>OW240921.1:36081829-36250918 GCA_933207985.1 Pelobates cultripes
AGAATTAACAAGTGAAGTTGCGACAAGGTAAGGTCACCAACTGGGACATAGAGGACCCAGGTTCAATCCCAGCCAGGCCCTGAGAAGTGATGATCACGCCTGGCAGTCTGCTTGGCACGGTGCAAACCCTGCCACACTTGATGTGACATCGTTATATACAGTGATCAGCTATTATTAAGGAACAGAGGCTGTAAAATTTGACATGGATAAAGATGATGAAATGTCTAAGGAATTAAAATATTTCCTTTCACTATCTGGTAAATTTATTTTGGAACATAATTATTTTTATTTTGAGGTTAAGTATTATTTGCAAGTTAGGGGTAGCGCCATAGGCACCAAGTTTGCCTCTAGTTATGCCAACATCTACATGGTGAGATGGGAGAACCTTTTTATGTAGTTTGAACATGACACAGAGGGAAAACATGGTGACATCATTATAATTTGGAGGAGGTTTAAATCTTGATTTAATAACTTTGTACATGACCTTAATTCTCTTCAATATAATTTAAAATTTACATTGACATGGAACAAGAAAGCAAAAGGACAACTTACAAGGGTGAGACCAAGTTGTTCTGATATATAGGATATATCTGATATATAGGATTTCAGGTTACAAGCAGGACATATAAAAATAAATTAGTTTAAAAAGGTTAAAATAGAGGGGCAGAGCCTGACTCTTCAGCTAACCGGACGTGTTCTGTGTGCTCCCACTATCTATGCTGATTCCCTCGAAAATATCATGGGCTACCATGGAAATTTCAAGCTGAGGTGCTACCTATCTGAGGGGCAACCCAACTAATCTTTTGAGACTTCTACCACAGCCTGTAGCCACCAGGATCCGTGGCGGCAGGTTGTGGCCTACTAACAGGTTGTGGAAAACTTCCCCACTCAATGCTGTACAGTCTGGTGAATCTTCTATTCCCCCCTCTGTACCGGTGGGGGTTATCCCGGTCAACACTGAGCTGACCTGTTGAATTGTTCTAGCTCCAGACGCCTGCCTCTTGATCTGCAGCAGCCATTCCTCACAGGGCTGCTAGTTTAAACTGGTCTGGCAGTGTCCCTAGGACAATAAGACAATGCTCTGCTGGGGAAACAATAGGACAGGAAAAAGGGTGAGGGGAAGGGGGAAAGGCACAGACTCTCAATACATTCAACATGCTGTCACGGCTTCTAGTGTGGTCCAACATGCAGAAACTATGTAAACATATACATAAAAAGGAAAGGAAATAAAAGGACAGAGCGTAAACCGGACCTTAGAATGGCCGGACTAATACGCTAGAGATAGAGAATGGTCAAAGGGAAAGCCAAGGTCAAGGAAGCCAGAAATACTCAGATACTGTTTAAACAAGCCAAGTCGGGGGAACCAGAATTCGGAATAACCAGGGAAAAGCCAAGATCAGGATACCAGGAAGTAATATTCACAAAGATAAGTGCACTCTAGGGAACCAGGAACAGGAAACCACGACAGGGCAAGGTACTGGGGTGAATTAGGGATTTAAATATCCCTCTCTAGGCTCTGATTGGTCAGAGGGTGACCTCTGACCCCAGAACGTGCGCGTGTGTTGACGTCGTGACGTCACACGCACGTTCATATAATTTTGGGGGGTGGAGCCATGGATGGACGCAACCTCATGGTCGGTGCCATCTTTGATTTCCCCGAGCGGCGTGGAGGAGCGGTTCCCGTCTCGCCGATGAGCAGGTAAGCTCAGTGAGTTGGTGCGGTCGTGCCGGTCGGGCACGGACGCACATGGCGGCGAGCCGGGGAACGTGACACATGCACTGCACCAATACTGGGCACAGGGTGCCAAAACACAAGAGTAATCTGGGGACCCACACATAGTGTCTGTCTTCCATCCCCACTGATGGTGACTTCCATCACAGAACAGTTTCCATTTAAGACAGATATTGACTGCTGCACAGACTTTGTAGTGTATATGCAAGAATGTCCGTGTGGCAAGCAATATATAGGCCGTACTAAAAGTGCTTTAAAGATTAGGACCATGGAACATATAAACAACATAAAAAAGGCTATATGTCTCATCAATCCCAGTACATTGTAATTCATGTCCATTATTTAACTTCCGTTGCATTGGAATTGAAAAGAGATACCCTCATTGGAGAAGTTATACCCTCATCTAAGACTGGTATCTATAGATATCATTAATGTTTGAAACAACAACCACAATTTTATGTTATCATCCTTATATTAAAACTTTTATCCAGTGAAAAGCCTGTTTACTTCATGCTCATAGAAATTGTTGTTTGCATATAAATATAATTAAATTAGTTTATTAAACTTTCTCCATATATAAACCCACAAGAATTTAATATTTCAGCGATCAAAAAATGCCATTTGACATAAAGACTCTACATCCAGAAATGGATTTACTCCTTCAGAACCAATGAAAGACGTGCCTGTAATGGAGCATCTGTACCCAGAGTGGAACCTCCGCTGTAGATTCTCCCAGGTCCAGTAGTGAAGCAGTGATTATAACTCCTGCATATCCAAACACCAGCCGAGACTTACTGAAGGATACAAAAAGAACTGGTTTGTTCATCCAAAAGCATACATTTATACACAGACCCTCAGCTATTCAGGAACCCTTAAAGGGACACTCCAGGCACCCAGACCGCTTCAGCTCATTGAAGTAGTCTGGGTGCTGTGACCCTTTTGCACTTAGAGAACTGCAATGTTTACATTGCAGCTCTAAGTCTGCCCTCAGTGGCTGTCTACCAGACAGCCACTGGGGGCGCTTCTGGAATCTAAACAGACTTTTGGTCCGTTATCTCACGGACCTCCAGTGTCAGATTTTCCCCATAGGAATAACTATTTTCGGACACTGAAACTCCCGCACACTTCTGAACTTCCAGGATCGCCTGTGTTCGGTTCTACACCATGTAAAAGGGCACTGTTCAGAGGAATTGTTCCCATGAACAAGGTGAACAAGCTCCAGGGTATGAACACTGACTATGTTGGGTAGTTTGTTCGGTTTTTAAGCTACCGGACTTGACCGACCGCAAGCCCTGATTCTCTGGAGCTGTTTTGGGCATGGGACCATGCGTGCGGTCGGTCAAATTATGACTTCCAGGAAATTCCCTTCAAACATGCAACTGTAACCCCAATTCTAAAGAAGCCCAACCTTGACCCTAACTCCCCGTCCAACTATTGTCCTATCTCGCTATTGCCTTTTGCATCCAAGATCCTTGAAAGAGTTGTGTATGCGAGATTGACAGACTTCCTCAAGTCCAGTTCTCTGCTAGACCTGCTTCAGTCTCGTTTCTGTGCTAAGCACTCGGTGGAAATGGCACTGACCAAAGCATCCAATGATCTACTTGCTGCAAAATCTTGTCGTCACTACTCAATCCTAATTCTCCTTGACCTTTCTGTGGCTTTTGACACTGTTGATCATCAACAGCTCCTTCTCATCCTCCACAATATCGGCCTACAAGATATTGCTCTCTCCTGGTGCTCCTCCTACCTCTCCCAGCACTCTTTCAGTGTTTCTTTCTTTGGCTTTGCTTTTTCTCCCCAACTCCTCTCTGTTGGTGTCCCCTAAGGTTCAGTCCTTGGTCCCTTACTGTTCTCCATCTATACTGCCTCCCTTAGTAAACTCATTAGCTCCTTTGGCTTCCAATATCATTTTCATCCGGATGACACGCAAATTTATCTGTCCTCTCCGGATCCCTTTTGACTAGTTTCTCTGACTGCCTCTCTGCTTTTTCTAACTGGATGGCTACCCACTTCCTTAAACTCAACTTGACCAAAACTGAAATTCTGGTCTTTCCTCCCTCAAGTGTTGCTACTCCTGTGTCTGTCTGTCTCCAAGTCAACGGTGATAACATCAGCTCCAGCACGCACGCTCGCTGCCTAGGTGTTCTCTTTGAATCCGACCTCTCCTTCATGCTTCATGTTCAGTCTATCGCCAAATCCTGCCGCTTCCATCTCAAAAACGTTACGCGCATCCGACCCTACTTAAAGGACCACTATAGGCACCCAGATCACTTCAGTTTAATGAAATGGTCTGGGCGCAAGGTCCCTCTAGGGTTAACCCTGCCTGCTGTAAACATAGCAGTTTCATAGAAACTGCTATGTTTACATATGGGTTAATCCAGCCTCTAGTGGTGGGAAGGGACGGTGAGACCCCAGCCAAGCTGCGGCAGCTAAGGGGCTATGGTGCTTATGGTGTTGGGTGCGGGGCTTATGGTACTCAGCGGCAGCTAGGAAGCAACGATTGGTGGAGGCACCCAGCGACATGGGATGGGGGGCGGGAGGTAGGCACTCCAGGATTCTCTAGTGCCAGGAAAATGTTTTTTTTCTCCTGGAGAGTCCCTTTTAGCCCACTCAGGCATCTCTGTGTCTGGGAGATAATTGAGTTTATAACCGGTAAACTAATTATCTCCCTGATACAGATAGCTGAACCCAGGAAATACCCCAAAAACACCCATTAAACACGTCATATATCATTTTAAAGAGATCAGAGCACCCATCCTAGGAAATTAGTGCTCTGATCCCTGAATAATGCATTGAGAGTCCCAAACTCTTCAGTAGGACGTCTCTGTGTTTTCCTTGGAACTCTGGCTCGGCCACACTTACCACCTGGGCCTAGTCAGTTTGTATCACATCATTCTGAATGATAAAACCAGTTATACTGCCAGAAATATGTCCTGTCTAGTTATTGGGGGAACGGAGCTATATTCACCAACAGTTCTATTTCTGTCTGAGAGGAGAGTTTAGGGTTACAAGTTGTCCGCTACACTAATTATCTCCCGGATACACAAAGTACAAAACATAAAATATCCCAAAACACAGGTAATATTGTCCAGTGCCCCCACATGCCATATATTATTATTATTATTATTATTTTATTATTTATATAGCGCCAACAAATTCCGTAGCGCTGTACAATATATCCCCGGAAAGATCTCTCTGGAGCGTCCACCTTCTATGGAAACCCTGATCGTATATGGCTAGCCCGAATTCTATTATAGTACAAAGTTCAGCAGAATGTGGCTAGCCTCCAAACCAAAGAAGAGTTTCAGAGTGCTGGATAGAGTTTCCCAGTCACATTAAAGCATGGCACTTTTCGTGATGTTGTTCAAAGCCTCTATACCTCCTCTGTTAACTCTCCAAAGAGCAACCTGGTGTCCAAAATTGCTCTTGTTAAACTTTTAGTGGACCGTGTTAACTCTGCTATCCACTTTAGAGTCCCAGGGTGAATGAGAGTCACTCCCGGTCAGACGCACCATGTCTCAGCATCCCTCTGGTGGAAGATAGGTGGCTATAAACAGCCAGAAAGGAGCACTGGGCTGGGAGACATGGGTTGGAGTGTTAGTCCATAGTATGGCTTAGGTGACCAAAGGGTCCATCACATTGATATATCTGATTTCTCCTAGTCTTCTGCTACTTTCTAACTTCTCAGTGGTACCACTGCTAATTACCATGTTATTTAGTTTAATTTCTTCTTACCTGCTGCTGTTTTAACTCCCTACTGACATGTATGCTCTATCGTTTTACGTCATATAATATACTATCCATGTCTGGATGATCTTCTCAGCTTTCAAAAGCCTAGGATTACTTACCATCTGAGACATGTATGCATATCCTAGATTTAGCCTGACTTTACTTTTTTTTTTTAAATCTAAAATATAAGTAAAATCTTTGATAAAGAGTATTTAAAAACAAGCAGAAAGATTAAACACACATTTCCATTTAACAGCTCTGAAACACGTTCCATGATAAGATGCTATTCCCTTGTGAATAACATGACAATGCAGAAATTCAAGCCAGTAATTCAACCTGTAACATAAAAGCCATCGCTGAAATGAATCAGCAGAATCTCCCTGCACTCATTGGTTCTCAGCTAATGGGAAGGTGAGATCTGACTTCATTTGTGGAAATAAACAGAATATATAAGTCGCCGCAGCTACTGCAGAATCACCGTCAGAGAAAGTTCTTGCTTCAACAGTGATTGAACGGAACTGCTTCTGATATTCAGAAACAAAATCATTTTATTCTACCAGTTCTTTAAGATCAACAGAAACATGAACTCTCAAGTACGTCAGAACTACAGCCATGACAGCGAGGCAGCCATTAACCGCATTGTGAACCTTAAAATGTTTGCGTCGTACACCTACCTATCCTTGGTAAGTTGAAAAATATCTTGATATTTGACAGTGTTTATAGTAGTTTTTATAGTAAACTACCATGTTTCCTATATTCAAATATAAGAAAAACACTGTCAGACATATTTCTAATTAATCTGTTTTAAGAAAAGCTATATGTCTGTCTGTCTGTCTATATCTACTAGGAATCTATATATCGATCAATATATCCACAACTGTTGTCCATTTTTTAGTCTTACTACTTTGACCGCGATGATGTGGCTCTCCATCATGTGGCAGAGTTTTTCAAGGAGCACAGCAACAAGGAGCAGGAGTGTGCCGAAAAATTTCTGAATTGTCAAAACAAGCGCGGAGGGAGGATCATTCTGCAGGATGTGAAGGTAAACACGAGCAATGACAAACAACATTTGGGGTCTGGGAAAGGTAATCTGTATAAATACAACTACTAGCAGTCTAAGCCAGTTGCAATTATTTGCTGTTTATTGAATCAGCCTTCATACCGAGAGGGCTTTTATCAAGACCTTTATAAAGGTCTTGATAAAAGTCCTCTTGGACTGTAACATCGATATCTGTATTGTGCTGAATAAAAAGCATCTACTTTATTTCTACTAAGACCCCTGAGTGCACTCGTCTTGTTTGCATATATTCTGGTTGGAGCTAGCACCAGGGCATTTACAAGACCTGGGAACCTGGATATAGTTATTTTTTATGTTGCAACACATTCACAATATAGGGAGATATGTTTCCTTAAATGATTAAAGAAAAGTGAGAAATCTAATGTAATGTATTTCGATTCCCCAGAAACCAGAACGTGATGAATGGGGCAGCACTCTGGAAGCTATGCAGACAGCTCTGGATCTGGAAAAGAATTTGAACCAGGCCATGCTGGATCTGCACAATCTAGCAACTGAGAGAAATGACCCCCATGTGAGTTTTATTACATAACATTGCCATAATATCGGAATGCCTATATAAAGACATGTAGCCATAGCTGGAAATAGCTTGGCTTTTTGATTACGTTTTTATTATAGAATAGAATGTTCCTATAAATATATTTTATTAACCTTTCTCACTTTGATCAGTGTTTGCATGTGTTATTATATTATTGCCAGTAGAGGGCTGAGTATCATTGGTTATAAATGCCGGTATATACAGCAACCTGATGAATACATGTTTAGCTGTCATTTGATGTCTGTATGAACGGCTTCTAACTCTCCTAATGTTTATATTACATTTTGTAGACCTGAATCTGCTATCCAATCATACAACAGGGCTTTTTACCCCTCTAAGTTTTCTGGATGTAGAGGGTAAACATCTCTCAGACCCACTTTAAATCTGTTTATAACAAAACCAATAGCAATGGATTTCCTACTGCTTTTCGGAAGATAACCTACATTGTGATGATTGGGGAGTTCCTTACTTTGGGCAGACTATATGGGCCGAATGGTTCTTATCTGCCGTCACATTCTATGTTTCTATGGTGTCTACCTAGAACATTGTTCTTCAAACTTATCCTCTTGACCCACAGGCTACATTTTATACAATTACTGCTAATGAAAGTGAGAAACTCAGTGGCTGTGTCATGGTACTTCCATAAGAATATATATATAAATATATATGTATGGGTACACCAAATTTTCTTTTTATATTCTGTATATATTAAATAAAAATAAAAGACTATAGTAGCAACTTATTATAATAAAATACACTTATGTTCCAATTAATGGTTACATGTATTGTATTATAATAAGTTGTTACTATAGTCTATTAGTCGTATTTATTATATGCAGACTATTAAGAAAAATGCACACATATATTTTTTTTTATTCCTGTTGAATTATTTAGTTGCTCGGTTTGGGCTGCTGCCTTTTCAATCCATTTCTATAAATTTTTATTAAATTCCACTTTGTTGTTTGACTCCCATGGGAATATCTTAAATTCTGGTCTGTTGGTGGATCCCGAACACAATTTGGAACAAGAGTGATTGAGAAAAAAAAATTGTTCCTCAGATTATGTATCAAATATATATAATTCTAGATGAGATCTGGGCTCCGTTACTATTTATACTCCTATACTTGCTTTCCACACTACGCGTAAGCATCTTTGGGGAGAGTGGAGACAAACATGGTTTTAGGGGTTGAGTACTGATGTTGTTGGATATATGTGCACTGCGGCATTGCGCATAACTGTAAAGAGTCTTGTGGACTAGTTTATTGGTTCTGAATCTGAGTTTATGTCTTAACCCTGTTGTCCTTTTACAGTTGTGTGATTACTTGGAAAGTGAGCAGCTGGAGGAATATGTGAAGAACATTAAGAAACTTGGCGATCATATCACTAATCTGAGACGCCTTGGAGTGCCACAGAATGGCATGGGAGAGTACCTGTTCGACGAGCACACCTTGTCGTAGAGCAGCAAAGATCTCCATCCTCAGAGAGAGCACATCCAGCATTCTATACATTCCTCCTAATCCTTCCTCTGTCACAAAATGTGATGCTATATGACTATCTCTACTGTCAATATGTCATTGAACTGCAATTTCCATTATGTTTGGTCATGGAAGTTATAGTTTAAAATCAAACTGTTTGTTCTAAGCCCTGTGAAAGCATCCACTGGTAATCCCCAAATAAGTTTGGTAATAGCCTCTCTTTGGAAAATAAGAAAGTTTTGCTCGCCTGTTTTCCTGTTTTCCGAACATTAAAGAGAGCATGTCATTCAAAATGCATATTGGCTCTTGTTATTATTTGTAAATGATGTTTGTAGATGTTACACTGTGTTTATAACTTAAAGGTCTATCGTCAGTAAATGATGTTCTGTGTTTCTCCTTTTTATATGTTATTACTTTTACATGTGTTTGCTGCTCCTGCAATGTACAGCACAGTGATCATGCATCAAAGTATATCTAAAATGGTCCTACCAGACAAGTGGGTTCCCACTCAGCATACGAGTCCAGATGCAGGACAAAAGTACTGGACTCGATCATAAATAGTAAACATTGTCCTTTATTTGAAACACAGTATCAAATCAGAGCATGCGTGATGGGGCAAAGGAAAAGAGATGCTAACGCGTTTCGTGCCCTTGCAAGGCGCTTCCTTCGTTGCTTCTGCAATTAATGTTTACCATGAGATTCTGGACTAGAATCACAACGATGCAGTTAAAGTTAAAGTTCCAGTTATATTGGTCTTGACATTTAATGTGTATACACAAAAAACTTGCTGCAGGGGATTACTACCACAGGGTGCTCCAGACAAATTCTCCACAAACTCCAATTACTAGAAATGTCCAGGCACATCCAATGGTTTCTTCATGGGTCACATCAACTGTGCTCAGTTCACAATGTCACCCGTCAGCTGTCTGAAGGTGAACGAGAAGCTCCTGTAAATTTAGACTGGTATAGGTATCATTAATGTTTGAAATAACATGTTAATATTATGTTGTCATCCTTATATTCAAGCTCTTATCCATTGAAAAGCGTGTTTGCGTCATACTCAATTAAATTGGCCTTTGCATATTAATAAAAATTAGTAAATTAAACTTTGCCCATCTGTAAAACCATAAAAATAAATAATTTCAGTAGTCAAAAGATGCCATTTGACATGAAGACTCTACATCCTGAAATGGATTAACTCCTTCAGAACCCATGAAAGATGTGCATAACCCTCGTCCTGAAGGTGGTAAGACTCAAAAATATTAAATAGGTAAAAAGAAAGCAAAAAAGAAAAAGCAATAACACTGTGTATTGTACCTAAATTCATTATTTATTTAAAAGTCACTTATGTCATTGAATACTTCTAATCAGACATTCGACTTTTAGTGTACAGTCCCTAAAAACATCTAACGTAGAAGCATATATACAAAATATGCATAGTAAAAATATGTCTCATTTTATCTGTTGTAATGGATGAAGCTATTCATGAGATGCATCATTGACACTTAGGAATGTAGATCATTGGGAAGCATGAAAAGGTATGTTAAAAATGAAGAGATAAGTTAATATTGCATTAAAAATTAAAAATAAAAAGAATATATGTGCTGAGAAAATACCCCTCTCACTGCACACAGACCACATCAATGAGCTGAAGTGATCTGGGTAAACACAAAAAGAATTCGGCGCTAGTAATCACAAAATTAGTCAAGGTAGGCAGCAACCCAAATGAAGGAAAACCCCTCGGGTCCTTCGGTGGATAGATACAAAAAGATATGGAAGGGCTGCGCCAAATAAGGCGCAGCCCTTCCATATCTTTTTGAAGTGATCTGGGTGCCTATAGTGTCCCTTTAAGGTAAAAATAGCCAAAATTGGAAAAAAAATAACTGTCAGGAATGCTTTCAGTTTGGCTACTCTGGCACTAAATTTGATATTTCCTTTGAATTCTCAATTTAGTAAGTAACCTAACTATGTGCTGAACTATGTGAATGGACAAAGAGGGACACTTTAATTCTAGGGGTGTGAGTGGAGGCGTGGCCAAAGTGTGGCTGTACTGAGAAATTTTAGGAAACTTACTAATAACAATTTTTCAAATCTAGACGTTCCAAAATTAATTAATATTATAAACTTTCTAACATGCCTGAAAGCAACCAATCTAGGTAAAAGTGACTCTCTAATCCTCAGCCAGATAAAGTCAAAAAGAAACAATTACATTAAAGCACTTGAAAATAATAAGGAAGATAAAAGGTCTAACAAAGCTGTCAGAATGCACAGTCCCTAGTCCCGATGTGTGTTTTGACGGTCAGGTGGCTCTTCGAGGGATAAGTATTTCTGGCACCATAATCACTACATCAGCCACAGCACAGTCACCACTGAGAACGCCATCAAAACTACAGGCTCCCAGGACAATGTCAAAGACTTGCATTGCTGCAAGGAGAGAGGTTTAGGAATGGCGTTACTATCCTGTTTAAATGAGTACTGTGGGAAAGAAGGCAATGGTCCTAATACGTGCATTAACCATTGCAAGCTTGAAAAGAAAAAAAAAAATGTACCCTTGTAAATATAAATCAGAAAACAAGACCTGAGGTGGAGCATGCCTTAACCCCTTAAGGACTGAGCCAAATGTACACGTTGTGAACGAAACAAAATGTAAACAAAACCTGGCATTTGCGCTACATGTCTGTCCAACCGTAATACACCTCTTTCATATTAAATGCACCCACCCTTATTATATATCATTTTATTCAGGGGAAACAGGGCTTTCATTTAATATCAAATATTTAGCTATGAAACATAATTTAATATGAAAAAAATGGGAGACAATATTTTTTTGATTTTTTTAGTTCTACATGACATTTTAACGGTCAATGTCATAATACTGTTTGCTTTTACTGCAATAAAATACACATATTTGTATTCAGCAAAGTCTCACGTGTAAAACAGTACCCCCTATGTACAGGTTTTATGGCGTTTTGGGAAGTTACAGGGTCAAATATAGCACGTTACATTTGAAATTGAAATTCGCCAGATTGGTTATGTTGCCTTTGGGACTTTATAGTAGCCCAGGAATGAAATTTACACCCATAATGGCATACCATTTGCAATAGTAGACAACCCAAGGTATTGCAAATGGGGTATGTCCAGTCTTTTTAGTAGCCATTTGGCCACAAACACTGGCCAAAGTTAGCGTTAGTATTTGTTTGTGTGAAAAATGCAAAAAACGCCAATTTTGGCCAGTGTTTGTGACTAAGTGGCTACTAAAAAAGACTGGACATACCCCGTTTGCAATACCTTGGGTTGTCTACTATTGCAAATGGTATGCCATCATAGGGGTAATTTTCATTCTTGGGCTACCATAGGGTCTCAAAGGCAACGTAACCAATCTGGCGAATTTTAATGTGAAAAAAATGAAACGCAAGCCTTATATTTGACGCTGTAACTTTTGAAAACACCATAAAACCTGTACATGAGGGGTACTGTTGTACTCGGGAGACTTCGCTGAACACAAATATTTGTGTTTCAAAACAGTAAAAAGTATTGCAGGAATAATATCGTCCGTGTAAGTTCTGTTTGTGAGTGAAAAATGCAAAAAACTTCAATTTTACTGGCGATATCATTGTTGTAATACATTTTACTGTTTTGAAACACTAATATTTGTGTTCAGCGAAGTCCCCCGAGTAGAACAGTACCCCCCATGTACAGGTTTTATGGTGTCTTGGAAAGTTATAGGGTTAAATATAGTGCTAGCAAATTAAATTCCCTTTACTTTCGGCATGGGTTGTCAGGCAGGTCAATTGTAATTAATTGAGATACCCAATTATGTAAAATTATTACATAAATATATATGTAGATTTAATATATGCATATATATACGTATGTGAATATATATGTATATATATATATATATATATATATATAATTTTAAAAAAATATTTTTATTTATATATAGGTATATATATATAGTGATATATACGTATATATTTATGTATATAGATATATATATATTAATATCACAAAACAGTTAGAACGAAATAACACACATCTATATATTTTTTAATTATTTATTTTTATTTATTTTTTTATTTTATATTTTTACGTATTTACATATTTAATTTTTTTATATTATATATAAATATATATATAACAATAATTATATATATATTTAATCAGTATCAGTCTATGTGTAATTTGATATTAATATATATATATATATAAAATTATATACATATATTAATAGTAAAATACACCTATACAGTGTACGTGTGTGTATGTATATGTGTATATATACTTAGATCATATATATCTAAGTATATATTATTATTTTTTTACACTGATTAACTTTTATTTATTTTATTTTCAGCCAGCAGGGGGACCACCTGTCATTACAGGCAGCCCCCTGCTGGCAATGCAGGAGGCAGCTACCCCCGGCCATGTGATTGTGGGATCCTCGCAAGGACCTCACTCTCACGTGGCCGGGGGGCTTCCAGAGGCTCGGACGTGCCCCTGTGGGAGTCCCCCCAACCGCGATCGCCGGCGACCGGGTAAGTACAGAAAGACCGGAGGGCATACTATTACGCCCGGCGGCGTTTAGAGCCGCTTAAAATAGGGGCGTAATAGTACGCCCTCCGGTCCTAAGGGGTTAATATGGCTGCTCCTTTTAGGGTGTGGCATGTCCATGGAGCTCCATTGGTGGTAAGTGTTGATGTCTGCTGCAGCTCCCACACACATAGGGACCTCTATCTCCTTGCCACAGCATTCAGAAGTGGATCGGCGGGTGGGAGGCCAGGTATGGGTGTGCGCCGTGGTACACTGAAATGCGGCAGACGCCATCTTAACTTATGTACCGTGCACAAGTGTGTTTTTTTAACCCCTGCAGTGACATTCCCTGTATAAGACTACCCCCAATTTTAGACTTAAACATTTTTGAAAAAAACAATTTTAAAAACATGGAAAAATACAGTATATTCCTGAATATTATGTTTTTGCAAGTATTCATCGAGTTGCTGTTTAAACATATGTGTAGACTCTGTTAAAACCACTTTATTATTCTAACTGTAAAAAAAGTTTTCTTTTGCCTTAAACTAAATCTCCTTTCTTCTAGTCTAAATGCGTGACCTTGTATCCTATGTATAATCCTGTCTATGAATAGATTTCCAGACCGTGATTTATACTGGCCCCGATGTGATATGCTTTTTAAAAAACAGAAAGAGCAGTCCTGTAACATTTACTCCACTACCAATAAAACAGTGTATTGTAAGAAAGAAAACAAACAGAATGTCTTATTAATGCAATATGAAAGAACATACACTAGAGGGGGCATCTGTTCTACCATTCTCGAGACTTCTCAGTGATTGTTTAGACACAGAAAATTCAGTTCTTCTGAATAATTTAATCCGAAAATTTAAAATGATTAGGAAGATTAGAACTAAGTGTGCAGAGTTATTTACCAGCTAACCCATGGCTTTGTATAAGGGTGGCCACAGGCTGCTTCTATTTTTAAATGATCTAATTGCAAGGAGGGAGTGGGCAAGCAAACAAATTGTATATCTGAATTTTCATCCAATCAGTAGTTTGTTCTTTATTTATTATTAAGAATGAACAAACGCTGAAATGGCACATCAATCCAATGTGAGTGATCCTCCTCAGCAATTGTTACACAGACCAGCAGCTAAATGACCTATTCCTGTGTGATGACCCGTTCTAATGCTCAATAGAACAAAACATCAAGAGAGATGTAATTATGTTCACTTAAATGAAATAAACCTACGGTAAATGATGCAAACTCTTGGCAATATTTGAAGAAAGACAAACAAATAGCTACCTTCTGACTGTTAAGACTAAACAATCCTGCCACTCAGTAACCAACACAATACAAGTATGTGAAGCATGATGATGATGCACTCTAATGCAGCTCTGTAACAGCTCTGTAACAGACACAATTGTTGGGTGCAAACTAAATGTGATGTAATGAGGCATCAAAAATACACGTCAAGCTACTATTCTAAGTTATATGTTTACTCTTGTATATTTAAGTTCCATACACTGATAGGTGCAGAAAAAATTAATTATTTTTTTTCACTGAAACTTTATACAGTTGTGAATTGATAGGCAAATATTCAACTCTGAAAGTCTCCAATGCTTCTATTTCAAATGCTCCTACAGATCATGCCCATTCAAATGCATTATGCCAGAAGCAATAATCCGACTTCAGTTTTAGGTTATACATCCTCCTCATTTAAATAAGAAAGCCAACACTACAAATGAGAAGTACATACATAGTAGAGACATTCTAATATTCAGATAATGAAACATTCTCTCCTTATATATTCTTTTATTCAAAATATATATTTTCTTAAAATATTCTTTTGGGGGTGAGAAGCAGTAGCTGCACAAAGATTTCTCTATGATAAATATTGGACTGGCCCAATTATCATTGATTGTGATTATCTCGCAGTAGGAAGAGCGTTGCAGGACAGCATTGGATTAAAGGTAAGCGTAACATTATTAATTTTATTTTGAAAGCAAAGGTCCACTTATCTAAACACGCAGAGGGACATTGTAATGTCATACCTATAGTTTTATTACTTTTCACAATTCACGGTTACGATTACAAGTTTTTACATTTTTCCCTTGTCATGTACACACATCCCGTAAACAATAGAATGTTTCAGATCTAATAACTCATTTTACACCTAACCATGAATTTAGCATTGAGCCCTGCCCAGCAACTCAGTCACAATGCAAACGAACGTGTACAAAGACCTTATCACGTAGTTGCACTTTTACAATCCAAAGAGTTTAACTCATAGCTGAAGCTCTTAACCTCTCACCTAGCTACCTGGAGTAATATATAATAACTACTCAAAGTTCAATCTTTCACACTATTCCTGTATCAGCTGTTAATTCAAAAAGAGGAGGAAAACCCAACTTTTGGCACTTTAACATTATTTTTTTTCACTGTAAAGAACCATTTCTTCTTGGCAAAATCCCTTTTGTTCATATCTTACTGAATGACATCAACTTCATAATTTAAATAAATCATCTAGTGCAGTCCAGTGATGCTAATGTTACATTAGGGAACCCCTTATATATAATACAATGCTCAAAAAAATAAAGGGAACACAAAAATAACACATCCTAGATCTGAATGAATTAAATATTCTTCTGAAATACTTTGTTCTTTACATAGTTGAATGTGCTGACAACAAAATCACACAAAAATAAAAAAATGGAAATCAAATTTTTCAACCCATGGAGGTCTGGATTTGGAGTCACACTCAAAATTAAAGTGGGAAAACACATTACAGGCTGATCCAACTTTGATGTAATGTCCTTAAAACAAGTCAAAATGAGGCTCAGTAGTGTGTGTGGCCTCCACATGCCTGTATGAGCTCCCTACAATGCCAGTGCATGCTCCTGATGAGGTGGCGGATGGTCTCCTGAGGGATCTCCTCCCAGACTTGGACTAAAGCATCTGCCAACTCCTGGACAGTCTGTGGTGCAACGTGACGTTGGTGGATGGAGCGAGACATGATGTCCCAGATGTGCTCAATTGGATTCAGGTGGGGGGAACAGGCGGGTCAGTCCATAGCATCAATGCCTTCGTCTTGCAGGAACTGCTGACACTCCAGCCACATGAGGTCTTGCATTAGGAGGAACCCAGGGGCAACTGCACCAGCATATGGTCTCACAAGGGGTCTGAGGATCTAATCTCGGTACCTAATGGCAGTCAGGCTACCTCTGGCGAGCACATGGAGGGCTGTGCGGCCCCCCAAAGAAATGCCACCCCACACCATTACTGACCCACTGCCAAACCGGTCATGCTGGGGAATGTTGCAGGCAGACGTCGGGCCCTCATACCACCCTCATGGAGTCTGTTTCTGACCGTTTGAGCAGACACATGCACATTTGTGGCCTGCTGGAAGTCATTTTGCAGGGCTCTGGCAGTGCTCCTCCTGTTCCTCCTTGCACAAAGGCGGAGGTAGCGGTCCTGCTGCTGGGTTGTTGATGTCCTATGGCATCCTCCACGTCTCCTGATGTACTGGCCTGTCTCCTGGTAGCGCCTCCATGCTCTGGACAGTACGCTGACAGACACAGCAAACCTTCTTGCCACAGCTCGCATTGATGTGCCATCCTGGATGAGCTGCACTACCTGAGCCACTTGTGTGGGTTGTAGACTCCGTCTCATGCTACCACTAGAGTGAAAGCACCGCCAGCATTCAAAAGTGACCAAATCATCAGCCAAGAAGCATAGGAACTGAGAAGTGGTCTGTGGTCACCACCTGCAGAACCACTCCTTTATTGCGTGTGTCTTGCTAATTGCCTATAATTTCCACCTGTTGTCTATCCCATTTGCACAACAGCATGTGAAATTGATTGTCACTCAATGTTGCTTCCTAAGTGGACAGTTTGATTTCACAGAAGTGTGATTGACTTGGAGTTACATTGTGTGTACAAAGTGTTTCCTTTATTTTTTTTGAGTAGTGTATTTTACAAGAACGAACCAAGCACAATCCCAAATATAATTTTCAAAATAGTTTTCAAAATTTTACAAGTGACCTTCTATGCACTAGGCTGAGGGGTGTGAATAATAAATATGGTATGCATTACACTTGGAGATTCGCTTTGGTCCAAACCGCAGTTCATCAGAATTTTTGCTGATTGGAAGAATAGTCGAATTCCCAAACTCCATCCTGAAATATAACTGAATCGTGACCCAACTGTTCATTTGATTTGTGATTCTGAATTCCGCTGAGATGGCGGTAAAGTGCTCTTATGTCACGGCTTACCTTGGTGGGAGTCTGATATGCAGAGATATGCTCACCCTTGCAATTAAACACAGACCAAGGTGGTCAGGGAAGAACTCACCTGGCCTGTGAGTCTGTGCACGGGGGCTGTGCAGGATGATGCTCCAAGTCGCAGTACAGATATGGACATAAAAAGGAGAATCGTTGTGGGTAAGCCAAAGGTCAGTGGGTGCCAGAAAGCAGGATAAACGAGTAAAGAGCCGAGATCAGAGAATGCCAGAAGCAGGGCTGGACTGGGGATTCCAAAGCAGCCCTGGAAAAAAATATCTATGCCAGCCCCATAAGTCATTGCGCCATATATTGTCGCATGTAATATGTAAGGCTATGTCTTGCCACCCTAGATGATTGATATATATATATATATATATATATATATATATATATAAAACACAAGATCCAGCGCACTCACCTATCCACTAAACAGCAACTTCAATGTTGAAAGATTTTATTTTTTTTAAAAACACCTAATCTAGGCAAAAATAATGGGGGTTTAGTTACATTATATGATCATACATTGCATAAGCCTGCCACAACGTCAATGTACCCCATCTTTGGCAGGTCCTACACTAACAGCCTAATGTCTGCTCTTATGAGATTAACCACTTACTTGAGGAAAAAAATTCCATCTGGGGCTCTCTGCAGTACAAGGCTAAATAGGGCCCTGGGATGAGGCACCTGTGACAGGGAGGGGTGCAAAACCAAGGAGTTGGCTAGACTCCCAAATATGTAAGGCTGTAATATGTAAGGCTATGTCTTGCCACCCTAGATGATTGATATATATATATTTGTGTGAGGGGCAAATAAGGCCGTAAAGGAAATAAAAAGGGGAGGGGAATAAGTCGGTTGTGGTGTGCCGGAACCGACGTCGTGGTAGGCCTGTAATAAAAGAGGGCCCACCCATGAGGTTTAATGAGAAGTATAAATAATGGGAGTGGAGGGTGGGGACATGCAAATCGTCAAAAACAAAACGGGATTGAGGAAGGTGAGGAGAGGGTTTAAATAGGTCAACATGCCCCTCCCACAACTGCAGGCCAAGCCTTCACATTTGTGTGAGGGGCAAATAAGGCCGTAAAGGAAATAAAAAGGGGAGGGGAATAAGTCGGTTGTGGTGTGCCGGAACCGACGTCGTGGTAGGCCTGTAATAAAAGAGGGCAAAAAGGAAATCTGTTTAAAAGCAATCAACAACCTTAAATAACCTATCTGAATGGTAAAAGCTGAGTGAGTAATGAGGTGCCCGGCGCTTTCAACGGCCCTCTAACTTGTGCATGGGGAAGTAAGGAAAACATGTTGGCCATCTAGCGTAAACTGGGAGTGGGGTAGAGACGGTAAACAATAGACTGCAAAATAGGTGAGATTTCTTGGGACAGGGCTGCAAAATAAATAAGTAAACGTGGTGACTGTGGGAGATATGTGTGTCCACGAGAAACTGTACACCGGCTTGACAACTAGACTACCTAGTAACCCAGCTGAAAAGACTAGCGACCCCCAATTCCGGCCTACCTCACATCTGATTAAACTGTTGATCCAAAAGAAGGCGAAAAACCCAGTTTGATGCGCTTTCCAATTTGCAACAAGCTAGGGAAAAATTCCTTCTTGACCCCAGAATGGCAGTCGGATTTATCCTTGGATCAAGCAGATATCGCCCTACATAGAAAATTGATGCCCGGCCGTGATGACAAGTGTAATATAGGTCTGATAGTAATTATAAAAAACTTGGGTGTAGATGGGAAATCCAGAGATTGAAAATTCCCAGAACTTGAAACCTTGAGTATGGTAATAAACTGGTATGGCGACATGGAAAAGCGTGTGACTAGAAAACCTGTACCACATGTGAAGTTATAGACCGGATAGGTAGAGTGATGCAAGTAAGAGGTGGCAAAAGAAGCGAAAGTCAATCGCGGACAACATATCAACAAAGCCAGTACACGTGATACGTAAGACATGAGCCTCGAAGGGGAAGAAGGACCGAAAAACCCAGGCACTGCAAGTGCTAGGAAAATGAGAGCCATACGTGAAAGAAAGGCAAAAACACGAGTTTACAAAGCTGGCAGCCCACGAACAAGCCCAGAAAACCAGGAATGGAAGCGACTGCGGGAGAGGCCATAGGCAGGGCCACATTAAAAAAAAAGGTAGGCATAGCCAAAACTCCACAGGGCAATGAGAACCAGACCCAGACCTGCTAGAAAAAGACGAAAAAGACCCCGCACAAGCGACCCAACATGCGCGTGAGCGAGAAAGAGTGTATGTGTGTGTGGGCTGGCATACTAGCTAATGCCAAAAGGCGAAACAATTAAAAACTAGGTTTGGTGACAGGTGAGGCCCTGCTAGATGCCAAGCGGCGTGAGAGGCTCTATCTATGCGTTGGCGCGAGGGGATAGCATGGCCACTGAAACGTTGTGGCGGGGTGTTGGCCTCTCGGTGACGGTTAAACATAAGATAGAGTGGGAGTGACAGGTGAGGCCCTCTCTATGCAATAGTGCGAGGCGACTAACTATGATTTGGCCCGAGGGGCGTAGTACCTCCGAGTATGAGGATGGGTGTTGGCCTCGCGGGACCACTAATCTAAGGCGAAGAAGCCAGGGGGGGGGAAACTACAAACTAGTGGACACCTAAGACCCTTACAGCCAGCCACAGCTAACTAAGAGGGGAGGGAAGGCAGTGTGAGAGGACAGATGTGCTGAAACGTGTATTGAAACCTGTGAGGGTGAACGAGGAAAACCGCAGTGCCGACCGTAACTGAAAGCAGAGTAAGCACGACCGAGTCCGGGTGGACAGGCTGAAAGGAGCAAGCTCGGCAGTAGGTAACAGAAGCTGTGGTGGTGTAAACCCCATGGGGGTTCACGAGACCCAGTGCGAGTGTGTGCGTGTGTGTGAGCGCTAGCATACTAGCTAAGCCAAAAGGCGAAACAATTAAAAACTAGGTTTGGTGACAGGTGAGGCCCTGCTAGATGCCAAGCGGCTAGAGAGGCTCTATCTATGCGTTGGCGCGAGGGGATAGTGTGGCCACTGAACGTTGTGGCGGGGTGTCGGCCTCTCGGTGACGGTTAAACATAAGATAGAGTGGGAGTGACAGGTGAGGCCCTCTCTATGCAATAGTGCGAGGCGACTAACTATGAGTTGGCCCGAGGGGCTTAGTACCTCCGAGTATGAGGATGGGTGTTGGCCTCGCGGGACCACTAACCTAGTCAAAGAAGCCAGGGGAATTACAGCTAGTGGACACCTAGGACCCTGACAGCCAGCAACAGCTAACTAAGATGGAAGGGCAAAGAGCGAGAGAGGGGACGTACTGTGTGAAAGAAAAAGAGAGGGCGGGGAATGAAAAAGAAGCGAAAGGGGCAACCGCGACTGGAGGGCAGAGTGAGCCCGACGGAGTCCAGCCAAATAGAATGGAAAAGGAGAGTGGTATACCGTGTGCACATATGTCGGGCACAGATTGTCGTTTGTGCAGAATATGTGAACCAAAAGTTACAGTTTACACAACTTGTTTAACAATATGTTCTATCCCTCTGTGCACCAGCAGACAGGCAAGTCTAACGACAAAGTGAGTGTACCATGGGTGAGAGGGTGAGTGTCCCACAAGTCAGAGGAAGGAACACGTGAGTGTGTTATACATCTCGTCTAACTGTCGGTTCCCCCAGCCTGTAGTTTGTACACAGCAAACCATGCGGATACTTTAACAATGAATGCAGGGTAAAAGCTCCAGCATTCTATCCGTTGTCAACGTTTTGGCATATAAGGGGTAAAAGTTATTTCTTTCGGGGATATCAGTTCGAGTTCCACACTGGGATTAGTCTCATCAGAACCTGCATGGATGTGTTACCTTAGAAAGCATCCAGAAACTCGAAATTATTTGGAAACAGTAAGATTCCAGCCGAGGAATGTTGGAAACTGAAAATAGAAAACATATCTAGTCAAATATCTAACACATACAGGATCTCTCACACTGCATGCTCACTGGCTGCACTGCATGTAGATCCCACATTGCAGTGTGCGATTATGTATCACATTATAGGAGAATCCATGAATTGCCATGCTAAAATATAGGTGTGTATATTTCACATTTTCCCTATATTAACATTAGAAATTCTAGCATTGTCTGACTATGAATTCGGTTTAGAATGAGATGTTTTGCATTGTAATAATTGTTGCAGTGCACCTTTCTTATTGCAGCTTGCTTGTAAACTGTGCATAATTATTAAGTGCTTGTTATGCTTCACACAACCTCAAGCTTACATCAGCATCTTTACCCAATGTGTACTTGGAAATTGGAAGAAGATAAGGATTCAACAGGAGAGACAGAGCTAGCTAATGACTGGTACTGACAGACAAGGAGTGTGTGCAAGAGGGCACACATAAAGGTTGGCACAAGTTCAACATGCCAGCCTTCAACCCTTTGTCTGTCTGCTTAACCCTTGCAGTGCTTGAGTAGCATTCAATTCTACAACCAGCTGGCTCACAGTCAAACCTAAGAGTAATTTAATTGACTGGTCTTGTTCACATAGCACATGTATTCATTTACTGTGTCAGTAAACTCACTATGCAACATGTACTGCATAGGACATGTATCCTGTAACCAGACAACTGACCATACAACAATAAATTAATAAAAAATATACCCACTGCTAACCCAGGAGAAAAGGGTCAAGCTGCCATATAACTGGTAATTAAACAGCATACAGCGCTAGAATTACACTCCCACTACACAAAACCGACTCACTGACATTGATGGAAGGATCCTACATAGACAGATGAGCTATATCCAAGCACCTACCTCCCCCAAACGCTGCACCCGACACATGCTGGCGTGGCCGCATGGAAGTGCGACCGTCAGTGAGTGCGACGCGAAACTCGGTACAGCACCGGCGGCAGCGAGGGGGCTGACAGCCAGAAACGCTGGAGAGAGAGGAGCGGCAAGCCGAGCCGCCAGCGGAGACGAGAAGCGGCGGAGACAAGAAGGGGGCTCATTCCCTCCCCCCCCCAAGACCCGAGACCCGAGAAAAGAGCGGCAAGTACGGAGACCCATGTAAGGAGCGAGGAGCAGGAGAGAAAGGACGACCCGACATGCAAATCGTCAAAAACAAAACGGGATTGAGGAAGGTGAGGAGAGGGTTTAAATAGGTCAACATGCCCCTCCCACAACTGCAGGCCAAGCCTTCACATATATATATATATATTGCTTTTTCCAATATAAAATATTGGTAATTTCAGAGTAAAATTTTTAATTATACAGTAAGCATACTCACATGCAGACACAGGCAATCTCACTGACACAAGCTGATTGATACACAGCCTCATAGACAAACAAACACTGATATACATAAGGTCATTGACATAAAACACAAGCTCACTCAGTAGCAGGCACACACACACACACACACAAGCAAGCCCACTCATTGGCATTCGCGCACACACACACACACACACACACACACACAGCTTAATGTAGTGGCTCTGGTGTCTATAGCCTGTCCCTGCAGGCTTTTCAATGTAAACACTGACTTTTTAGAGAAAAGGCAGTGTTTACATTGCTTCCTAGTGACAGACACTCAGACGGTCACTAGAGGTGCTTCCTGTGTCAGTGCGGATTGGCTGAGATCATCAAGCTTGATGATCTCAGCCGTAGAGGCAGGACCAGTCGAGGGGAGACCAGCACGACGTGGAGGGAAAAAAAAGGTGAGTAAAAACACACATACACACACACACATACCATGACAGACACACACCATGACACAGACAGACCGTGACACAGACACACACACACCGTGACACAGACAGAAACACACACACACACCATGACAGACAGACACACCATGACACAGACAGACACACACACACCATGACAGACACACACACACACACACTAAATAACACAGACAGACCGTGACACAGACACACATTACATGACACAGACAGACACACACACCATGACACAGAGAGACCGTGACACAGACACACACACACACCGTGACGCAGACACACATTACATGACACAGACAGACACACACACCATGACACAGACAGACACACATTACATGACAGACACGCACAATGACAAAGACACACATTGCATGACACAGACAGACACACACACACCATGACACAGACACACCATGACAGACACAAACACAAATGACACAGACACACACACACATACACTCACACATAATTGCTACCTGTGTGCTGGCAGCCGCATGGGGAGCTCTGATGGCGGCCATATGGGGGAGCTGGCTCTTTTGGCGGCCGCAGAGGGAGCTGGCTGTTTTGTCTCTGCTCCCCCGCCCCAGCGTGCCGCTTAATGAGACCGGTGCCGGAATATAAGGTCATTGACATAAAAACACAAGCTCACTCAGTAGCAGGCACACACACACACACACACAAGCAAGCCCACTCACTGGCATTCGCGCATACACACACACACACACACACAGATTAATGTAGTGGCTCCGGTGTCTATAGCCTGTCCCTGCAGGCTTTTCAATGTAAACACTGACTTTTTAGAGAAAAGGCAGTGTTTACATTGCTTCCTAGTGACAGACACTCAGACGGTCACTAGAGGTGCTTCCTGTGTCAGTGCGGATTGGCTGAGATCATCAAGCTTGATGATCTCAGCCGTAGAGGCAGGACCAGTCGAGGGGAGACCAGCACAACGTGGGGGGGGAAAAAAGGTGAGTAAAAACACACATACACATACCATGACAGACACACACCATGACACAGACAGACCGTGACACAGACACAAACACACCGTGACACAGACAAACACACACACCATGACAGACAGACACACCATGACACAGACAGACACACACACAGAATGACAGACAGACACCCCATGACACAGACAGACACACACACACCATAACACAGACAGACCGTGACACAGACACACATTACATGACACAGACAGACACACACACCATGACACAGAGAGACCGTGACACAGACACACACACACACCGTGACGCAGACACACATTACATGACACAGACAGACACACATTACATGACAGACACACACAATGACAAATACACACATTGCATGACACAGACAGACACACACACACCAGGCACAGACAGACTTACCATGACAGACACAAACGACACAGACACACACACACACATACACTCACACATAATTGCTACCTGTGTGCTGGTGGCCGCATGGGGAGCTCTGATGGCGGCCGCATGGGGGAGCTGGCTCTTTTGGCTGCCGCAGAGGGAGCTGGCTGCTTTGTCTCTGCTCCCCCGCCCCAGCGCGCCGCTTAATGAGACCGGGGCGGGAATATGACGTCATATTCCCGCCCCGGTCTCATTAAGCGGCGTGCTGGGGTGGGGGAGCAGAGACAGAACAGCCAGCTCCCCCTGCGGCTGCCAAAAGAGCTCCCTCTGCGGCCGCAGGTCAGCCAGGTGCCGACGGCCCACCAGGAAATTTCCCAGTATCCCGGTGGGCCAGTCCGGCCCTGGCCAGAAGTCAGGATACACAAAATAACAATCCAAGGTCAGGAATCAACAGGAGAACACGAAACAGCAATACAAGAACCAGAGTCAATGAACTGACACTGCCCTCAGGGAGAGGCAGTGTCTTATACCTGGCTAATTGGTGATCAGCCACAGGTGTGCTGAGAATGTTGGAGCAGTCACAGAATAACGTCCAGCCCCTAGTCCAGGATTGCAAAGTACCCAGGTTCAAATCCCTCATCGGGCATTTGTGGGGTGACCTTGTCTGGATGTTGCTGTGAGAACCGTGACATCTTATCAGTCTACTGCAAAATATATACATACTTTTATATCTTGCAGTACATTGACTGACCCATATTTGCACCGTTTTGGTTTGTCTTATTTATTTCCAGATTGGGTTTTCAGTACTGAAATTCTGCTGAGTTGAACTAAAGATTACTGAAATTTGGGCTTCCTCTCCAAACAAAAATTATTTTCAGGAAAAATGGTCCAGCCAAACCTATTTCTCTTGTCATGCACAACTATAGTGTGTGCCATTTATTGCAATTTCAGATGGTACAAGCACAGTAACGCATGGTGTGACGGACCGCTGGCACTCCGACTGAGTACCTCCGCCAATCGATGCGCCTAGTGCTCGCTGAGGACTCCAAGCACTCCAACTGACACCATCAGCACTGCAGACCCCACTTCCAGCGATGCAACTGCGCCGGGGTCTCTGCTGTCTCCACTCACCCTGGACCCAAGGCCAGGATCCAGCTTCCAGTGGGTGAACCTCTCTTTCCCCAGAGAGCAGGAACAGGAACAAGCTCTTAGCAGAACTTAGTGATCATACCCTCAGGAGTATAGTGATTATAGCAATCCCCAGTGTATTTCTCCAATCCCCCAAACATGAGCCAAGGCTTAATGCTGGAACAAGACTGATTTACTGGCACACATAACTCACAATTTATGCAACACAAAACTCCTCCTCTGGGCCAGGCTAGATAATTGAGTTTCTACAATACACAAAGCTCAATTATCTGCTGGCCAGAAATAATACAGTTTCATAAAACACACAGGGACCCCAAAACATGCAATAACCCCATAAAAAGTATATCCTTGGAACCGGGGGATCTGGGTGAACCACATATCCAAAATTCACCCAGATCCGTTCAGTACTTTGGAAGATACAGTTTAATGCAGATTCTGCAGAACATATACAGGCTAAATGAAAAACAATCACTGTATAATGTGTCCCCTGCTGTATAGTCCAAAACCACTGCACGATGTCTCTGTGCACCAAATACTGGCGAGATGGCACCGTGTTGAAAAGTCCAAACAGTGTCTGTGAGTTAAAATGGCCGCCATCCATTGTTCTCACCATGTGCTTCTGATACAGGAAATGGTGGCCACCCAGTAACTCCACAGTATGTCCCCAGATGGTTCTTAAAGGGCCAGCAGCAGCACAACACAAATCCATTATGCCCAAATCATGTCTTTAAAGGGCAATACATCCCAGGGGCCATAGTCACAGGGCAAGAGGCGGGCAAGCAGTCCTCTCCAGGCACAAGTGGCGAAGGGCACTTCGTCACACATGGGTGACACACTTATCTGTGATAGCACTAACTGTTCTACATAGCTATAAAGAAATTATAAAAACATGTCGTGATTCTGAATCAAAGACACTCTTAACACTTTTAGCAGGTAAAATGTACAAATGTAAACCAAGCTTGGGATACATATCTCAAAATCATCTTGAAAATATGTTGTATGGAGCAAATCAGGAACTGTTCCTGTGATCTGAACAAAAATGATGATTCAGATTAACAAAGAAAAAGTTGTAAAACCTTTCACCTAACAATATTTCCCTTCTAGATATATGAATCAGATCGTTGTGTGTTTTAGATAAGAAGAATAAAACTGCTGTTGTGTCAGTCTGAAGTCCTTATGTAAATGAACACAATTTGGGGTAATTATTCGTTAGGTCATTTTATCTTCTAAATATGGTAGTTGGATCACAGCTGAGTTGGGTGTTAACCAATCACAGAACAGGCTATACTGAGAAGGGATTGCTTTGTTACATTTTAAGAAGTAATGGATTTCTCAGACAATGCATTCTTGACTATTCCATGGGGGAGGACAACAGTAAGAATCTTGACTATTCCATTGAGGAGGAGAACAGTAAGAATCTTGACTATTTCATGGAGGAGGAGAACAGTAAGAATCTTGACTATTCCATGGGGGAGGAGAACAGTAAGAATCTTGACTATTCCATGGAGGAGGAGAACAGTAAGAATCTTGACTATTCCATGGAGGAGGAGAACAGTAAGAATCTTGACTATTCCATGGGGGAGGAGAACAGTAAGAATCTTGACTATTCCATGGGGGAGGAGAACAGTCAGAATCTTGACTATTCCATGGAGGAGGAGAATAGTAAGAATCTTGACTATTCCATGGAGGAGGAGAACAGTAAGAATCTTGACTATTCCATGGGGGAGGAGAACAGTAAGAATCTTGACTATTCCATGGGGGAGGAGAACAGTAAGAATCTTGACTATTCCATGGAGGAGGAGAACAGTAAGAATCTTGACTATTCCATGGGGGAGGAGAACAGTAAGAATCTTGACTATTCCATGGGGGAGGAGAACAGTCAGAATCTTGACTATTGCATGGAGGAGGAGAATAGTAAGAATCTTGACTATTCCATGGAGGAGGAGAACAGTAAGAATCTTGACTATTCCATGGGGGAGGAGAACAGTAAGAATCTTGACTATTCCATGGGGGAGGAGAACAGTAAGAATCTTGACTATTCCATGGGGAGGAGAACAGTAAGAATCTTGACTATTCCATGGGGGAGGAGAACAGTAAGAATCTTGACTATTCCATGGAGGAGGAGAACAGTAAGAATCTTGACTATTCCATGGAGGAGGAGAACAGTAAGAATCTTGACTATTCCATGGGGGAGGAGAACAGTAAGAATCTTGACTATTCCATGGGGGAGGAGAACAGTAAGAATCTTGACTATTCCATGGGGGAGGAGAACAGTAAGAATCTTGACTATTCCATGGGGGAGGAGAACAGTAAGAATCTTGACTATTCCATGGGGGAGGAGAACAGTAAGAATCTTGACTATTCCATGGGGGAGGAGAACAGTAAGAATCTTGACTATTCCATGGAGGAGGAGAATAGTAAGAATCTTGACTATTCCATGGGGGAGGAGAACAGTAAGAATCTTGACTATTCCATGGGGGAGGAGAAGAGTAAGAATCTTGACTATTCCATGGAGGAGGAGAACAGTAAGAATCTTGACTATTCCATGGGGGAGGAGAACAGTAAGAATCTTGACTATTCCATGGGGGAGGAGAACAGTAAGAATCTTGACTATTCCATGGGGGAGGAGAACAGTAAGAATCTTGACTATTCCATGGAGGAGGAGAACAGTAAGAATCTTGACTATTCCATGGGGGAGGAGAACAGTAAGAATCTTGACTATTCCATGGAGGAGGACAACAGTCAGAATCTTGACTATTCCATGGAGGAGGAGAACAGTAAGAATCTTGACTATTCCATGGAGGAGGAGAATAGTAAGAATCTTGACTATTCCATGGAGGAGGAGAACAGTAAGAATCTTGACTATTCCATGGAGGAGGAGAATAGTAAGAATCTTGACTATTCCATGGGGGAGGAGAACAGTAAGAATCTTGACTATTCCATGGGGGAGGACAACAGTAAGATGCAAGATTATCGTGTTGGAAAAGGAAAGGTAATAAAGAATAAAAACTTTTTAATTTGAATGTTTTCATTGAGAGTGAAACAAAGGAAGAGGTATAATAGATATGTATCATTTGTCATAAGCATGCAGTTTAAAAAAAAACAATAAGACAAAGTAGCAGTCACAATATTTGAAATAAAATAATGTATATGTCTGAGTAGATACCCTATCTCTCTTTTTTTCCTTTTTAAATAATGAATAATCAGCTACTAGTCAAAAGTACAGAGTGGGCTCTGCAACAATATATTAGTATATAAGTATGAACATTAACACAAGGACAAAACAGCAAAATCCATAACACAAAACATACTAATTTAACAAATGAGGCAAGGTCAAAAGACATAATAACAAAGGGAAAGCATGGGAAATATGATTGAATAATCAATGGGGAGAGGAAAAATAAAAGGGGGTAGGGAAAAAGGGAGTGAGGAGGGGCCATCCAACGAATGTCAAAATCTTACAACACAGTATTTGGTGGTAAAAAGTGGTAAATAGTTAAAATTGATAAATAAGTTAATTTGCGAGTCAGCTAACACCTCTCCCCCAAGAACAGCAGACACACACAGTTTGAGAGTAGAACAGGAACTCATTTTTATTAGACACACTCGGGTATTTGTATACAAGTAAACTCATTAGTAAACACACAAAGGTTTGGAACAGCAACCAAACTGGGCCTAAACAAACAGCCAATCACACTATGCCCATTAATAACCAATAGGACAAACCATCACAGAACACCTACTTTGCATACACAGCAAAACATTAGGCCAAAGTGACGGCTTACCAGCGTTCCGTCACACTATTTATTAGCAATTTGGACTCAGTGTTGTTTCCATATATTAACAAATTAATTTTTAGTGGTATATATGCATGCGCTGGTTTAAAAATATCCCAGTACAGCCTAGGAAGGAATTTTAATAATTTAAAATAAATTATATTAGTGCTGCCTAGATAAGCTTCCCCAAACAAGATTTAATGTGTAAACGCCTGGTGGGACAAGACTGATACTCTCAAATAAAAATACTTTCATGAAATATAGTATGAGTAAATAGTACTTGATGAGCCCATATATCTTGTGCCCCAATTCTTTGTTTAATATTTAATGTCTTCAATAGTTGTTATTTATCCCCCAACCCTATTTTTTTCTCAGTTAGTATTCTTGGGTTTCTTTCCTAGATTCTGATGAGCAAGAGGATTTTATCTTATCCCATATTTTTGCTGCCTGTTTTTAATATAATATATTATCTTGTATCTCAATTTGGAAAAGCTTGCCTTGGGCACAGAAACTGAAGATATCTTGTTTGCATAACAGTCTCAGAGTTCCCAGCTTGGCATGCAAATGAGCAGAGACAGGCATTTAATGACTGTACTTACTTACCCGATCAACACGCTGTACAACCTTCGGAGCTCGTTGTGAGTGTCATTTGGGGAGTACTGCCTCCTGATTCTCTATCGAGGGAATGCTCTGAAACATACTGATAGACAGAGGGATACTTGTTGTGCCCCTTTATGTATAATACTGTGACACCTAGTTTAATTTCCTCTTCTGGCATGCCATGTCATCACTGCAGCTCCGTTCCCACACTTTTTGGAAACACAGGGGTGATATGGACCAATCAGTGCCAACTCAGTGTTTAAATAAAGTGTTAGCCCCATTGTCATTGCCCAGTCATGGTTTCCTCTTGGTTCTTTATACTGTTGGTTTATTGTTCCTGTTTACTGAGACTTCTGTAATCCTGACCTGGCTAGTTATATCGTATTTCAGTGTTTCAGGCATCCAAATCTTGGCTTGTTTTATATCTAAGCGGTCTCTCTTTTTTTACGTTAAGCCTGGCCATCCTAAGGTCCGGTAATACATCCTTTCTGTTTACATATTCCTGATCTATACAGGGAGTGCAGAATTATTAGGCAAATGAGTATTTTGACCACATCATCCTCTTTATGCATGTTGTCTTACTCCAAGCTGTATAGGCTCGAAAGCCTACTACCAATTAAGCATATTAGGTGATGTGCACCTCTGTAATGAGAAGGGGTGTGGTCTAATGACATCAACACCCTATATCAGGTGTGCATAATTATTAGGCAACTTCCTTTCCTTTGGCAAAATGGGTCAAAAGAAGGACTTGACAGGCTCAGAAAAGTCAAAAATAGTGAGATATCTTGCAGAGGGATGCAGCACTCTTAAAATTGCAAAGCTTCTGAAGCGTGATCATCGAACAATCAAGCGTTTCATTCAAAATAGTCAACAGGGTCGCAAGAAGCGTGTGGAAAAACCAAGGCGCAAAATAACTGCCCATGAACTGAGAAAAGTCAAGCGTGCAGCTGCCACGATGCCACTTGCCACCAGTTTGGCCATATTTCAGAGCTGCAACATCACTGGAGTGCCCAAAAGCACAAGGTGTGCAATACTCAGAGACATGGCCAAGGTAAGAAAGGCTGAAAGACGACCACCACTGAACAAGACACACAAGCTGAAACGCCAAGACTGGGCCAAGAAATATCTCAAGACTGATTTTTCTAAGGTTTTATGGACTGATGAAATGAGAGTGAGTCTTGATGGGCCAGATGGATGGGCCCGTGGCTGGATTGGTAAAGGGCAGAGAGCTCCAGTCCGACTCAGACGCCAGCAAGGTGGAGGTGGAGTACTGGTTTGGGCTGGTATCATCAAAGATGAGCTTGTGGGGCCTTTTCGGGTTGAGGATGGAGTCAAGCTCAACTCCCAGTCCTACTGCCAGTTCCTGGAAGACACCTTCTTCAAGCAGTGGTACAGGAAGAAGTCTGCATCCTTCAAGAAAAACATGATTTTCATACAGGACAATGCTCCATCACACGCGTCCAAGTACTCCACAGCGTGGCTGGAAAGAAAGGGTATAAAAGAAGAAAATCTAATGACATGGCCTCCTTGTTCACCTGATCTGAACCCCATTGAGAACCTGTGGTCCATCATCAAATGTGAGATTTACAAGGAGGGAAAACAGTACACCTCTCTGAACAGTGTCTGGGAGGCTGTGGTTGCTGCTGCACGCAATGTTGATGGTGAACAGATCAAAACACTGACAAAATCCACGGATGGCAGGCTTTTGAGTGTCCTTGCAAAGAAAGGTGGCTATATTGGTCACTGATTTGTTTTTGTTTTGTTTTTGAATGTCGGAAATGTATATTTGTGAATGTTGAGATGTTATATTGGTTTCACTGGTAATAATAAATAATTGAAATGGGTATATATTTGTTTTTGTTAAGTTGCCTAATAATTATGCACAGTAATAGTCACCTGCACACACAGATATCCCCCTAACATAGCTAAAACTAAAAACAAACTAAAAACTACTTCCAAAAATATTCAGCTTTGATATTAATGAGTTTTTTGGGTTCATTGAGAACAAGGCTGTTGTTCAATAATAAAATTAATCCTCAAAAATACAACTTGCCTAATAATTCTGCACTCCCTGTACTTGTAAATTGGATAGTGTAGCTGTGATACAATTCTACAGATACCCTTAGCTTTCTTTAATACCATAGCATAGGTTGTGACCCAAAAGGATAAAGGCTCAGAGAGGGACTGAAACGTTGTCTGCACTTCCTTGTTCCAAATTAAAAAGACTGCCTTTTAGAAGAAAGCTCGGGTGTGCCTGGATATTTCTTTTTCTTCCATTTGATGTCTTCAGGGATTGGCCCTCTGTTTTTCCGGAGCACCTTACAGAAAATATCCCCCCTTTTTTAATGTGTGCATTACATTCTTGTTTTTTTTTTTTTGCAAACATAGAAAAAAGTATTCTTGTGGCATTAACTCTATAAGCCTTTATTATTATACCTGTGCCTCTGCGGTTCCACTTTGTTTTGCATGGTAATCTTTCCCCACTCTTCGTTGTGTGCTCATGTTCCTATGTGAATCCTATATATAGGTTGTGCCTCCCTTTTTCATGTTATTCACCCATGGTTGTGCACTCTGTTACCTGCAACTCCATTGCTGCTAATGACAGCAAGAGTGTTTTATGAATGCTGCAAGGATTGCCACATTTCAGACTGCATTCATTTTTAAACAGCTAACAATATGGCAGCCTGGTGAACCCCATATACTGCAGTCCACTCAGAAGTATCCCAGGGGACCAGTCTAGGCCGGGAGAACATTGTGGAGAACATTGTGATTGAAGCCCACGAGCAAATGCCCTTCACAATACTTACCTGCTTTCTTACTCATGCATTGTTGTGCCAACTGACATTCCAGTGTCAGTCCTGCTATTTTAATCTGCAGATGCCTGTCCTGTGAGGCAGCAGCCCATATCCCCCTTGCCAGCCCTCCCATGGAAGTGGCACCTACTCCTCGTTTTGTACACCAGTCCTGTGTGTCCCTTTGTTTTGTGCTACTGATCCCTAGTTAAGTATTGTGTGCTGCCCATTGTGCCCTGACCTCCTAAGAGTGACCGACTGAAAACAGGAAATTCTGGAAAAAGTAGATGTACAAAAGTCACGGTGCTGTGACATATTCAGTACATCATGTGCCATGTGACTGAAACGGTGGTATAAGCATGCATAAGTTATGTATGCTTCCTGTTGCTCTATTATTCATGTGGTTATGTTACACATAGTAACAGGACAACAAACATATCCTATACTTCCGGCTCAGCTCTAACTCCCATTCACACCACGGATGACAACTTTTAAACAACAATTTACTGGACTTGTGACTCTCAGAGAAACAAAGAAAAACTACAGTTAAGTTAGTTAGGGGATTAGTTAGTTTATTTATTTGTAAATTTTGTGACAAAACTACCTTCTACTTTCTACTAGCATGTATCCAACCTTTCTCCTCCATCTACAATTTCTCCACAATAACTGTTTAAGTCTTATAAACAATAAAACAATTTTCCCATACGTAATCTTGTACATTAGTCATCATTGCCACGCCGCTTGCCAGGTCCGTTCCTGCCAGAGAGCAGTATGGGTCCCGGCAGGCGCGCATCGTTGCGGGGGCATTCCCACACATCAAGGGTAATGCCGCCGGATCCTTACCTGTCTTGCAGACACCCGCACCACATGCCTTTAAGCGGACTGGGACCCGGCGGGCGCACCTCGGTCTGGCGGCATTCTCACATGGTAATGGGAATGACGCCCATCACTCACCTCAGCTTCTGACAGGAGCTCTTCACCCTCACACAGCGGCCCGGCCGGGTCTGCAATCAGTAGAGACGCCGGCCGCTGCAGATAAGATGCTTTTAAGGGCTTTGTAATTAACCCTTAGAGTGCCATTCCATTTTGAACGTTTGGGTGTGTTACACACACGCGTCCACTATCACATGCTTCCCTGCACTCAATCAGGGAGCACCTCAGGCTATATATAGCTTTTTTGTCCATTTCTCTGTGCCCTGTTGTGGTTTCCATTGTGGTTATCAGAGAGCGCATTTCTGGTATTGATTCCAGTGTATTTTGACCTTGGCTTTCCTTCTGTCTATCTGATCTATCCCTTGACCATTGGCTTGGCTCCTGACTAGCCTGACTTCTCTTTTCCTTGACCCTTGGCTCGTTCATTGTTTCCGTGATTTCTGCGTTCTTGTCCATACCTTGTCCTATGGTTTATTCTTTTATATGTTAAATCCAGCCATTCTAAGGCCCGGTAATACATCTTAGGGTTTTCTTTATTTTTTACTTAAGTTCTGCGTGTTGGGCATCAGCTATTCCTGACAATCATATACTTAAAATACTTTCATGTAATATTTCACCCCCTTCCTAATTTAAACTCTTTGCTATTTTAAATATACACCCTTCTACAGCCTTCATTCCAACATCCAGTTCACACCCCTATGTTACATTTTGAATGTCATATGATAGGCCTATGAATTAGTAAATATAGAATTATGCTCATAAATGAATTCCCTGTTGAAAGACTTTGAAAAAAAAAAATTTACATTATGGGTGCATCTTCTATATCCTAACATAAGTGTGGAGTGCTCATTTTTTGCAAAGTGAGTTTTAATACACGTGTTATTCTTTTTAATTCTTTATTTGTTCGCAAAGGAATTTCACAATAACCACAATCATATATACAAAGAGTACAGCGTGCAGTAACACATACAGAGTTACTATGTGTATCACATCAAATAATTATATACCGATCCTCCAGAAGACAAAGAAGGATTATATACCATTTAATTAGCAGAAGAAAAAGGAAAGAATAAAAGAACAATGAAAGATATGAAATGGAAAAAGGGATTAAGGGGAGAGGGGGGGTAAAAGATGCCTCCCCGCCATGGACGTGTTATTTATGCTCTTGTCTCATGGATGGTATTTAAGCGTAGAAAAAACAGCACTATGCTAGATATCGCATAAAGTCTTTAAGTACATTTAAATCAATAATATCTAGAATAAGTCTTTAAACATGCATTTAAATCAATCATATTACATATCCAGTATTATTATTAGAATTTATATAGTGCCAATATATTCTACAGAGCTTAACAAATATCAAAAGGTGGATATTTGAAGGCTCTTCTCAAACAATCTGTGTTCGGTATACGAATATGAGGTGGGCAGATATATATTGTTGGGTGTCTTGACTATGGACACTTACTGGTAAGGTGGTTTGACTAAGATTTGAACAAAATTTTTCATTACCGCTGCTGTAATCAGCCAAAATCACTACTATAATGTTGTATTTGATTAATGGAGATTTTTAGTACCTCTCTTGCTATAAACTTGTTATGGAGTGAAAAGCAAAGAACAAAGTAACGATTAAGACCTAGTAACATTAACCTTTTACTACTAGGGCACATTTCCCAAAACAAGTCCTGTTTTTTTCAGGCTCCTGTCCTGACAAACACTGGTCATGGTAGGTGTCTCACAGGAGGTACCTGAGCTCATGTTAGCTTGTTGTTCCCCATGTGTAGCCTCTGCGCTAGGAGGCATGCAGAGAGTTACGCAGGGATTAAGAGGCAGAGAGGACGAAGGGAGATAGAAGGGGAAGATGGAGTCTGGATTAGTAGTAACCGAATAATAAATGAGGATCAGAGAAATTTTGAGTAGGGCATTGACGACAATATTACTAAACACCTTCAAGTTCCAGTTGTCTCTGTTTTTTTTTTTACTCAGTCTTACTCCGTGTGTGACGTGCTCAGAGTGAGCACATGTGCAAATAGTGCAATTTTCAAACTGTCCAGAAGTGCCTCTGGTCTCTTGAAGATTGCGAGCAGCTAGTGGTGGAGTCTGATTATAATGATGCACGGGAGTACAACACTGAAGTCTATGGAGGATGCCACAAGACTGGGAGTCTTTATTCCCTCAGCCGTCATTACCAATGGCTGGTGGATAGACAGAGGTTGGCAGTAGTAGCTCTGCGTTTCTGTCAATCTTTGTGAAAGTCCTTATTGTCTTATGATATATTTTGACTGTGTTGGATTTTCAGTGAAATTCCAACACAGTTTTTATGAGCGTTTCGTAAAGATTTTATGAAACAATCATTTTGGGAGGCGGGGTTGAGAGTTACAAAGCTGCTTTTACTGGGCATTGCAGACATAAAACCATAAAAACCAAAATTATTTCATAACTGCATATGTATATATGCGCATAATTCTGTATCTCGCATATTGTGTTGTAAAATTACATGCAGTGTTACAAATATGTTACAAGTGGTTAGACTATCAGCACCGGTTAGGGAGATACCATAGCAACCACAGCGCATACGTAGACAGCAGAGGGACCTCCTGTGGGAAGTCTCCTCTGCTCTCCCTGTCTCTCAATTCCTCAGCATTGAGTGTCTGCTGAGGTACTGAGAGACAGATAGAAGAAAAACCTCCTGTTCCCTCCAGCATCCTGAAATCAGCCTGATTGAACACATTGACAGACACGTCTCTGGGACCTATTTTTGCTGGGTGGAACTTCAAAATGCAGGACTGTCCTGACAATATCAGAACCATTGGCACCTATGTAGTGTTTCTGTATGACTGTATGTCTGTGTGTACATGTCAAGTTTTGTTTATGCATAAATAAGGGTGCGTGTGTGCATGTATGTGACGATATCTAAGTCTGTTTATAGAATGATCATAGCTTGCTAATCATGGTCTCTAACGTATGCCTTTTATTTTAGTACGGCATGGGAACTACAAAGGGAACTGAACATTCATCTGAAACTGTATTTATAGGTATGACTGCTAACACCTTATTTAGCTGTTCCACTCATACTGTTTGATGGTTTGAACTGCCGCTTGGGGTTAAACAATGAATCTTATAAACACTTGATGTTTATGGAATAATAAAAAAAATCTCATGATTGGAGGAAGATTTCTCTGGTGTGGCACGGGTCTTAGCTGTATGCTTTGCCTGTGTAAGTGCTATAATTTTAGCAACTATAAAAAGGCATTATATAATAAATTTAAAAAAGTTTGAGGACGCTTGTTTGATTTTTGGAGGTGTCCTCCTGCTGAGACAGAATAATGGGTAAAGCGTTAATGATCCTTACTAGTTTAATAAGGTTTAATGACTTGCAGAATTGTCTGTATTACACTGCAGAAAGCTGAAAACCCCTTTTTTATAGCATATCTGAAGATTTTATTGTGGAGAAAAATACAGCATGAATATATAGCCAAATTCTATCAAATTAGATCCAAATATACACAGGGAAAAGGGAAATTAGAAACATGCATTTCTTAGCAGTGGTGCTGTTGTAAAGAACACATAATATACAAAATTATATACAAAATACAGATGAAAGGGACACTATATGCACCTAGACCACTTCAGCTCATTAACCCCTTAAGGACCAAACTTCTGGAATAAAAGGGAATCATGACATGTCACACATGTCATGTGTCCTTAAGGGGTTAAAGTGGTCTGGGTGCAGTGTCCCAGGTCCCTTAACCCTGCAACAGAAATTATTGCAGTTTTTAATAAACTGTAATAGTTACCTTTGAAGGTTAACTCTACCTCTTGTAGCTGTCTACCAGACAGCCACTAGAGCAGTGATGGCGAACCTATGGCACATGTGCCACAGGTGGCACGCCGAGCCCTCTCTGTGGGCACGCGTCCATAGGTCGCCGGAGGGAGGGAGGGTGCGCTCCGCCGGCGCATCCATAAGGCGGCACAAGTGGCCGCCTTACGGTGCACCGGCCCAGCGGGCGCAATGCCGGAGTGACCGGCAGGAGGTGAGCGCATAGCGCAGAGCGCTCCCTCCTGCCAGGCACTCTGTGTAGCGTGGCCGAGCGCGCCTCGGTACTTACCCGGGCGGACGGAAATGAAGTGCTCACAGAGAGAGCACTTCCTGTCCGCCATGTACCGGAAATTGAGCTCCGCGGTGCGCTCGGCCACGCTACAAGGTAGGATCTCAAGGAGGGGGGGGAATGAAAACTGAGGGAGAGATATGGGGGAAACCGAGTGGGAGAGAGATGGGGAACCGAGTGGGAGATATGGGGGAACTGAGTGGGAGAGAGATGGGGGAAACTGAGTGGGAGAAAGATGGGGTGAACTGAGTGGAGAGATATGGGGGGAACTGAGGGGAGAGGAGGATGGGGACTGAGTGGGAGAGAAGATAGGGAAGGTGAACCGGAGAGATGGGGAACTGAGTGGGAGAGATGGGGACTGAGGGGAGAGATATGGATGGGGAACCGAGGAAGAGAGATGGGGGGGAACCGATGGGAGAAAGATGGGGTGAAACGAGGAGAGATATGGGGAAACTGAGTGGGAGAGAGATGGGGGAACTGAGCGGAGAGATATGGGGGACTGAGTGGGAGAGATATGGGGGGAACTGAGGGAGAAAGATGGGGGGACTGAGTGGAGAGATATGGGGGGAACTGAGGGGAGAGAGATGAGTGGGAGAGAGATGGGGAACTGAGTGGGAGAGATATGGGGAGAAATGGTGGGGGAACCAGGAGAGAAATGGGGAAACTGAGTGGGAGAAATGGGGAAACTGAGTGGGAGAGATGGGGAAACTGAGGGGGAGAGATGGGGAAACTGAGCGGGAGAGATGGGGGAAACTGAGTGGGAGATATGGGGGAAACCTGAGGGAGACATGGGAGGGAGATAAAACCGAGGGAGAGATGGGGGGAGAAAACTGAGTGTGGGACGGGGGAGAGGGGGTACGACATACACACAGCACCCCTGCCCTACACATATCACCCCACACAAAGACACCCACACATCACCCCACCCACACACACACACACAAACACATACACTGTACCCCTCAATGCAGTGTGTGTACACTCAGCAGTCTGTCTGTGTGTATACACTCAGCAGTCTGTCTGTGTGTGTACACTCAGCAGTCTGTCTGTGTGTGTGTACACTCAGCAGTCTGTCTGTGTATGTGTACACTCAGCAGTCTGTCTGTGTGTGTGTACACTCAGCAGTCTGTCTGTGTGTACACTCAGCAGTCTGTCTGTGTGTGTACACTCAGCAGTCTGTCTGTGTGTGTACACTCAGCAGTCTGTCTGTGTGTACACTCAGCAGTCTGTGTGTGTGTGTGTGTGTGTACACTCAGCAGTCTGTGTGTGTACACTCAGCAGTCTGTGTGTGTGTGTGTGTGTGTGTGTATTTAGCAGTCTGTGTGTGTGTGTGTGTATTTAGCAGTCTGTGTGTATTCAGCAGACTGTGTACTCAGCAGTCTGTGTGTGTATTCAGCAGTCTGCTAAATACAGACAGACTGCTAAGTACACAGACAGACTGCTAAATACACACACAGAGATGTTAATTAGTTCGGACAACTGTATGAGTTGTTTTTTTCTAAACTTAAACCTCAGTATTCAGGTTTAATTGCCGTTTTGGAACTTTGAGGGGAAAAAAATTGGCATGTATTACGTTATGGGCACTCGGGCTCAAAAAGGTTCGCCATCACTGCACTAGAGGTACTTCTGGGTCGCTAGGTGACTTTTGGAGAGGGTGGTTAAAGGGTGGGGGGGCAGCACTATAGTTTCAATTTAACCCCTTCCTGACCGCTGACGTACCAGGTACATCATTTCCCAAATCTTCACTTACTTGATCGCTGGCGAACCCACGCCGGCGATCCCACGCCGACGATCCCCCGCCGGCGTTCGCGATCCTGGGGTCTGCCTGGGAGCTCGGGGTCCTTGCGATCACATGGCCGGAATTGTCGGCTTGTGCAGTGCCTGCAGGGGGAGTGCCCAAGCTCTCAGGCTGTCCCCCTCATGCCTGCAGAAAAGTTTAACAAAGTTTGTAAAACTTAAATAAAAGTTTAAAAAGTAAATAAAAAGTAATTAGATCATATATATATATTTACATATATATGATCTAAGTACTTTTATATAGTTACATAGTGACATAGCTGAAAAGAGGCTTGCGTCCATTAAGTTCAGCCTTCCTTTTGTTTCCACATTTGTTTTTTGCTGTTGATCCAAAAGAAGGCAAAAAAAAACAGTTTGAAGCACAATTTTGCAACAAGCTAGGGAAATAAATTCATTCTTGGCCCCCAGAATGGCAATCAGATTTATCCTTGGATCAAGCAGTTATTACCCTACATTGAAAGATTATATCCTTGAATATTCTGTTTTTGCAAGTATGCATCTAGTAGCTGTTTGAACATCTGTATGGACTCTGATAAAACCACTTCTTCAGGCAGAGAATTCCACATCCTGATTGTTCTTACAGTAAATAAACCTTTCCTTTGCCTTAGACGAAATCTTCTTTCTTCCAGTCTAAACGCATGGCCTCGTGTCCTATGTAAAGTCTGGTTTGTGAATAGATTTCCACACAATGGTTTGTATTGGCCCCGAATGTATTTGTATAATGTTATCATATCCCCTCTCAGGCGACGTTTTTCTAAACTAAATAGGTTTAAATTTGTTAACCTTATATGCACATACACATACATCATCCATTATTCTAAGTGTATTTAATATAATATACATAATTATACATTGGGTTGTCTACTTTTGCAAATGGTATGCCATCATGGAGGTAATTCTCATTCCTGGGCTACCATAAGGTATCAAAGGCAACATTACCAATCTGGCAAACTTCAATGTGAATAAAAGGAAATGCAAGCCTTATATTTGTCTCTGTAACTCTGCATGAGAGTACATCACTGGTATATGAAGCTCCAGGAACTGAAAGGGGCCGTGTCGAAGAAGATGGCATCAGCCACAAGTGACAGGTTTAGGTAAGTAAGGCACTGCAAGTGAAGCATTCATCATCTGGAGTCTTTGCAAAAAATGCAAAGACCCCTAGAAGGTAACAGGGCGTATTTAAGTAGTGTTGGTTGCCTAAGTGTGCCAGGAGTATCCTTTTAATATCTGATGCATTGAGCATGAACAGGACCCACTGGTTACGTGGAAATGCTCACTTCCACATTTAATGTGGGATAAGCCATAGTTAACATTTGTTCCTTTACACAGAATCACGTATTTTTAAAGCAACCAGGTCAAAGTGAATTTACTTACAGGCAAATTTTGCAAAATACAGCAATTCCCAGATCTATCTGCAGATGCTATGCAGACAAGAATGGAATTTTGTTTAGTTACTGAATCCCTGCAACACAAAATAAAATGAGGTTTAATTGGGACTTTCCATCTCAGATGTTGATCAAGAAAAACGGGGAAGTCCAAAGGAATATCATCCCAAGAAGATGGTTAGAAAATATTGCTGCATTTTTTACATGGCTATCATGAAGTTTTGCTCATAAAGACAGGAACGCAAAATAATGAGATTGTCATCTCGCCACAACTCTATCCAACCTTGAAAACTGCCTCAATGCTGGTGACTAGTTTTACCTACCTCTTACAGGTAATCCTTTGTGGAACTTTGAAAACTTGAATAGTGTTAACCTTCAAATGTTCTAACAGATATTTGAAAATTCTCACTGACTGTGAAGCACATACTCAGGTTGCATTTTTCTTTTAATTTAGTTTCATTTTCCTTTTTCTTTCATTCTGACAATATTATTTGCATCAGGATTTGTACTGCTCATGATTTGTCATGTATTTGATTTGGTTGGTGTTCGCCTTAGTTTTTCTTTTAATTACAGTTTGCTTTCCCTTTTTCATTCTGTGACAGATCCCCTATCCCTGGATTACCAGACTGTTAATTTTTGCTTATTTGATACACTGGGTAGTTTGGTACATGGGACTCACCGAACACCTGAGACCCATCCAGTTTGTATACCGAACAAACTACCGAACAGCCAGACCACCCAGGGGAGTCGGGTGCTGCTCATTGACCCTTTTCACCCTTGTTCATACCTCAGTAACCACAATTATCTCAACATTCTTAGCGTTTGGCTGGGTGGCCGCCATTCGTATGACCGAACACGTGGTGCGGCCATCTTTGGTCATCGAGTGCATGGAACTCAAATCGGACACTCGCTGGCACGAACACCGCTAGAACTTCAACTTCCATCGAAGCTCGGTAAAACGTGAGATTTGAATGGTGTTCAGGGGGAGCAAGCTCCCGAACAAGAAAAAAAAACTAAGCTTACCCACGAACCGTTATGTTCGGTACTTTTTATTGTTTTTGGTACTCCCAAAAGAGACCGACCGCACAGCCTGATTTCATGGAACTCTTTTGGGCAGGAGCCTTGTGTGCGTTTGATCAAACTACAACTTCCATGGAAATCCCAAACCCCTGAACCGATCTGTGTGATTTTTGGATATGTTGGTCCCCCAGATCGGGGCTATCAGTTAATATGACTATATTGGGGTTTTCATGTGTCTTGGGGGTACTTTAAATATATTGTAAAATGTATGTTTTCTGTCCCTGATTGAGTTAGTACAGTTCATGACTCAATTATCTCTCAGGCACAACTCCATTTCCGGTGCCAAAAAGAAAGATGAGACCTTTGAAACAGGAAATGGAGTTAAGTAGTCCCTAATTTGTCTTGTGTTTTAAGGAAAACTAGATCAGAAAGGATTTTGAGAAAGGAAGAGAAGAGGAAACAATAGGAGAAAGGTAAATCCAGCACGACAGTGCAATTTTAAACAAAGATTTTGAAAACTTGAGAAAATCCACCTGACAATGGCGGAAAAAAATATTGGAGAAAAAGGTGCCCTTTTTTTTTATAGTTTGGGAGTAGCGCATTTGTGAATTGAATAGAAGAACCGAAACAGAAAGGGAAAATAAATAAAATAATATTTTTGTGCAAACAGGGGAATATAGGCACAGATATTAAAAGCTCCAGGAAAAAACTGAAATGGAGCCAGTCACTTTTCATGAATAACCCCCTTAGTTCACAGATCTCTTTCCTTTTTGTGTTCCTCACCTACAGATACATTAGAAAATTTTAAAACCTCCAACAAATACAGACTTTCCCAGATAAATACCTAAAGAAAATGAAAATAATAAGTCAATCTTTATTAACAGTCCCTCCAGTCATCATGTTTAATATGATAAGAACTAGAATTTCCATTTTCCAATTCTATTTCCTTTTCTGTATTGTTACTTTCCACTTGCTTGTGAAATGGGAGGGGGGGAGGGACCACAAGCCCTGCCCTTCCCTAATATGGAGACTGTACTTTCTAGATTCAGTCTCATGACGTAACACGCTGCATTCCTCGCACTTGACTGAGCGCACGTAATCAGCTCGTCCGTCTCCATGACAACAGTGGGGCCAACTAGACCTTGCCCCCCTCCGCCAGTGCCGAGAAGGAAAGCTCGCGTACTTTCGCCAGGAATTCCAGGCCACGCCCAGCCGCCCTCTTCCGATTGGTTTCACAACGAGATTCGTGACGTCGGTCGGTGAGAGAATATATAAGCGGGCTGCCGGAACGTTCGACATCACTTTCTCAGAATTACAGCAAGAATAAAGTATTAATAATCATTGAGCGTCCAGATGACCAGGCATGACTTGGGTGCATAGCTATTCTATACAGGATTTACGCAAAATGCGCTGTGAGCTGAACCAGAGAACCGACGGAAGAGCCGAGCTACGACTACCTGCTGCTGTGTACTTCATTGGATTTCACCGGAATATCCAGGAACCTCCTGCCCAGGAGAGCATCACTAACTTCTGCTGGAGCGCCTTCTTGACAGGCTGACCGTACTCCTCCGCTACAACTATCTGGTGAGAACACACTCTATAGTAACTGGTCATAGGCTCTACCCCCCCCCACACACACTATAGTAACTGGTCATAGGCTCTACACCACCCCTCCCCCCACACAGATACACACACTATAGTAACTGGTCATAGGCTCGACCCCTCCCCCACACACACTCTATAGTAACTGGTCATAGGCTCTTCACCTTCCCCACAGACAGATACACGCTGTATAGTAACTGGTCATAGGCTCTACCCCACCCCCTTACACACATGTACACATTGTATAGTAACTGGTCATAGGCTCTTCTCAACCCCCCCCCACCCCCCACATAGTTACACACTGTATAGTAACTGGTCATAGGCTCTCCCCCCACCCCACAGGTACACACTGTGTAGTAACTGGTCATAGGCTCCCACAAACACTAGTCATAAGCTTTGCTTTCTGAGACACTACAACAATATGATAAGAACATTCTATAGTGGCTGGTCATAGACTTTGCCCTTTAAGACCTGCTATAGCTTGATCATAAGTTGTGCTGGTCTTTAACTGTACCCATGGAATTCCTTAATTCTGGACCCTGTGAAAATAATTATTCCTAAATCCTATTAAGGAGCCATTTTAGCCTATTGTTTGTGGTTTAAAGTAGGTCTCATCCACTCCCAACACTAGACACAAGGAATATATCTATTAATGGATTTATTTATTTTTCTTACAGTAGACTCATTTTACTTGTTAATAACATGTTTGTCATGTCCTGAAAGTATCAGACTTTGTAAAATGCAGATCTTCTGTTAAATTGGCTTTCTGCCCTGGGATTTTTTAAAATCTGAGTTGCAGAGAAACAAAAGGTATGACTGACACAAAGATGGCAAAGCAATGGAGTACTGTGGCTGGTGTATTTTTAGAATTTTTCCTCAACGTGCATTACGTACATGGTTTATCCTTGTGGCTGAATATAATAATTTCAAATTAGTAATACTGAAATATATTTTAATGCAAGGACAGTCAGAGCTAAATATTCCTCTGATCAATACAAAAACAGTAGTCATTTGTTATGAAACTGTAGAAATGGGCTGGATGTAAAGTGATGAATCCGGTCGGAATGATATTGTCACATGGTCGGAATAATGAATCATCGGTTATTTGTTTCTGTACACACAAGCCTTTGTTCTTACGCTATTGTTTAAACTGATTTAGTTGGTGTACAGAATTCAAGTTTCGTAAATTTACTGATTCACTGTAATATTTTGGGGGGTTTGTATGAAGATGAGCTCTATTGTTGACTGTTGTAGTGGTAATTTGGGGCATGTGGAAGAATTCCACCAACATCCCATCAAAGTAAAAAATACTCTTTGGTTTTTTTAGGTTGTTTTTAACTCTAGGTTAAAATCCAGTTGGCACCACTAATCTGCCCATAACAAAAGCACACTAATATTGCTTGCTTTTAATTAAGCAAGATTGCACTCTACCCAAGAAATCTGAAGCTGCTTTTCACAGGGTTATTAAACTACACATTTTCAAAAATTAAATCAAATTTGAAAAACTGAGGCAAAAGTCAACAAATCTTGAAATATTGTACAACTCGATCATACACTAGTTTTGCCATTCACTTTTAACTTCTGAAAATTTGGAATTATTTGAATAACACTCTGATTTAATGGTTTCTAATGGGGACGTTTAGAATTAACAAAGCTTTATGGAGGCTACCGTGTTGTGACCATTTTACGGTCAGTGCAGCTGTAGCACCTTTGGTTGCTGTCATACTGACACCCACTAAACATTGTTTTAACCCTGCAATGTAAACATTGCGGTTACGCAAACTATCTGACATTGCAGGGTTAAGAAAACAGAGGGCCATACATCCAGATTACTTAATTGGATGGCTAGTGTCCCTTTAATGTGTTTTTTATTTTTATATATATTTTTTTTTTTTCCTCGACCTGGACAATTCTTTACACAGTAATGCAACATGAGCTCTTCAATCTTTTTTTGTTTGAGAATTTAAGGGTCATTAAAATAATATAGTCCATGTTTGTTTTCTCTTTTTTTTTTTTTTTTTTTTTTTTTTTTTTTTTTTTTTTTTTTTTTTTTTTTTTTTTTTTTTTTTTTTTTTTTACAAAAAACACCAAATGCTAACTTTCTGTTTTGTTTTTCCTGTAGGAAACTATCAAAAACAGGATGGGTGTTGACTACCTCAGCCTTGGCCCATACTGGTTAAACCTAACAGCTCCCTTGACCTGTTGGCACAAAGGAACTGCCATCCAGATGGATATCATGAAGAATCACCCGGAGTTGCAGGGCATACATACGGAACTAGGCACAGACTTTGTCCTGCTCACAATGGCAGCTAGACTAACCCACTCATTGATCTCCCTGACCAAAAATATAATGCACAAAAGGGTCTGGTGCTGGAAGCTGCTCCCAAGTGCATTGATGACCAAACCATTAAAAGTAGTGCTTTGGATGTTTTGGCGTGTTCTAGACATTTTATTGGCATTGGAGGTGACTAAAGGGATATTTAAAAAGAAACATTCAACTCATAAACAAGCTGCTCATACAGGTGTATCTATAAAATACCACTGGACGGCAGAGCTGTCCAACTCTGCTCTTGAAGAGGAAGTGTCAAATATCATACCTGTCAAGAGGCTTCAAGATACTGTAGACATGGACAGAGAAAATCATTCCTTGGACAATATGTGTAAAGAGCCACTCTTGCCTTCATGTACGAACCCATTCATCCTCTCAATGATTTGTGTACCAACTGACGAAGATGCTTCAAGCATATCGGGTGAGTCTGATGGATTTGGAGAATGGGAAGTGGAAGATGGTCATATGTGTTGTGAGAAGGATGAGTTGTCTCTCACAGAAGAAATGTCAGCTGACAGTGGACTGCAAGAGTTTTGGACCCCCCAGTCCAAGACTGAAGACTGTGATGAGGAAAGTGATTGGTCTGACTCTTGGGATGAAGACAGTGATTCAGAATGCAGCAAAGTGGATGAAGACCTGTGGGCCTCATTCTGTCCAAAAGATGATCCTTACAACCCACTTTGTTTCTCTATGCCCACAAAAAGCACTGTGAAATCAAATGACGAGGCATATGTGAACACACCAGAGTCCAGTATTTGTGAAAAGCCTGTAAATGATGAGCAGAGGAGTAATGTAAAATCTCCAGCACTCACGTGTGGTGTACAGACCAGAACAAAGGGAGATGTGGCAACTGCATGCAAATATTCTGAGGTGCAAGAACCTGCTCATACTAAGAAAGTAAGTTCAGGCTAAAGCTTTTTCTAACAGCCAGATGTTTAGTGTATTGTATAAAAACATTTGTCAGGGGGAGTTGTTTGTACAGACTTTGGGTCAAAGCATTTTACATTGTGACCTGACCTACAAAGAACTTTTGTGTGCATCAGACAGCTGAGCAGCTCTAAACAGTATACAGTTTTTTTTCTTGTATCTTGACACTATCTAGAAGGGCCTAACTATCTGACTATTGAAGTAGTCCTTGAAACATTAAATAAAGTGGTGTCATATTCTTGCATAAGATCTCTTCTGAGACATGATGCCATAGTCTGAAATGATCAGGTGACTATCAGTGCAGCACATTCTTGTCTAATAGACTGATGTTTGGGATCTGAATGACTCACTCTTGGCAACAAGTCACATGACTATCATCATACCTTACAACCAACTTGTAACAGGGGGATTACATACATTTTCTAAAGAGGGCATCCCAGTGGGGATTAACTGCAGCATCTGTAAATGCAGAATAGACTATTTCATCATGTAGCACAATTTCTTCGTTGTGGGTTGTGAGCATCCCTCTCTCTGCTCTGAGTGCATCGTGCAGGTTTATCTCATAATAGTGGTTTATGATAACTGGTTTAGCCAAAAATGGACATATGGGTGTATAGTTGTCATTTAATGTGGGAGTGCAGTGTTTTTTGTTTTTTTTCTTCTCCTTGCATTAACAATCTGTTTCCTCCAGGTTCATTTCTCTCCTGATGTCAGCATACACCGCATGGTTACATGGAGTTATGCCCACAGAATGGCCCGCAAAGGCCCATGGGAAGAATATGCAAGGGATCGCTGTCGTTTCAAAAAACGCATCTCTGAAACAGAAGATGCTATCAGTTACTGCTTGACCCCTCGGCATCGTGAGAAAATCTGGGATTTTCTCTATGGAAGAAATGGAAATTAGTGTTGTAGGAAAGATTGCAAATCTATGACATTATAAAGTCTTCAGAATGTTGGCAGTGATGTGTAGAAATACTTCAGTATTAAGCCATCTTCTGACAACTGCCAGTCCTGAAATTAGACTATAACTGTAAAGTATTTATTTTATATTTTGCAGGGGGGGGGGGGTGTATTATATACAGTTTCTAGCTGAATGCTAGAAGGGCTTGGTGTAATGTTCAGTCCAATTCTTTTGGGACTTTTATTTTCCCATCTCCAAAAGTGAGAGTGGAACTGTCCATTACTCCTCTCTTCACCCAGTAAATGCCTTGCAAACCGCTCTACCCTTGCTCACTAGCTGTAAATTTTTATTTATAGGGAGCTGGATGCTTCCAACATTGTTATATTTTGTTAATATTGTATATTTATATTTACCTTTTCTTTTTATACTAAAATAAAGCTTTTTGCTTTAGTTATTTGTGTCTTGGTTTTTACATTGTATTTCATGGTTTTTTTCGGGCTTAAGACTGTATGCTGAAGGTAAAAGTTCAGCGTTTGGGTATCATTCAATATACAAAGAAAACAAACCAAGGCAGGCTCAGGAAGTTCTTGGAAATACTCTATACTAGGGTTGCCAGTTCCAGTCTGTATCCACAACGAACTTCCTGATAGAACTTGCATGAAAAGTGCTGTCTCATACATGTAAGCATTCCATTACTACATGAGGCAAATCAACTGGTATTCTAAACAGCCTTGTTTTAAAGGAACACTTTTTTTTTTTTCTAGACAAAAATAAAACATTTGCTTGATACAAATAAAGGAACACCGAACATGCCCTTATTGCCCCATAACAACTAAACAAAAACAGCTGTTGTGGTGCTCTTTTTAGAGTACCGATCATACACCAACTGGATACTTTAACAGTAAGGTTGGTATAGCTGTAGTTTGGCAAATGTATAGAGTAAATACCTCCAATACAAAATATGCAGAGATTTCACCAAAACAGCATAGTTCCACAAATGACATGCTTGTCAACCCTTAATGAGTGTACAGAGGACTTTTCAGGATCCATAGATGTAGTAGTGAACATTATGCAAAATGGCTGCCAGTAGTCTAAAAAAAAAACACCTAGAAGGTTAAAAAGAAAAATGACTCACTAAATACTCCAAAGCAAATATGCATTCACAAATGGCTTATTCACTAAAAGAATAGCACACTTTAGATAAAATTGGCTCACAAATATACTGGTTAGAGCAAAATAATTAAAGCTATAGTTTGCAATGTCCTATTTAAATAGTATACCAACAGAAAGTTGTGAATTAGTGTCACTCCAACCTCCATAACCACTTATTTAAGTGGACATAACATGAGCAACTGCATGTGCAGCATTTCAGTTTGATATGGTGCACATACAGACTTGTGATATAAGATTTGTGACAGGGGTTTAGTTACACTCCTGGCAGGTTTAAAGCAAACTGCATCACAATTAAATCCGTTATTACCCACCACTAAACCACAATTTTAAAATCGAAAGTCAAACTACTGCCACATCACGATATTAACTTTACAGTCCAATTTGTGTGAGAATAAGATGCCAATTACAAGCACCTAGATGTTTAGTTTGTCAATATAATCATTTGGGTATAGAATGCGTTCCATTTGATAATCTACAAAACATGAAAAATACTACGTCTGTTATTCTACCAGGCAGTCTTATATTCAGTCTTTGCATACATGTGCAAGCAACATAACTGTTCTTTAAATGAAGAGTCTGAAAACCCAAACCAGATTAAAAAGACATTTAAGGCTGTAGTCTAAAACTAAACCAGATTAAAAGGACTCACTGGGATGCAGCTAACATTCTTTTTACATGCTTTACAGACCCAGTAAAAGTGAAGAGCAAAAAGGACACCTTAAACAAACTGTCCTGCTTGGATGGAAAGGCTGCCCTTGGAGATTAACCCCCTTCTATACCAAAATAAAGTAACTTTTTCATGTATCTTGCAGTATAACATACTTCCTAAAGCCTCACACCCTCATTTATACTTTAGTTATAATAGTTTCTCTAAAGGCAGGCAATCAGCCAGAAGCTACTAGTCACCATAGACGTGCGCAGCCTATCGCATAAGTGTGTGTGTGCACCCTAAAGCAAACAAACGCGCTATATATATAGATATATAGATAGATACTGGCACTCCAAGGATTTATCATTCAAAAGTTCTTTTATTTAAGAAAAAAAAATCTATATGATAAAAATTATTTATATATATATATATATATATACATATATACATACACACACACACACTACTGTTTGTGTGTATTTGTTTGGAGGGATTGTTTAGGAAATAGCCCTCATGTGTTCTTACCAGTTGTAGGGAGGGACCATGCTGCTGCCATCCCTGGTGGTCCAGTGGTGAGTGAACTCTAGCCTGCGCGGCTAGTGTTCATTCTCGCAAGATCTGAGCATTGCCGCGGCAACGCTCCAACCTCACGAGAGGAACCCGACTGAGCTGCTGGCTAGAGCTCCCCGAGTCCTCTCCTGCCTGTGGCCCACGGAGGCACATAGCGCAGGCTGTGGGGATTAGGGCACCCAGCACACCCCGTGCGCACACCTATGCTAGTCAGTGAATGAATGTAAACTTGCTGAAAGACGGAGCCTGACCAAGCGCATTAGAAAGCCCCTTCAGCCACTTACCTTAATCAAGCGCCGGGCTCCCTCGGTGCTGGTGACCTCTCCTCCCCCTCTGACATCGGCTCCCGAGTGGAGCCGCATGCGCATTAAAAATGACCATAGGCAAGCATTTCTCAATGCTTTCCTATGGACGTTCTGCGTGCTCAGTTCGATTTTTGCATTGAGCGTCGGGGAAGTGCCTCTAGCAGCTGTCAGGAAGACAGTTTCTCTGAAACTGCTATGTTTATAACTGAAGGTTAAAACCTGTGGGACATGGCACCCAGACCACTTAATTCCCCCTCTTCTTACTCCCCCCTCCCCCTCTTTTTCTTCTTACTCCCCCCTATGGGATGCTTGCATTATTTGTATGAGGGGGAGGCTTATTGTGCAGCTCTGTGTAGATCTAGCAGTGTGGATGGCTCAGTTGGGGGTCCAGTGGGGACCGGGCTGGCCAGGTACAGGTCAAGGGCAGGAGCTGCGATACCTGCTGTGGTCTGCTCTACTCCAGTGTGGATTTCCGTTCACAAGTGCTAGGTATCTACGTGCTGCAATGCTTAAATTGAAGATTGTCCCTCGCCATCTTTTTTCACTAGCAGATATCTGAAGTTTCACTGGGACTCCTGATAGGCCAGAGCCTGTTTGGCTCTAGCAGCCTTGAGTAAAGGCACCTGGCATGCCATGCTTGGCACATGTGCCATAGGTTGCTGACTCCTGAACTAGGCATTCAAGTGATATATCATTAAAATATCCTATTAGGTTGTGATTTCACACTACTCTGACCTGATGAGGATGGATAATAGAACAATGAAACTTTGGACAGAGCAGTTTAAACTTGGCAAGACATTTGTCTTTTTTCCTTTATAAAAATAAAAACATAAAATAAAATTAAGGCTGTAGTTATTTAAATGAGTGTGTATACATTGCAGAAGCCTAGTCAGTAATGAAAATGCTATAGGTTTTTAATTGTCTTGTGTAATGATAAAATAAGCATACAAGGTCAAATAGCTGTTGTCCAGCACATCAAACAGTTTCTCTGCCATCATAGATGCATGTATAATAATACCTGTTAACTCTGCATTGTAAAACAAGATTTTGATGCACAAGAAAATGCCTGTTTGTTTCATAGCAAAAAATATATATGTGTAAACAAAAGATTTCAACATCTTTCAGTTTTACTCTCAAAACCATGTTTTTGGAGACCTGCAGGTTTGTGGCTAAAAAAGCACTAACCTCCAAAACAAACTGCTGAAGAATTTTTCTAATTTGATGTGAGATTTTTAATTCTAGAATGGTTAAGTCATTAGACGAAAGCATTACACCAAAAATTTTTAATGTATCTCATTACGGCAGTTTATTTTTTTTCAAAATAGATCAAGGAAAAGCCCACTGTCCAAATACAAAATATTTTTTCTTAAATCAATGTTTAGTAGATATACCACAAATGAAAACTATTATGCATAGTTTCATTGGAGTTGTATCTAAAAACTGTTTGAAAACTGCAGGTTTCTTGGCTGCTGCTCTCGTAAGCCCTCCTCTTCTAACCCCGCTCAGACTTGGGGGGCCTGCCCAATCACAGACTTCCCAATGCAGCTCAATAAGACGTCTTTGCAAGGCAGGTGCTCTCCGCAATTGCTGCCTATTCAAATAAGCTACCCAAATCAGCAAGTAACAGGGCCTGTCTGCTTGAAAAGCCAGGAAGGTGAAACCATTTAAAATTGATAAAAGTGTCAATCTCTATTGAACGGCCTGCAGCAAGGACATTGTATAAAAAGGAACCACAAATAATCTATAGATTATACAGTATACTGTTAAAACCATCTGAATTGTGTATAAATCAGCATCTGACAATTGTTCAACTTTAATTTAACAGAACCTACAGTTTAGCGGTTTGTATGGTTTCAAAATGGGTCCAACACATTTGAGAACCTATAAAAATTAATCACAAAAGTTTTGCACCCACTTTAAAACCATCCAAACCCACAAATTGTTTTTTTTTTGTTTTTTTAAGAGCAGGATCTAAATTTTATTTTATTTTTTTAAAATACATAAAAACTCAACTGCTTTTTAGCACTAGACGTTTATTCTACAGATCAGAATAGAAAATAAATAAAAAATGTAACCACACAATCTTTTTTTTTTTTAAACCAACACGACAATATCCCCAATTTAATTTAAAATACCTTATTCTGTATAATGCACGTGTCTTCATTTTCTAACTATTTTCACCAAATTTTATGCAATTTGTTTGCTTTTTAATAATCTTCTGCCTAAAGCAATAACAAGCAAATTGAAACACAAAATATATAAAAAAAAAAAGGAATGTGAGGGTAGGTCAATAGAACAGAGATGACCAACATTGGCACTCCAGATATCTGGTAACTCCATTTCACACAGTGCTTAGCAAGCCCACAATTTAATTCAGCATCACCCGAGGTGCAAAGGTTAGGGAACATTTCTATAGCATGTAGAAGCAAAAGTGTGCCAACACCCCCCACAAATTACCTCAAGGCAAACAGAACTTTAACACCAATAAGAGAATGATGTACTATTACAGATTAAATCTTGTAATTTGCAAGCATCCCCAATTACTAACGATAACAGAGCACAAGCTTGACTTCTCACAGCGTGACAGACATAATGGAGTCATTTCTAAACACATACTGACCTTAAAAGACAAATTTTAAAGATCTAGACTAATAAATCACTTTACAAAATGTTCTAAAACATAGGTCATGCATTACCTTAGCATCACATGGAATAGAATCTCTACAAATAATAGCCATGACAAACAAATTTTAGTGGTCGTTTTATTATTATTTTTTTTATGGATGGCATCATACTATTCTATGTGATGTTCCATTAAGGTGATACATGGCATTTTTTAGTGTGGGTTGTCATATTAGTTTATCTTTATTCTTTGGTAATAGGTAGTAACTGTCCGATTGTGAAAAGGGGCTGCTTTATTTTATTGTGAGAGTAATTGCCAGGACGCTCACTGCACTTTATAGACGTTTTAAAAGATATGAATGTGTTTCATTGTTCAATTTGTGTTTTCGCTCTCTCTTGCCTACAAGAAGACTTTCAGGGATATTTACTAAAGTGAGAAGTGTCAGGAATTCAAAATTTAGCTACTTTTAAATTTGACATTTACTTTGAATTCCCAACAATTCTCACTTTATTGAATAACCCCAAAAAATGTTTTTGGGAAGCTAGCCCTGCCCTAGTGAGATCTAGTCCCTTCAAATACCATATCCCAATTAACAGAGTGCCAGAGGAGACAATATATCAACAAATCAGTTCTAAACTAGCCATGGTACTGCTAACCGCCATTTGTTGTGGACTACATTTCACAATATATACATAGAAAGGGAGAATACATTGGTATATATGTTATAGTTTTTAATAGCTGAAAAAAAAAACAAAAAAAAAAACATTTGTATAAAGTTCAACTGCTGTATTTAAATTCATGATACTGTAGAACCTAAAATAACCTTTTCCTCTTATGAATTGCACCAATTACTAAACTAAATAGGACAACCAACCAATCAGGAAAAATCTAACTGTATGCTGGGAAGTATTAGAGTTAATAGTGTAAAGGTAGAATTCAAATACTGTGTGGGTTTAAAAAATATTAACAAAACATAGAGACCATTTATGTGAAACTTGCTTCAATATTTATATATTCCTTAACCACTTAAGGACCAAACTTCTGGAATAAAAGGGAATCATGACATGTCACACATGTCATGTGTCCTTAAGGGGTTAAAGAACTCCCACTCCCGTTCAGTCCACCTCATCTGGCAGAGGATTGAATGGGAGTTTGAATCCCTATAAGAATAAAGCAGGTCTAAAATGTTCCTTTGATGTCCCCCCAGTTAGATATAACTTTTTTGGACATTTTTGTTAAACCCCTATTGTTTAATGTGAAATCAGTTTCCGTTGAAGAAATCAGCATCTGACAGGTTCAAATTACAGGTTGTTCAGAGATATGGGAATCAGAGCTGTTTGAAAGGTGGTTAATTGTCACCTCCAAAATATGGGAAAGTAAAAGGGAGGAGAAGTCAGTTTCCTAGCTAGCATCACATTCACACGGAATATATAAATTGCTACCAAAACAGTATATATAATTTACTGTATAGCAAAGAGTTGTAACAAAGCAGTTATTTGGTATGAGCCATCAAATGCTTTGCTGTGGCAATGTGAGGCTGACTTAAAATGGCACAACCTAGAGCAGGCTTCCCCAAACTCCGGCCCTCCAGATGTTGGTGAACTACAACTCCCATGATTCTATGAAGGAAATAGATAGGCTGAGAATCATGGGAGTTGTAGTTCAGCAACATCTAGAGGGCAAGAGTTTGGGGAAGCCTGACCTAGAGGATACCTTAAAATCACTAGTAAATCACTAAACCCTCCCCCCACCCCATTCCCTCATTCGCTTAACTTTCATAAAAACGTATCTTTAAGATTTGTTTTTTGAAAACAAAAAGCCTGATTCCCAATGTGAGAGATTTACTCAGAGGCTGATTGCACATCCCTTAAATTTGATATTTTGGAGAACAAGGAGACGGCCATGCAGGAGCGCTCACTTCTAGAATTAAAAAGAGTGTCGAAAATCGTTTTGTTTTATTGTTTCTGCTACTTGGCCTCTCTTCTGTCCTCTCTTATTATTGGTCTGGATGAGCTGGCTGTTCGTGATGAAGCTCTGGTTCTTTGTGGACCTTGTCTTCAGATGGGGCTTCACCGTGAATGTTAGAATGAGGATGGGGTTCTTCTACTTTAGCTGTGAAGGGGGAATAAAAAAAGAAAAAGAAAAAAGAAAGAAAAAGAAAAGAAAATGGTTTGTCATTAAATGAAAGTTTGCAGGAAACTTGTCCTGAATGTTTGTTTTTGTTTCTTTATACATCTGAGTAGCTTTTATAGAGCATTGTCCAAGAAAACATATCAGACTTACATTCCTGTACTACACTAAGCATCAAAACAACTTTTTGTAACTTGGGAAAATAATTTTGGAAAGCGGTTCCCTGGCCTTTGTCTACCTGCACATCATGTCTGCAATAAACTGCAGCAGTTTGAAAAAACAAACAAACAAAAATCAAATCACTGCCAACCACTCAACCAACTGTTTAGCAGTGCAGCTATTGTCCCCTCTGCTCATACTGGTACTTTAAATACTCAGAGAGGCTATGAAGGAAGGGTTCTGGCAACTGTACAAAGCTGAACTACAGGTTTTCTGAAACCCCTGTTCTATCCGCTATTGGGTAAACTCAATGCTATAAACCATTAATGGGAGGATTGGCTCTCCCTAATGTAAATTTTGGCACTGTTCAGAATTAAATGTAGAAGTTGCAAAGCCTGTGGATTTACAGCAAATACATTTTTATGTTTATTTGTATTTTATATTTAAAAAAAAAAGCAATATTGTCATTTCCGAATTAAAACCCAATTACCCAAGGTCTATTGTAATATCCACATTTAAAAAAAATATATATATATCCTTGACGAATGTTTACTGTGCCGCACTTTCTATTAGATGCAAGGACATTTTAAATTAGTGAGCAACGTCTATAGTTTGGGATGGGTAACTACACAGGAGGAGTAGAGGTACAAACCTCACTTTGAGAAAGCCCCATATGGGGATAGGTGGGACAAAACACATCAAAAAGTCAAGGTTTTGTCACTGCATCTGTCGTGCGTGTGTAACCTAGTAGGACGTGGTAGACATGCTAGTTACTGGAGTGAACGAGGACAGGGCCCAGAGTACACGCTATATATAAGTGGATTTGGTGAGTTTAAAACTGGTATAGGTCCCACTTTGTTTCCTGTGAGCAGTTTGAAACTTCAAGCATTTTGTTGTTTAAATAAATGGCATTCTCTACTATGATTTGTTTTCTTACATTGTGAACAGTTTTTGGCACATTGACAATAGCTGAAAGAAGCCCAAGTTAAGAAGAAAAAAAAATTAAATGAAATAGATACGATATTTGTGCGATATATATTTTGGTAGGAATACACCAAAATACATTGTGTTAATCTGTATGTATAATATACTGTGTATATGAATTTTTATGTTTTGATGTGTGGCCCTATGGAATATTTTGTCTACAAGAATTTAAGATGTTTAAAAAGTGATATACGCTTAATTCTGGGTCTAATATAAAGAATGCAACACCATCCTGAAAAAGGAATAAGCTGAAACCCAATATCTATTGTATGTATACGTGTATACCAATATTTCTATTTTTGTGACACTACAAAAAATTTTATTTGTAAGATTTAAGGCATCTAATTTTTACTTAATTTAAAACCTAAGTATTTTAATGAGACTGCCTTTAAACAAACTTAGCATGTAATACGATGCAACTGTTCAAAACCGCATCTAAAAATGTCAGACCACAGAAAGTACTGCTGAAGAGACACAAATCCATCAGTTATTTAAATCCAAACACCCACAACCATACAAGTCCTTTAACAAGAACAGCCGGTTGTAGCCTAGCTTAGAATGCAGCTTATTTTTGGTGTTTGAAAGCTACGTCAGCCATACCTTCCATATAGCTATATAAAACAACAAACTTAATTTAGACACATGCTTCATACTGACATGCTTGTGACATTTTGCACTTTTTATTTAATATTAGGCTCAGCGACTTTAGAAGCTCTATATTGCTCCAATAACTTAACCCCTTAGGGACCAAACTTCTGGAATAAAAGGGAATCATGGCATGTCACACGTCACGTGTCCTTAAGGGGTTAAATAAAATACCCAATTACAGAAAAATAGCCCTAAACAAATGAATTAGTTCCAATTGTGGCAATGCGTCGTACATTTAGGATGATATTGCTTAATTTTTGGAAATGAGAAACCAATTATTGCAAATTAGTACTATGGTCTAAGCTCAACATTGCAAACTTTGTTATGCAGAGATTTAAAATTTGGTAGCAATCATAAAACCGGTTATACAAAAGTAGAGAGAGCGGAGCTGAGCGGAGGACAGTGCACGCATGGTCTACAGCTCTGCCAACAGCCAAGTTCACTACACAGTTTGCAAGGCTATATGTAAACCGATAGCGGTGATAAGGATACAGATGTACATTTCATAAAAAGGACCCCCGACTTGCTTGTACTTACCTTTGTCATCTGCTGGATGAGGAGCGTCTCCCTGAAACTTCAGCTCACCGTTTGGACCTGCAGCTGCTTGCTGGGACTTTTTCTGTTCCATATGCATGACAGCCTGTAGGAAGTACATTTTATTGAGCTTGTAAAGCTATAAGCTAACCGCTTGATAACCAGAGATTATGAAACATGTCACAGCACAATACACCATTAAATATGGCCAACCCCAAGCTACTTTATTAGGATCATTTAAACTGTGCGTTAATAGTCACTCAGCAAGTGTCTTATTTCTTTTAGACAAATAATGTATCTGGTGGGTTTAGTTCACTATACCTGCTGGTATTCCTTCTTCTGTGCATCAAGTTCTATCTGCCTCTGCTGTAAGTCTTCATGTTCCTGGCGGAGTTTCTCAGCTTGCTGTTTCAAGACCGCTTCCTGCTCTGATAACTCTTGCTCAAACTTGCGTAGCTCTTCCTCTGTGTACATTTGAGTTTCATCCACGGTCTTAGAGACATCAAAAAGAAAGAACAATTAATTGGCACACAAATGCAAAAAACAAAAATAAAGTTTTTTGCTTCAATTTATACTTGAAAATATAAGAAATATCTTAAAGAGACAGTGTAGGCACCCAGTCTGGGTGCAAACTCCCATCACCCTTGACCCTAGAGTGGCAATTATTGCAGTTTTTATAAACTGCAATAATTACCTGCTAGGGTTAACTCCCCCTCTAGTGGCTGTCTACCAGACAGTCACTGAACTGACTTCCTGGCATGAAGGCCCAGTATTATTATTATTATTGCCATTTATAAAGTGCCAACAGATTCTGTAGCGCTTTACAATATTATGAGGGGGGGGGGGTGTAACTATAAATAGGACAATTACAAGAAAACTTACAGGAACGATAAGTTGAAGAGGACCCTGCTCAAACAAGCTTACATTCTATAGGAGGTGGGGTATAAAACACATTAGGACAGGAATATAAATCAAATAAGGTGGGAGTGAAGCAGAGCTGGAGGAGAGAGTAAAGTGCTGCCCTATAGGAGAGAGCAAAAGACAGGTGTGTAAGGTAGAGGTTACTCTGGGAGGCCATAAGCTTTCTTAAAGAGATTGGTTTTAAGGCACATCTTAAATGATTGAAGACTAGGGGAGAGTCTGATGGGGGGTAGGCAGGCTATTCCATAGGAAGGGAGCCTCCCGCAAGAAGTCCTGCAAGCGCGAGTTGGCCGTACGGCTGCGAGCAGCCGTCAGGAGGTGGTCACGGGCAGAGCAGAGGGAACGAGGAGGGGCATATCTATGGATCTGTCAAGAGATATAGGAGGGGCTAGAATTGTTCAGTGCTTTATGGGTTAGCAATTTGAATTGACTCCTATATGATACAGGGAGCCAATGTAAGGGCCGACAGTGGGGTGAGGTATGAGAGGACCTACTAGAGAGGAAAATCAGTCTGGCGGCAGAATTCATTACAGACTGTAGCAGGGCGATATGGCTTTTGGGAAGACCAATCAGGAGAGGGTTACAATAATCCATGCGGGAAATTACTAGACCATGGACTAGCATCTTTTGTAAGAAAGGGGTGGATTTGGGCTATGTTTTTAAGTTGGACTCTACAGGATTTGGCAGCACAATGGATGTGAGGCTCAAAGGTGAGGCCAGAAAAGTATGACGCCAAGACAGCATGCTTGCAAGGATGGACTTATGTGGATACCACTAACTTGAAGGGAGAGCGAAAGAGGAGGATCAGTATTAGGAGGAGGAAAGACAAGGAGTTCAGTTTTAGAGAGATTGAGTTTCAGAAAGCGGAAGGACATCCAGTCAGAGATGGAAGAAAGGCAAGCAGTGACACGTTGCAGGATGGCAGGAGAGAGGTCTGGTGAGGAGAGATATTTGGGTGTCATCAGCGTACAGGTGGTACTGGAATCCAAAAGAGGCAATAAGTTTGCCAACATTGGGGGAGCATGAACTAATGAGAGAGGAAAAGTATGACTGTTTGGCGAGTGCAAGGGCTGCGCTGTATGAACACAATATGAATCTGCCTGGGTGCGGGACTTCCTCAAGGAGCGTTCAACACAATGGGAGCAACTCTGCAGATAGCGTGTTGATTTAGTATGCCAAGGTTGGGGGCGTGTCCTCTTTGAGGTGCATGTTTGGAGTGGGGCTGCAGTGTTGAAGGCAGAGGTGAGGGTAGTGTTATATGTGGAGATGGCCTGTGAGGGACAGGAGAGGGAAGGGATGGATAGCCGTTGTGAATCAATTTCAGCTGACAGCTGCTGGAGATTAATAGAATTAATGTTCCTCCTGAGTTGAGGGGGGTTAGGCTGAGGTTGTTGGGTGAGGGGGTAATCTAGAGCAACCGATAAGAGGTGGTGATCAGAGAGAGGAAATTGAGTGTTGCAGATATTAGATACTGTACATGCATAAGAGAAAATAAGGTCGAGGGTATTGCCAGCTACATGGGTGGGAGATTTAGCCCATTGCAATAGCCCAAGGGAGGAAGTAACAAAGTAGTTTAGAGGCTGCTGAGGTCAAAGGTGGGTTAATGGGAATATTGAAGTCTCCAAAAATTAGGGATGGAATATTAGAAGACAGGAAGTAGGTTAGCCAGGCAGCAAAGGGGTCAAGGAAGAGGAGAGGGGAACCAGTGGGACGAAAAATAACGGCAATGTTAGCAGAGCGGGGTTTGAAAAGGCAAAGTGAATGAATTTCAAATGATGGGAAAGAGAGGGAAGTGGGGTGGGAAGAGTTTTAAAGGAGCAGTGGGGTGAAAGGAGAAAACCTACACTGCCACCTTTACTCATTGCTTGTCTTGGATTGAGGGTAAAGTAAAGACCACCAAAGGATAGTGAGGCAGGGTTAGCAGTATCAGGGGAAGAGAGCCATGTTTCTGTTAGTGCAAGTAGGTTTAGGGAGTGTGAGATAAATAGGTCATGGATGGAAGTTGGATTTATAGGTGCTGCCCACAGAGCGTGCATTTCAGATGGCAGCTTTAAAGGAAGAATTAGAACGAGAATTACATGGAATGGGTATTAGGTTGTTGTGGTTTCTGGTGTTTGTATCAGGTGGCTTAGTAGCGGAGGGACTCAAGTACCCCCTAACAGTACAGGATTTAGGGATAACCAAGTTGTGTCTAAGGTGTTTTTAGAAAAAACAAAACAAAAACAAACAAAAAAAAAAAAAAAAACCACAACAAGGTAATCCCTAAATCCTGGACTGGTAGGGGGTACTTGAGGACTGGGTTGGGAACCATTGACTTAGATGGATGGAGACAGAAGAGGAATTAGTATATGTTGCTGATGCGCACCCAGGAAAAGAAAGACTGAAATACTTTCCTGATCTCAAATCCTAACACTCCATTGATAGGACTTAAAGGTTCTAGACGTAAGTTCTGTACTTCAGTCTGCTGGTGCCCCTAGCGGTCATGTAGAATTTACCAGAATCAAATGATCTATCACACTAGCAAATCAAGAAAGAAATTAGAGACAGAAATGCAAAACAACCGAGAATCTTACCGCCCATCCATCAGGCTCATTGATATCCTTCCTTTCTGTAGATTTTATGAATTCCTCCAATGTGACCAAACGATCATGATTTACATCCACCTGAAAATACAAACCAATTGAAAAACTTCTCATAAGAACAAAAACAAAATAAAATATAAAATAAACACAAACCAGACATCTTTTTGAGGTTTAAATATTTAAGGGATTTAAAAAAAAAAGATTTCAATACCCCATGCTTGACAAAGACACAACAGTACTAAATCACTGTAAAAGTTAACTTTAAATGGCTTGGTGGTGGTGGGGGTGGGAAGTTGGGGAGGGAGTAGGAGGAAATAATAAATAAATAAAAAATCCAATAAGCATTGTATGCTGGTTCACTATTAGTTGCCAAGTGTTCCTTTTTAATTAACAGGGTTACGGTTTTATATATTGTGTTAACATATGGCAGAGATGATTCAGTGAGATAACATTTACCGTTCCTACCAAATACATAGGAATGTTGATAAGCTGCAAATATATTGCAGACCACTGCCATAATAAGTACATCAGGAAAGGAACATTTATTAAACTATCACCGAAAACGCATTCATTATACAATGCCCCAAATAATCTTCGCCTTTGTAACATTGCAACATTTTGTGAAAAAAGCTAGCAAGAAACGTCTTGAATTTGTTAACATATGAGATGGTGTCACAATCATGGTTAACTATTAAAAAGAACAATTAAACCCATATTTTTCTGTATTGATTGCATTGCACATAAAATCGGTTTCATATTCTTTGAGGTCTAACACCATTTCATGAGAATTTTTTTTATAAAAAACAAACAAGAAACAAAAACCAACAAAGGAAACATACATTTTTCATGACATGCTCTCTCATTCGTAGCCGCTCCTCTTCCATCTCCACCATGTCATCTTCTTCATTCTTGGGGTCATAGACTTTTTCCAGCTACAGACAAAGTATTAACAATTACTGCTTATTAATACGAATACAATGCTTTCTATTAGTCCCAAGATGTACAAAGCATAAGTTTACCAATCTCTCTTCCCATCACCCTACAATTTGTGTAAGAGAAATGACAGAATGACAGAAATAACACAGATCTACTCTAATGTAGCAACGTTGAAATCTGAAGTCACACAATATACCATTTAACTTTGTGCTAGTTTCTGATTACAAGTGTAGCCACTTAGGAGCATGAGAACTTAATTTTGGAGAACGTGGATATAACCACTCAACATCCATTTTGGAGGAGAGTTAGAAGGTGACATATATTATCTGGGGTTTATTTACTGTACAAAGATTTGCCTAGCGAATTGGAAGTCTTAGCCCAAACTAGCAGAGCTAAAAATAGAGGAAGTTTGAGCATTTTTGCAGCTATGCGATTTGGTTTTTGTTTTCCTTTTTTGCAATCCTCCACAACATTTGGTTTAGTTTATAATTCCATTTGATTTCACTTAAAACAAATACATTGGAAAGAAGGACAGAGAGCTTCATTTTACCTCCTTTGTGAAAAGGGCCTCCAGCTCCTGCTCATCCAGTACTCCATCTCCATTGGTATCTGACAGATAGAAAGGTTAAAGAAGATTAATATTAAGGTGCTTTGCCATCACAGAAAAAAACTTCAACGGCATTAGCTACACAGATGACCCGACAAGCTCTTCAAGTTAAATTCAACTGTATTACTAAAAAACCAAGAGGGTTAAAGGGACACTATAGTCACCAGTACAACTACAGCTTAAAGTGACATTAGTCAGAAAAACAACTTTAGTTTAATGAAGCAGTTTTAGTGTATAGACCATGATCCTGCAGTCTCACTGCTCAATTCTCTGCAATTTAGGAGTTAAATCCCTTTTGTAGCCCTAGCCACACCTCCCCTGATTGTGACTCACATACCATGCATTGAAAAAATAAAATAAAAAAAATTGTTTCACTTTTAATTTGATGTAACTTACTTTAAGTTCTTATTGCCTGCTCTCTAAACTGAACTTTAATTATACACAGGAGGCTTCTGTGGGGTCTAGCAAGCTATCAACAGTGCAGGGGATAATACATTTTAATTTAAATAGAATCTGAAAAGAATGTAGTATAAACATTAGCGGACTCTTTAGAGGAAGTATTTAGGAAGGCTGTGCAAGTCACATGCAGAGAGGTGTGACTAAGGTGCATAAACAAAGGGATTTGACTCATAAATGGCAGAGAATTGAGCAGTAACACTGCAGGGAAATGATCTATACACCAAAACTGCTTCAATATAGCTAGAGTTGTTTTGGTGACTATATAGTGTACCTTTAATGCAGTTGTTCTGTGTGTATAGTCAGTCCCTGCATGATTTTGTATTGTAAACACTGCCTTTTCAGAGAAAAGGCAGTGTTTACATTACTGCCTAGTAACATCTCTAGTGGCAGTCTAGTGGCATTGGATTGGCTGAGATAATAAAGTTTGATGAACTCAGCCAAGGAGGCAGATCAGGGGCAGAATAAAGGTAAATAAATTCACTTTTTAATTTGTTGACAGTGGTGCTGGAGTCTAAACTGTGTTTTCACACCTATAGAAACAGGAATACATGTTTGTATTCCTGTAACTATAGTGTTCATTAAGATAATGGTGTTAAAAAAAAAAAAATTTCAAGAAAAAAACGTGATAGCTTGTGCTTTGGTTAGTCTCCACTAAAGCTTCAAACAAGTTTTTACTCATATTTGCCTGTTGCATTTCAGACTGATTCCCACCCACAATGGAGGTCCACATCTTCAAGGCCAGCAAGCTCCCTCTATAAGCAAGATACACCAACCACAGACAGTAAACTGTAGCTGGCTCTATGCAGCTCTAGAAGATACGAGGACACTACGAACAGGCAAACACTTTGCGAGTTCCTTTGTTTTTGTTGCACAGTCTTTAGGGTCTTCCTTAATTAAAATGGATAATAATCCAGACATGGACCCCATGTTTACTAGATGTGGGGGGCGTGGTTAAAGCTACTCCTCACTGATGTTCTAAATTTTTGCCAATTCTCAGTGTTTGTATAACTACTGTTAATTTTTGCTCAAGATAATGGTAGTTTTAGTTAAAATGAACTGAACTGCTACAATTGGCCATTAGTTTGTCCTAGTAAAACACGCATTAATTGCTCTTCCCAATTCAGACACGCACTGCAATCATGGAGGGTGTGTAGTTTTTAACCAAAATAATTTCTTTACCGTGTAACTTGAAGAAGGTTTTGGGGTTAAAGTCATTGGGATCAAGGCCATCAGTTTCTTCCCAAACTTCCTTCAACTGATCCATGCTTCCCTATTACAAATAAAAAAAGGGAGACGACAGCTGAACAAAGTTCATCAAAATGCCAGCTCTTTAAAACAGTGTTCAAGTAGATTGTGGGAAATGTGGTGGAATTTAAAATGTGTTATCATGTGTGAGACAGCTGGGTCACGTAGTGAATAAGTATACGCTGTGTGAGACAGCTGGGTCACGCAATGAATAAGTATACGCTGTGTGAGACAGCTGGGTCACGCAATGAATAAGTATACGCTGTGTGAGACAGCTGGGTCACGTAATGAATAAGTATATGCTGTGTGAGACAGCTGGGTCACGTAATGAATAAATATATGCTACGTGACACAGCTAGGTCACGTAATGAATAAATATACGTGCGTGAGACAGCTAGGTCATGTAATGAATTAGTATATGCTGCGTGACACAGCTAGGTCACGTAATGAATTCGTATATGCTGTGTGAGACAGCTGGGTCACGTAATGAATAAATATATGCTACGTGACACAGCTAGGTCACGTAATGAATAAATATATGCTGCGTGACACAGCTAGGTCACGTAATGAATTCGTATATGCTGTGTGAGACAGCTGGGTCACGTAATGAATAAATATGTGCTACGTGACACAGCTAGGTCACGTAATGAATAAATATATGCTGCGTGACACAGCTAGGTCACGTAATGAATTCGTATATGCTGCATGAGACAGCTCGGCATGTAATGAATTAGTATACGCTGTGTGAGATAGCTGGTGCGTGTAATGAATTATTAACATATGTTGTGTGAGACAGCTGTGGCATATAATAAATTTGTATATGCTGTGTGAGACAGATGGGGCGTGTAATGAATTAGCACAGAGTATTTAAGCACAGAGGACACATTCCCTGTTGTAATGAGCTTCATTGTTAAAAAAATGTGCATATTAATTGTGTATTGATGCCTAGATGTCATTTTTATTCAGTTGCCATTTCCCGGGAAGAATGATCTTTAACAGAAGATAGGGTGATTAATGGTACAATGAGACACATACTGGTACATTAATTTTTGGGTGCTCCCTGTGTTTTTTTTTCAGCTCCTCGTAGCGAGCTTCTTCCTCTTTCCTTTTCTCCTCATCCAGGGATTTGAGGTATTCCCTTCTCTCGTGCTCCTTCAGCATCTCGTATCGTTTGAACTCCTCGTGGCGAGCAGCATCGTAGTTTTCTAAGTCCTTGGTGGCCTGAGCAAATTAGAACATTATATTACATGTGAATGCTAAGCTAAGGGCTGCACAAGCTGGTGAACTACATTTCACATGATGCTCTGCCGACCAAGAGGTTAGCTGTAAAAATGAACGAGAAACAAAATATGCACTGTTCTACAACCCCGCCCTCTAGTGGTTATTTCTCATATTCATAAATCTGACTTAATTGCTTGACAGTGGACTAATATCTGCATCAGGTATCACATGGAGTCCAACAACAAGCAATACAAGAGGCTAGAACACCACATCACTAGACTGAAAGAACATAATTTCATTGAGAAGTAGAAAGGAGTGGATTTTGAATTAGTGTACATGTATGCCAGTGGCCCTTATGTGTGCAAGAAATATCTAAAATACTAAATAATTAAGGATAATGTGAATATCCACTAATAGACAGGTAGTACAATAGTAGACTAAGCCCCAAAGTACAGCCATTTAGAGCAGTCCCCAAGATTTCCTATTTTAACTTTCTGAAGCCTCATTCAGGAAAATTTGCAAGGGAATTTTCATGGACATTTGGTACCAAGAAGCATCTGGAGCTGCATCCAAGTCTCTCTCCCAGAGAGGTGAGATATCAATGATGCCAAGATTATTTATAAGAAATTACATTTCATTTACAAATCAATAATTGAAGAAAGCATGACAATGAATTTTAGATGTTTTCCTCAAATATTAGTATAAGTTGCTACAGAGCTAGACTTACTGCCTGAATAAGAAGTTCCAGATCACGGGCCTCAAAGGTATGCTGATTCTGAGGATCCAGGTGCTCAAACTGCTTCAGTAATCCCATGTGGTCAATCTGGACATCTGAGAAACATGGCAGGTGTCAAAATCATGATCAATAACCAACAGAAATGCAGGGTCATTCACTAGAGTGGAACTGGAAAAATTATCTAGATCATCTCTGCTTTCTGTTCAGATACTCTGGCATTGAATTTACCGTATATACTTGAGAATAAGCCGACCCGAATATAAGCCGATGCACCTAATTTTACCACAAAAAAATGGGAAAAAACGTATTGACTCAAGTATAAGCCTAGGGTGGGAAATGCAGCAGCTACTGATACATTTCTAAATAAAATTAGATCCCAATAAAATTACATTAATCTAATATTTATTTACAGTGTGTGTATATAATGAATGCAGAGTGTGTGTGTGTGTGTGTGTGTATATATATATATATATATATATATATATAATGAAGAGTGTGTGTGTATATATATATATATATATATATATATATATAAATAATGCAGAGTGTGTGTGTGTATATAATGAAGAGTGTGTGTGTGTGTGTATATATATATATATATATATATAAATAAAATGCAGAGTGTGTGTGTGTGTGTGTATATAATGAAGAGTGTGTGTGTGTGTGTGTGTGTGTATGTATGTGTATATGTATATATATATATATATATATATATATATGATGCAGAGTGTAGTATATATATATATATATATATATATATATATATATTACAGTATATATATTGCATTATTGTATATGATGCAGTGTGTGTGTGTTTGTGTAGTGTAAACTGGGTGGTGGGAGGGCATTTTTAATATTTTTATTTTAATATTTAATTTGTTTACACTTTTTTGTCCCCCTCCCTGCTTGTTACCTGGCCAGGGAGGGGGCTATGGCATTCCCTGGTGGTCCAGTGGTATGTACTGAGCAGTGGGGGGGCTGCCGGCAGCAAGCTGTTACTTACCTTTCCTGCAGCTCCTCCAGCTCCCCAGTGAAAGTCTAGCTGAGAGCGTGCCGCGCAGAGCGCTACCATGGTAATCTGTGACAACGCTCTGACGGCCGCGGGACTCGCGAGATTTACACTGGGGAGCTGGAGGAGCTGCAGGAAAGGTAAGTAACAGCTTGCTGCCGGCCCCCCATAATACAGACCCTGACTCGAGTATAAGCTAAAGGGGGGCTTTTTCAGCATAATAAATGTGCTGAAAAACTTGGCTTATACGATAATTGAATTCTCACTTTAGTAAATAACCCTGATGCTCAATAATCACACTTGAAGGATTTTTCATTTAAGTGAGAATTAAAAGTAAATTTCAAATTTAAGGTCCAAATGACTGAACTGGAAATGTTCTCTAAATCAACTATGCTTTTAGTTTGTTTACCAATATTATTGTCCTCAAATTAAAAATGCTCTTTGAATTCACACACCAGTGAATAACCCTGTCTGTATTCCACTGAATATAAGCAGTTCAATACTCAGAAGTGTTTTGTAGAAGAAACCCTGCACAGTTTCTTTTCTTATTATCCACTCAACTGGAAAATTATCAAGAACTGACATGACAAATGCACGTTGTACACCAAATTAGCAAAGCTGGAAAGAGTCGAGTGGGAACATTTTGTTCCTTGTAAGCATTTTACTCTTAAAATGTGCAATTTATGTGTTTTCCACACTGGAAATTGTAGAGCATTCACAAACAAAAACAAAAACCAAAAAGACACAACGCTGAAGCACCAGGAGCAGAAGAGGACAGCTTGAAGAAAATGGCAGCACACACGAGGGACAGGTGCAGGTAAGTTAAACACAATTTTGCCTGCCCGCTCCAGACAGTGACAATCCCGCTTTATTTAAACTATTAAATATTTAAAATTGTTTAAAATGGACAATCTAAAGTGGATCCTTTTTAAGATGTTAGAAGAGACAATGAAGTAAAAATGTACTAGAAAAAAATAAGTCAAAAGCTTAAATCACTTAATAACAATTGCACCATCTTGAACATAGATTTTAAACAGATTTTCAGAATGTAGTGTGCTTACTTTCTTCCATTGTTGCATCCATCTTTGCCTTGATCAACATCCGCAGTCGGGATATCTCCTGCCTCTTTAGCTCATCCAGCCTGGTCCGGACATGGTGACTGACAAAATCCAACTCTTTGCTTAATTTACCACTCTGACAAAGAGCGAGACAAAGAACAGAATGTGTAAATACAAGTACACAGCAAGAGAAAGGAGAGAAATTGATTTGCTTGACATTCTCAAAAAGTATGGACGACGGGGCTGCTTCAGTCAAGTTGTTTCTATACTAATGAATCCACCGCCAGATGCACAGATTAAAATGTTATAGTTCTCTGAAGTCTGTGAGATGAATACACAAACATGCTGGCTATTTTAACCATCTTTGCAGACATCACAAATTATAAAAATTGCACAGCGGACGTGCTCAAATCAAAAATTCATGCCTCTCAGTGTTCGGAAGTATGCAGAGTGGACGTGCCTCCATATATAAACCTCATATTTCTTTATCATTACTATTCAGCTTTGCACATTTTTGCAAGTAAACGTTTTACACGTATATATGGTATACATAAGAAATACGCTAGGCTTAAAAGGGACAAACTATAGTCACCAAAACAACTTTAGTTTAATTACACAGTTTTAGTATATAGATCATGTCTCGGAAGTCTCACTGCTCAATTCTTTGCCATTTAGGAGTTAAATCACTTTTGTTTCTACCCATGCAGCCCTACCCGAACCTCCCCTGGCTGTGAATGACAGCCTGCATGAAAAAAAAAAAAAAAAAAAAGGTTTCATGTTGAATCAGATGTTAACCTGCTTTAGAAGTTTGTATCTCTCACTCTGTAAATTGAACTTTATTCACATACAGGAGGGCTCCTGCAAGGTCTAGCAAGCTAATAACGGTGCAGGAGATACACAATTCTAAATTAAACAGACTGTGTAAACAATAGTAAAATTGAAAATCCAGTGCACTCCCTTATCTACTAAACAGCTACTTTGGTGCCGACTGATTTTGCAAGTTTTATTAAAAACACCTAGTCTAGGCAAAAAATAATGGGGGTTTAGTTACATTATATGATCATACATTGTGTAAACAATAGATCTCACTTTTTAAGAATAGTTTAGGAAAGCTGTGTACATTACAGGCACGGAGGTGTGACTAGGGCTGCATAAAAAAGCGATTTAACTCCTAAATGCCAGAGAATTAAGCAGAGAGACTGCAGTGGCATGATCTATACACCAAAACTGCTTTATTAAGCTGAAGTTGATTTGGTGACTTTAGTATCACTTTAAGCAATTATATAAAAATACATATGTCCAACTTATAGATCAAAAAGAAGGTACATATAGTTAGAATATTAATATTATATTGGCTAGGCACAAGTTGCGTTTGCCTAACTAGGTATATTTGCAGTTTCATCAGTTACTAATGTTTTATTACATTTATTTATCTAAGGCAGGGATGGGCAACCTTCAGCACTCCAGATGTTGTGGACTACATCCCTCTTAATGCTGGCAAATCATGGGAGGCTGTAGCCCAAAACATCTGGAGTGCCGAAGCTTGCCTATGCCTGATCTAAGGATTGAACAGGTATCTGTTCATATGGATAGGATATTAGCAAGGGTTCAATTAATTTTGTAATCTAAATAACTTGCAGTATAACCACACAAAGAAACCATGCACATAGAACTGATTTAATATTAATTGTAATAAGTCAAAACTATTTTCCCTGTAACTCAAAGCAAAAATCTTACAATCAGTAGGTCTTAGTCAATTTTGGGATGTTTAGTTATAAAATAGGTCAGGAGCTTCAGAAATCTGAAGCCATCCATCCACCACCCAACGGTTGTCAGGCCTCACCCAACTTGATCATTTTTAAACAAATATTTTGTTTCCTTGCTAGCTCTCCATAGGGGCAGTTAGACTCACTCACATGTGTGTCCCTGTATGAAAATTGCTCCTGCCTTTAATGCCTGGAAGGTAAAGGGGCAATTGGTTTAAGGAGACCTGACTGACAACTATACGTAAACCTGTCTTTATGTGGAACCAGAAAATCTGGAAAATTTTGTTCCCCCCCCGCCGCCCAAGACATAGAAAAGGCAACCAGTTCTTTGAAGAATGATTGTATCTTCCACTTGCAACATAAATTACTGGCATGTGTAGAATACAGCATTGGGTCCCATACTAAAACCTACCTAGAAATTATCCAGATTGACTGTACACGAATGCACACTTGAGATTTGCACTGATTGCCAGAATGAATCTTTTTTTTTCACAAAAAAATAAAACAGCAATTTTATCCATGAAAAATGTGAGTTTCTCTATTTAAATGGACACTAAAGGCAACCAGATCACTTCATCTTAATGACGTGGTCTGAGTGCAGTGTCTCTCTCTTTGAAAGCCTGTAATATACAATAAAAATACTGTTCTGCAGGACCGTTAAGAATTACATTGCAGAGTTAAGACACCTCTAGTGGCTGTCAAGCAGAAACAAACTAAAGGTCAAACTCTGTTACAGAACAAATGCTGCTGACACAGCAGCATTTGATTGGCACAGTGCTACATCTTGACGCTCATGCGAACTATCCTCCAAATACTTCCCCATGGGAAAGTAGTAGATTGGCGGACATCATCAATCTTGCTGATCTCAGCCAAATATACCAAATGTAAATCTCATTTTTTAAACCCTCATATGGGGACGCACATCCAGATAAGTTACAGGAAACTGGATACATGTTTGCATTGCAAATGCTATAGTGTACCTTTAAATCATTCATTCTGCTCTGGCAATTGCAGCTGTGGCCTAAATCTGCTTCAACACACTATATTGTGCTCACACTGTCCTTATCTACAGTGATTATTTTGTTGCTGTGTTGTAACAGACTGTGTTTGCATAGCATCCTGTTTATTTGGCCGGAAGAAGTACAGAGTCCACAGAAATAATCTGTACAGATACAGCATAGTTGCACATGTTACATTAAAAAGGTTAAAGTGTCATAAGAGTGCTCAAATAGCAGCTGTGCACACCTCAAGCACTTAGTGGGTTAAAAGGAATGCCCATTACCTTTATGTCCTCAGCATTAGCTGCCTGGAGCTTCTCCCGGAAATGGCCATCTGTCTCCAGCACATTGATTACCTCCTGCAAGTAACGGTCATAGTAGAGACCCGTGTCCTGCAAAAAACACAAACAAAAAAACAAAACAAAACACAGTTGTTAAATAATTGAAACTCATACAATTATTCATGCTTATGGCAAAGAAAAGGGAGGACAATATTTTTTGGTTACTCAAAGGGAAATTACCACAATTCTCTGTAGTGGTTGTGGTGCCACCATGAGTTCACGGTGTCTCCCAGTTTGCTCTATTAGTGCAGGGAGGCACTCATTGGCTGACAGTAAATGATACAATGGATTTAAATACTAACTTCCTATAGAGACAATAATATATAACTGGTAGTCCACCAACGTGCTTCACATTGACTGGAGTAGCGATGAATTCACAAGGCTTGGAATGGCAAATGTCCTAACAAGCCTGCCTCTTGGTTGGATTTTAATTGGAGTGCTGTAACAGTGCAGGAGATTGAAGAATATATTCAGCAGCCTTCGATAGAGTGAATACTGCTGTACATACCTAAAAAGATGTGTATGCACTGAGCAAGACACCACCTCATTAATTTAAAAACAAAAAACAAACAAAAATTTACTTAGAAACTTGTATTCATATACCTTAAATAAGAAGCATCCAGCATGTTAGTGCATGCACTCCTCTAAAAACTTAGACACTAAAAAAAACAAACAAAAAAAAACCACATGCATATGGTTCTAACCCAGCACCCAATAGATAAAGAGAGACAAGTGAGGTGATGAGCTGCTATGGGTTTTTGCAATTTTTCAATTCGATATTCACGTGGAATCACTCAAAACTGCATGATTTTATTTGCTGGTCGCAGCATGCTTGGGTCTTACAGGTGATATTCGAAAAATATGAATATTGTGCAAAAGTTCATTTATTTCAGTAATGCAACATAAAAGCAGAAACGAATATACGAGATAGACGCATTACACGCAAAGCAAGATAGTTCAAGCCATGATTTGTCATAAGTGCGATGATTATGGCTTCCAGCTCACGAAAACCTCAAATCCACAATCTCAGTAAATTAGAATATTACATGCAATCAATAAAACAAGGAGTGTACATAGAACAATATCGGGCCTCTGAAAAGTATAAGCATGCATATGGACTCAGTACTTGGTTTGGGCCCCTTTTGCAGCAATTACTGCCTCAATGCGGCGTGGTATGGCAGCTTTCAGCTCTTCTGCATTGTTCGGTATCATGTCTCATCTGTCTCTTGGCAATGGGTTCAGGTCAGGCGAGTTTGCTGGCCAATCAAGCACAGTAATCCCACGGTCACTGAACCAGGCTTTGGTGCTTTTGGCAGTGTGGGCAGGTGCCACGTCCTGCTTGAAAATTAAGTCAGCATCCCCATAAAGCTCGTCTGCGGAAGGAAACATGAAGTGCTCCAAAATCTCCTGGTAGATGGCTGCGTTGACCCTGGACTTAATGAAGCACAGTAGACCAACACCAGCAGATGACATGGCTCCCCAAATCAACACAGACTGTGGAAACTTCACACTGGACGTCAAGCATCTTGCAGTGTGTGCCTCTCCATTCTTCCTCCAGTCTCTGGGTCCTTGGTTTTTAAATGAGATGCAAAAGTTGCTCTCATCAGAAAAGAGGACTTTGGACCACTGAGCAAAAGACCAGGTCTGTTTTTCTTTAGCCCAGGTAAGACGCTTCATACGTTGTTGGTTGTTCATAAGTGGCTTGACAAGAGGAATACGACATCTAAAGCCCATGTCCAGGATCCGTCTGTGTGTGGTGGCTCTTGATGCACTGACTCCAGCCTCAGTCCACTCCTTGTGAAAGTCCCCAACACTTTTGAATTGCCTTTTCCTGACAATCCACTCCAGGCTGCAGTCATCCCTGCTGCTTGTGAAACTTTTTCTTCCACATAGCTTTTTATTAATGTGCTTTGATACAGCACTTTGGGAACATCCAACTTCGTTCGCAATTACCTTTTGAGGCTTTCTCTCCTTATGGAGGGTGTCAATGATGGTTTTCTGCACAACTGTCAGGTCAGCAGTCTTCCTCATGATTGTGATTCCTACTGAACCAGACTGAGAGACCATTTAAAGGCTCAGAAACCCTTTGCAGGTGTTATGGCTTACTTAGCTGATTAGAGTGGGACACCGTGAGCCTAGAATATTGCACCTTTTCACAATATGCTAATTTACTGAGATTGAGGATTTGGGGTTTTCATGAGCTGGAAGCCATAATCATCGCACTTATGACAAATCACGGCTTGAACTATCTTGCTTTGCATGTAATGCGTCTATCTCATATATTAGTTTCCCCTTTTACGTTGCATTACTTAAATAAACTTTTGCACGATATTCTAATTTTTCGAGTATCACCTCTACATGCTCCGAATGTCCCTTAAAGGAACACTATGGTGCTGGACTGCATGTTTAGGTTACCGGCACCACTCACAGTGGAGTTAAAAAGGTATTTAAAGGGACACTATAGTCACCATAACAACTTTAGCTTAATGAAGCAGTTTTGATGTATAGATAATGCACCTGAAGTCACACTGCTCAATTATCTCCTATTTAGATGTTAAGTCACTTGGTTTATGGAGCCCTAAGCACACCTACGTGCATGTGATTTGCACAGCCCTTCTAACTACTTCCTGTAAAGAGTCCTTTAATGTTGATACTTCCATTATTGCAAATTCTGTTTAATCTAGAATTTCTTATCACCTGCTCGGTTAGTAGATTGCTGGACTCTGCAGGAGCCTGATGTAAATAATTAAAGTTCAATTTACAGAGCAGAAGATGAAAACTTTTAAAGTGACATCTGCTTAAAATTGTCAGTCACAGCCTGGAGAGGTGTGGCTAGCGTTGCATAAACAGAAATAAAAGTGATTAAACTCCTATATGGCAGGGAATTGAGCAGTGAGGCTTCAGAGGCTATACACTAAAACTGCGTCATTAAGCTACAGTTCTTTTTGTGACTATAGTGACATAGTTCCTTTAACTTACTTTTTCTTTATAGCTGCAGTGGTCTCACCGAGGCTGGTCCTGCCTCCGTGGCTGAGATCATCAAGCATTATGTTCTCAGCCAATCCAATGCTTTCCCATAAGAAAAAGAATTGGGAGGTTGTAGTACATGCGCAGGAAAACCTTGCACTCTGATCAATATCTCCTTATAGAGATGCATTGAATCAATGCATCTCTATGGGGAGCGTTCACAATGTAGCAATTACATAGAAAGCACCTCTAGTGGCAGTCTATGTTATGGCACCTAGACATGTTACTAAACAATGTAAACAATGCCTTTTCTATAAATAGGCGTTTACATTGGTGAGCCTGCAGGGACATGCTAAAGACACCAGAACAACTAAAGTAAGCTGTAGTGGTTCTGGTGACTATAATATCCCTTTAAAAAGGGTGCACTCCAAAGGCCTGATGGATATACCTTACTTACGTGTAGATTTAACAATAAATAAGGTTACACCTTGCAAAAAGTGTAGCAAGACAAACTACCCACTTGTAGTTTGAGTTTCATTTCCACTTGAAATGCTAGTGCTGTAAAAGTAGAGCACTAAACAGATTTAAATATCAAGAAACCATGTGAGACAGGTACTTACAGCTGGCTCTGGAGGTGGTTCTGCTTCTTTCTTTGGAGTGGCTCTTTCTATGGGTACTGCAAGTCCGAGTCCCAAGATGGAACACACCAGAAAAAGTCGGAATGCCATGAGGACAGGGAAGCGGAATAATAAACTATAAGGCAAAAGCAAAAATAATGAATGTGAGTAGAATTGCACAATTGGATGAAGACAATTAAAAGATTCATTGAAATTTACTTGCCTCTACTAGAAATATACAGAATCCTCTGTTAAGACAAAAGAATACAATGGTATAGAGCCAGTTCTCAAGTACCCCCTACCAGTCCAGGATTTAGGAACTACCCTGTTGTGTAAAATAAAAAAACACTACACATTTTGTACATAGATGGCAAGCCTTGTAATTTGAGCTGTTTGAAATAAAGGCTGGCTGAGTATCAAGGGAACTTTAGTTCACAAAATATTTATAAATACACAGCAACCTTATCAATAAACGAGACTCCTTTACACATCCATATGAACAGCACAGATTTGTTTATTAGACTGTTATACGTAATACCCCTGCAAGGTAAACCATTGTGCTATTATGCCAAGCACAGCATGTGATAACCGGCAGCATGGTGCATGGTGGAGACAAGTTAATTCCCCAACTGCAGAACATTATATTAGTGTCATCATATGCCTCTGAACATTTTCATCGCATCCAAGGAGAATTTGGAACTACTCTAACACTCCTCTTCGTTGTTTCCATTAATTTACATCCAAGTGCATCCCAGATTCATTTTTATTAATTTATAAATTGAGCTTTGACCAGATTCCCTTGGTTTGGACACCATAATCTTTCCCACTAACAGGTGAGCACAGGACAGTCCCTTGAAGCAGTTTAATCAGTACATTTTGCATTTAATATGTTTGTATTAGTGTAGAAACCACTGATATTGGTTAATCATGGTAAGACTGACCATATGGTGTGACAATCCCCCTTTAAATAGATGATTTTAATTAGCTTTTTCAGATTTGAAATGAAGGTGTATTTTAAATTTAGTCCTTAAAAGCATAAAACACAGATTTGCTGTTTAATGGTGTGCCCCCAATTCATTATTTTTCAGTATTTAGAATTCTAGTTTAGGTTTACTGCTAACTTTTCTGTTTCAGCAATGCAGTGATGACCAAGTATCACATAGGTTTGTGAACATTTTAACCCATCCTCCACCCTAAGCATCAAGAGAAATGTAGTTCACAAACAATTGCAGTATTGAACTTAGCCGTCAGTATTGTAACCTGATAGAAACATATTTTAAACCTCTCACTAGCAACACAGAGCAGCTAAGCAAAATTGCTATTTACAGGAATGTAGTTCAAGAATTATCAACAGAAAGTTTTACAATTAACTTGCATCATGAACTAAAGCTGTGGCAACAAGATTAAAAAAAAAGGAAATTAAATTAAATACATTTTTCATGAACATCCCTTTTTGATGATTGCTGGGGAGTAGTCACTATTGAAATACTGATGATGAAACACAGAGCTGGAAATACTCCAAAGTGCCTGGGAACCAGAATTCCTAAACAGGTTTAGGGCTGGCACTTTCACCTTTTGCTCTATATAGAATTCCATGGATTTAACACTTCCCTGGTCCCAGAAAGGATAGAAAGAAATCATATCTAAGGTCGTCATCTCAGCCCCCATCCCCATTACTAAGCCTGTCACCTCAGCCCCCTACCCAACACTAGAGCTGTCTCTTCAGCTACCCCAGCCCCCTATCCTCATCACTAAGGCTGTCACCTCAGCCCCCCCACCCTCATCACTAAGGCTGTCACCTCAGCACCCCCAGCTCATCACTAAGGCTGTCACCTCAGCACCCCCCAGCTCATCACTAAGGCTGTCACCTCAGCACCCCCACCTCATCCTCATCACTAAGGCTGTCACCTCAGCACCCCCCACCTCATCCTCATCACTAAGGCTGTCACCTCAGCACCCCCACCTCATCCTCATCACTAAGGCTGTCACCTCAGCCTCCCCATCCAGGGGCACTAAGGCTGTCACCTCAGCCTCCCCATCCTAATCACCAAGTCTGACAGGTTAAGTTGCCTTCCGTATCACAAAGGCTGCCACCTAAGCCCTCCCCCATCTGTATGCCAAATCGATGTATCCCCTCTCCCAACAGATAAAGCAGCTCTGACCCCTTTACCATAATTAGATTTAACCCACTTATTATAGGCTCCCTGTCACTGCTGACAACACACCAGAAACCCCATCAGTGAAAGCTCCACATCACCATGTAACACACACACACATTGTGCAGTCCCTTTCCATCCTCCATCCTTGCTGCCCCCATAGATCCCATAAAACATGTCATCATTCAGTGTGTCTCCCGCTCTGACAGCCCCAATGACCGCAGGCCGGCAGACACCGGGCATTACCTGTAGGTCCTCACTCGCCGATTTCCACCCGCAGAGCAATCTCTCCAGCTTCCACGACACCCTTCCGGCTCGTGACGTCACTCATCCCGTCCCCGCCCACAGAACATGGCTGGAGGTCGCAGGAATGTGACGCTAAAAACCAGCTGACATCACCATAGCAACGGCTACAGCCAGGATGGCCAAAATATAGCAACAAAGCAGAACTAGGCCCCTGTGTTTTATAACAACTGGGACATGTCTTTACTCCTCTGGCTGACTGGTAGCTAGATGCCCAGCCTGCCAAATGCTCTTCATACCTGCCAAGTTCCCTATTTAGAAGAGACAGTCCCTATGTGCTATCCTAAAGATCCTCTTTTCTAGGAGCTATGTATTATTGGTGAGTGTGAGCGTATACCAGAGCTACACAACAATACTACTCACAGCTCTTAAACTACAATAATAAATGTGTTTAGAAATCAGTCTGTGTAAATAAGATACCCTTTTTCTTGCTATAAATTACATTTCAGTAAAATAAATTGTTATTAGTAAGTGACTGGAGTTCGGCTTCTCTGTGTTTTGCATGGAGGTACTGAACATTCCCCGTAGAGATTAATTGATTCAATGCATCTCGATGAGGAGATGCTGATTGGCACAGAGCGGAGTTTTGCTGCGCATGCACAATAGCCTCTCAGTGATCTCAGCCAACCCTATAGGAAAGCATTGGATTAGCTGAGATCATCAAAATTGATAATCTCAGCCACAGAGGTGTGGCTAGCCGCAACGAGACTGGCACACCGTGGGAAAAAAAAAGGTGAGTAATATCAAATTTTTAGAGTGATCTGAGGGGTCATGTTTGTATTCCTAACACTATAGTGCTCCTTTAAACTGTCCCTCTTTAGCCATTTGAAATATTGGGAGGTATGCCTTTCTAGTGATTCTGAAGCAGCCAACTTTTGTGCATTACTGTAGCTTATAGAAATCATATAAAATAATAATTGCGGACTTAATTTTCTATGATGGTCTGAGGATGACTAATGCCAGCAGATCATCGTAGTACATCTCTACAATTATTATTATATATAGCCCCCACATTCTGCCATGTCCCTCCAGTGACAATAACAATGATTGACAGAGAGCCAAGATGTGTGAATTTCCACATTTAATTGTATTTCTTAAACATCGCAAGTACAAATTTTATAAATAATAGGATAAGAAAATATAATATTAAAAACCCTCTGAAATTATGCTTCCCCTTGTAAACATTTTTGTTTCATTACAAATGGAGATACAAGCTGGTAAACACTAACATGTTATTCACTAAAGTCAGATTATCAGGCCATTCAGACATTGTTCACACTATGTACATATTTTGCAATTTCAGGCTGAATGAGCCTGCATTTGGTGGAGATTTCAGCTGAAATCCAGACCCAAATGTTTAAATCCAAGCCTGGATGCTTCAAATTTAATTTAAACAATCTAAACCATTTGTCTGCTAACTGTGCTAGCAGCCAGTGGGCAAATAATTAAAAACCCTTGGCCACCAAGAGTGGGACTTTAAACTAAATAATGGAGTATCGACAGATGACCCCCTACCCCCACCCATGCATGCAATCTATGAGAAGCATTTGATTGGACCACAAACAGGAAAGAAGTGATGCAGTGTTTTCTCTTCTTTTACAAGACTTTTTTTTTTTTTTTTTAAATAAGAAAAGGGGACAGTCCTCAAGTGCCCAGTAGGACATTTAAAATAAAATAAATATATTGTGAAAAAGGGTTGGAGTAACCTTATAATACCAATGGCATAAACATTGTAACACACACAATAACAATTATACAATGGCAATGGAATAAAGCTAGATTTTGAAAACCAATTAACAAATTCTTTATATCTTTTTCCTTGTGAAACTTAAGCATGTTAAATCATTGAGGATTTTTTTCACAAAACTGTAAATTGTAGATTCTCACCCCAATTCTATTCTTTTGTCAAGTCTCTAAAATGTATGGTTTAATAAATAAACCTGGTTATGTTGACCCCTCCCGTGCTGAACATTTTAAGTTCTTATTATTGTGGGGTTTTACATTGTTATGGAAAGCCATATTGTGACGAAATCACTAATCCATGCAAAGAAAGCGGATTAAGAGGATTCAGGCTGAGTGATATTGATGTCCCTTGGAGGAGAATTAGACAGATTAGCAGCAATGCCTGGTGCTCATACTTGTCTGCACTTAATGACTAGCTGACGGTCTACGTAAAAGCTCCATCATCGAATCTCTGCGTTGCTAAGAGCTCTGCCTGGCTTGCAGGTACTGCAAATATCTGTGATTTCAGATTTAAAAAATGTATTAGACCACCCCAAAGCAGCTTTCAACCTCTTCGATTTGATAATATAAAAGGAATATAATTATTTAGATTAAATAATGAAAATGATTTTCGTATTTTATCATATTAAACTATGGTTAACTGAAGACGTGCACTTTGTTATAGATGACACTACACACTGAAGATCCTCAAATTCTCTGCCTAGAGAGGTAAGTGGAATTGTCTCTTTACACTCATTGGTGAGCAACTAAGGCTGACAGGGTTATTTGCTAAATTCATATTGCAAATTGAATTTAAAATTTTAGAGCAAAACTGCTGAACAGGAAGCATAGCTGACTTGGAAATTTTATTTTTTTAATTATCTATTTTGGCCTTAAATTTAAAATTTGCTTTGAATTCTAGATTATTCTCACTTTAGTAAATAGCCTCTTAGTGTTACATGCCAAATATATTATAATCAGGATTTATTAACTGAAGCGGGGATTGATATAAATCAACAAGTGAATTGTAAATATTAAGTCAAAGTAGCTGAATTATAAGGTTTACTGAATAATCCCAAATTATATCACAAACATGGCTTGTAATGCTACTCAGCATTCTAATTTAGTTTTCTTTTATTGAATAAATCTTTTTACCTTTATTTAAAACTGGACAACTCGTTTTGTTTTAGTCAATGGAAGCATATGGTCTCTCCAAAGCATTTTTTTGTACTCAGAAATGTGATATTCTTGTAAATTTGCAAGTTTGCTCATACATACTATTTAGTCACACATTGTAGCCATATGTTTTCATAGTATCTGTACCTCTGTAAAAGTACCCAAGTTTTGGTGGATCCAACCTAAAATTTGTTTATTTGATTGTGCCTCCCACTGACCCTCGAAATTATACTATACAATGCCAATTCATTCCTTCCAAAATCCTGTTGCCAACAGTGCAACCACTTACCGTCCATCTTATTCCCCACAGTCCCACCCCCAACTCTCATCTTAATTTCCACAGTGCACCCACACCTGCCTTCTATTTTATTTCCCATAGCGCCCCCACACTCAACTTCCATCATATTTCATACAGTGCTTATGGGGAGGGGGAAGGGGGAGTCATAGGTAAAATATTAAGCTATAGGACAAGTGTAGGCAACCTTTGACACTCCAGATGTTGTGCACAACATCTCCCAATATGCTCTTACAAGCATAATGCTGGCAATGCATCAAGGGAGACGTAGTCCATAACATCTGGAGTGCCAAAGGTTGACTACCCTTCCTATTGGGATTGTGGAGTGAAATATGAAGTGACACTGAAATGCAAACCACTGTAATCCAACTGATATATTAGATAAGCACGCTGCCTGGTAATAGAAGTGTTCATAGGCAAGCAGTTTAAATTGTTTGTTTGTATAATTTGTAAGAATCTATCGCTATTAGTAACTAAGATTTTCAAGGTCAACAGTTGCTACTGCTTCCTACTATCTTGCTAGAAAAGCGCTAACAAAGGGTATTTGTATTATATTGTAAAAAATTGTATAAAAGGGGATAGATCACATTCCTTTGTTTGTAACTGATAACTTGTAGATATACAACATTTCAAGCTCTCTGCCCCACAATTAGTATTTCACTGCTTCTCTTTCAAATGCAAAAAGACATGATCCTACATTTCCACAACTCCGGCCTCTGACTGGCTCATTGGAAAAGGCTTTTTAAGAGGGTGGTGGGTGTTTGGCTAATAAAATGATATTGCATATGAGAAAATTTAATAATATATGAGATTATATAGGCTATACACGGTTAGGCAAACTTTGGCTCTCCAGATATTTTGGACTATGTCTCCCATGATGTTTACCAGCATTATGGTAGATGAACCAGAGGAGATAAATATAATGATCTGGTATATGGTACCATGGGAATAATACATGAAATTATATATCATATAGGATTATGGTGTGAGATATGAAATGTTATGGTGTATAAGATCAAGCATGAAATATGGCATATGGGATCAACATGTGACATATCAAATGACATATAAGATCATGGTGTGAAATATGAAATGATATGACTAGCTGGATTACATGGTCAGATTTTAAAATATGGTATGCTGTCTAATGGTATCAAATATGAAATAATATAGAAAAAAACTGCCTTGATATTTATTCTCTATTGAAAAAAAATCTGTGGATACCCATGTACTTACCAATGAAACAGTTAACGTATCTACAGATTTTGAGCTCATAATATTTTAATTCTACTTCTGGGGTGCTGTTCTGATTACAGCGGTGTGCCATTAGCCACTACGTCATACATTGCAATCTGTTCCCCAATGCATTGATTAAGATGCAGTTTGCAATGAATGATGGGATCCACAAACTACCCCTACATGCTGTAGAGTAAATATGACTAAAATCAAATTTACTCAGGAAGCTAGTTCTATACCTATAGTGTTTTGTCAGCTCCAGTAACTCTATGTAAACCATCTATTCTATAACGAATTGTCAAGATGCTCCCTGCTAAGTCTCTCATGCTCAGCTGTCCTTAGACTTATCTCTAAGCAGCTTTGCATCACGTCTTATGCTTAATTAACCAGAAGTTTGCTTCTTCCTGAAATATTGACTTTCTGATACTTAATTTAAATGATCAGCAATTCTGAAATTTAAGCCATGTCCTAACCCTAACCACTACTCTATACCCAATTGCACAACCTGCAGAGATAGGTAAAGTTTACGCTTCTCCAGTGGCAATACACAGATAAGTCTACATCAGAATCTACATCTATGGATGGAGCCTCAGCCTGTTCCAAATATGTTCCTAGTTTAATATTGTCTTACTAATAGTGGCATACACAAGCAGTATTGTGTAGATAAGGGACAAAAAATGTAGTCCAGTGCTATAGTTAAATCTATTACCTCCTATGAGTAATGGCTTAGCATGGCATTGCAGGTTTGTTGACTGTATTTGGCTGTTGGCTATGCATCTGGCACAGTAGCTTCAATGCACTCACATAAAAGGGTCCACTGCTTGTTTTGCCAAGGTAAAAGAGGCGAAAAGTATTTGTTAAACCTCAGGGAATTTGTGTGGATAAATTACAGAGTGGGTACATATGCAGACTTATTCACTAAAGTGAGAATTGGTTGTAATTCCAAGTGAATTCAAAGTGAACTTTTAGGCAAACATGGCAGAGCTTAAACAATTCTCCAAGTTAGCTATGCTAACAGATCGGGTATTTTGGACTTAAAGGTTTAATCCATGCACTATGACCACTTCATAACGTGTATCTTTCTGTTAAAAACCGTGCATTTACAAGACAAACCCCTTATCCGCTGTCTAATGTTAGTTATGTGAAACTTTTAGACTACCAGGGAGCATCAGAGCCCAGAAGGGACCAAGGTATAGTTTTGCCCATAACAAAGGAACCGGGTCAGGGTACTTTTGGCATTATAACCACTACAGCATGCTGCAGTGTTTATGATGCTTTAAGAAACTCTTTGAATATAAAATTCACTTTATATTTACTAAGAATCCCTGATCATTCTCACTTTAGTCAAAAATCCTGTAAATTTACTATTGTCCCTAACTTACCAAATTGTCTCCAGAATTGATTAGGTGCATTCCTATTCAGCGTCCATCCAATCCCAGCTGGCCCTATAAGTGTCTGAGGTAGCTCAGCAATTGCCCAGGAATTATTGTTTTTTATGATTCCTCATCTACTTCTATCAATTAATAAATCAATACATAAATGAATGAAACAGGTGCTCCAGGATCTCCTATTCTGTGAGAGGAAACAATATCTTTTATAACTTCAGTGGCTGGCTAAGTTGTGTAAAACATGTCCAGAGTTGCTGTAGAGATACATGGAGTGAAAATATTTCTAAAGCCGAGGCATGATGATATTGTATAAATATGTTTGGGAAATATGTTAAGATAAATAATAATTTTCATTTGTCTTTGTGTGCAATAGTGGGATAGAAGCGAACCTTCTCAATGTGCGGCAGCACAAACTGGAACAACAGGTACCATATTTGTACTAAATAATGTGTGTATGTTGACGTTGTTTAATATCTGCTTTTGAAAATTGTTTGTCTACCAAATTGCTATCAGATTCTTCCCATTAGAGGCATATTTCACCCTGCAATGTAAGCATGGCCATATCTACTAAATGGCAAAGCTTTACGTTGCAGGGTTTAAACTAAAGGACCACTGCACCTAGACCACTTCATTGAGTTGTAGTGGTCTGTGTGCCTTTAGTGGCCCTTTAAAGATGCAAGATACAATGTGATTCCCTTCCCTAGCATTACCTTCTGACCTAATCTTGATGTCACAGATCCACTAAGTCAGGGGTAGGCAATCTTCGGCACTCCAGATGTTGTGGACTACATATCCCAGAATGCTTTTACAGCTATAATGCTTGCAAAGCATCAGGGGAGGTGCAACCTTCAGCAACATCTGGAGTTAAAGGTTGCCTACCCCTACACTAAGTGAACCTGATCAGTTAAAGGAACAGACAGAAGTACAGATTAGCTTGTTCTTGTATCTAGAGTTCAGTCCCAATGAACTCTCTAATATTATTTGGTTTATCTTGATACAAAGCTGACTTTATGAGAGCCTCTTGATATACACTGTAAAGAAAATAAAGGACATAAAAAGACTGATCACAAACATTAATCTGAGATCTGGATAGCATGCCATACAGGATAATTGTATTTCCTATAGCGTTTTATCTTTGGAATGGCATGTGCTCTTTGACATATTTGAAAATGTTCTCTATTAGTAAATTCTGCATATCTTATTATTGTTGCATACTACTGATTTCATTCACTCCTCTTTACAAATATTTTCCATAAATTCCAAGCGAGACCTCTTTGAAAAAAAACAGAAAAAGAAGAGACAGGAACCACTGATGGTTCAAGCCAACCCAGATATTAAGCTGATGCCTCGACACTCTCGGAAGTCTGGAGAGCAGAGCATATTATTGGACTCTTGCAGCGTCTCCAGCATTTACTTAGGTATGAAAAATATTAGTAACCCAAAACAGAAGGGAAATAGGTATTTTTATTTTCATCATGGGGTTATTCCAACTCTTTGAGAGTCGCATCTCCTTGCCACATTCCTTTCTGTCTCCATTTTGCCACTTACTGCATGGTTTTGTCAACAAACTACTCAAAAAAGAGAACAAACGAAAGCTAGAATATTAAGTGCACCTCAATGCTACCACCGTTAATGAAGGAAAAACACGTTTCAGTATTAATTACCCTTTCTCAATGTACAATTCCCTAAATATTCTGTTTTGTGTGTGTTCCTTTTCTTTTATGGTTAGCGCTGAAACCATTCGGGAGGTCTTCCATGAAGGGAATCCATTCACCTCCCGAATGGTGACCAGCCCGATACCTCATTTAGAATGTTAGGTTAGAACGTTCACACCTCGCTACATAGGTGTCAAACCGCAAAGGGAAACAGTTAATGAGTGCTTCCCTGGGTGGCCACCATTCATACAGATGAACGCCACCAGGGGGAGCATTCATGGATTGTTTCCCGACTCGTTGGTCTCCCGAACGAGGATCTCCCTGGTGCTCCATTGGAACGTTCACACCAATTAATCAGAACGTTCACACTCACAACATAAGTGTAAACCCCCAGGTAAGTAATTAATGAGTGCTCCCCGTCCTGGTGAAAACTACATCAACAGTTTAAAGTGCAAAGAATATTAATCTATGATTTCACAGTTCAACCATGATATACAATATTGTTAAAAGTTATTTTTATTTTTACATTTATTTTTATTTTGGATTTTTATTTTGGATTTTATATAAAAATTAACTTTTTTGGTTTTTGTATTCATAGATGTTACCACAATGTTCATCAGTACATACTAGTTCATAAGTAATCTTAGCCATTTAAAACGCCACCAAGGGGAGCATTCGTGGATTGTTTCCCGACTTGTTCATCTCCCGAACGAGGATCTCCCTGGTGCCCCATTGGAACGTTCACACCAATTAATCAGAACGTTCGCACTCACAACATAATTGTAAACCCCAAGAGAAGTAATTAATGAGTGCTCCCCTGGGTGGCCGCCATTTCGTATAGACAAACGCCGTCCAGGGGGAGCATTCGTATCCCGAAAGGAGACGCTTCCCTTGTCGAGTTTCACACAGGGACCTCACGAGCGGAGCCTGGTTGAAGAAGGCTGTGAGGTCCCCTGAGGCTGGTGTGGGGCACTGGGGCTACTCCTGGGGCACTGGCTAGGTTGGCGTGCTTGTCGGCTTTTCTGTACCTGGGAGATATAGGGACGGTCCCTTTTTCCTGCGCCTGGACTCCCAGGCACAGAGGCCCTTGGGAAGAGGACCCTCTGGCGGCTAGTGTGGGAAACCCTGTGTTCACAGTGGCGGCTTTGGGGACTAAGGGAACAAAGTCCCTTCCCGGGCTAGGGTCCCAGGGAGGGGGAGGATCTTGGGATGTGTCCCTGTATGTTTGTGTTGAAAACCCCTTGCACGGGGTATGCATAAAAGCTGTGTGTGGCCAATAAAAGTGTGTTGTACCCCCAGGACTGTGTGTCGTCCAGTTACCGGGGGGAAATGGGTCTATTTGTACTTTACATGGTTCCTGACCAGCTGAAGGAAGGGAATTAGTGGAGGTAACCAGTCGGGTTACCCGTGATCCGCTACAATGGTTTTGCAACTTTAAATATAATTATCTTTGTTCTTGTGTTGAAATTAAATACCCAAAGTACAGCAGTTCATTAATATTTAGCCATTTGTGTACCAGAATATGACTGGCAAACAATCCGTTTTGGTTAATAACTGATAGTCTGGATGACCCAACTCTGGAGAGTATAAACTGAAAAGGCAGATTATGTATAATTGCCAGCTGGTTTGCCAACCAACAGGAAATATGACTGAATAATCTGTGAAGCGTCAGCAAATCAAGAAAGCCTTTCCTTGTAACAAAGAACGTGATTGAGCTTGACTATACCTTATATATACTAGAACTAAATAAATATCTGGATTGGGCAATAACTGAAGACTGGATTTGACAGTAGCCGAGGACTGGAGACAGGACCTGACTGAAAGAATGAACATGATGCAGTATTATACTTATTACAAGAGAATTATGGCTAGAACTGTAGGAGTAGAGGGATTATAGTGCCAAATTAGGCAGATTAATGGTCTTTAACACGTCATACACTATGAAAAATATTAACTGGAGAAGGCAAGAGTGAAATAGGTAACTTTTTATTTTCATTCCTGCTGTGCCCTGGCACCAAGTACAAGAGTTTTGAGATAAAAAGGCGAGGCAGAACCCTGACAAAAATGCCATGGGAACGCATAGAGGAAGTCGGAGTGAAGGAAAGAGGAGGGGAGGCCTTTCACACTTAATAATAAATATAAAGAGGTACCAAGGTAGTATCAGCAGAGGTATGGGAGTCTATAGAGCAGGCCAGTCTGAGATTTTGAGAACATCAGCTGGGGAACTAACCGCCTTTCAGTGCACCCATATATTTAGAATTACTAAGCCCTCAATTAAACCAAGAAGTTATTAACAGCAATCTTAACTAGAGTTCTTTACACCATTGATATAATAATAATTTTAATAATATAGTATAATAATAATAATAATGATAATAATAGGTATTGTTACACACAGAGAACTATTTAATTAGATAAACTGGTGAAAAAGGTATTGAGATCTCAGCCCGTGAGCAGCAATCTAACATTTGTAGTACTTTGATATTTGTAGTACGATATTGTGCAATGAGACAAAATGTACAGTTAGCAGCCAGTGTCTAGTTGTTTTAACACAACTGGTGAATTATGGTATATAAATTAAAATTAAGAAATGGTGAGTGGAAGATGTAGAAGAGATTATGAGCTTATATTTGAAATAAGAACAAAAAGAGAACATATACATAGTGAATTATTTAATTACAAAGGAAAAAATGAATAAAAACAATGGATACACTCACAAAAAGAATGGCACAAAGAGAAATATTTCTATTTGTGCTAAAGAGCTTGTCACCCACTAAAGGGCTAAGTCCACATACAGTTGGTATCAGCCTTGGTACCTCAGGGTGTCAGTCACTCACTGTGTTCACCAATCTTCACATTAAATTGGAAAGAGTTGAATGTTGTCCTGTAGATCTGGCAGGTATTGGCTATTGGCTTTAATCCTTGGGGATACTTCAAGCTTCTCTCCGCTCAACGCGTTTCGTCTGGCGACTTTGTCAAGAGCTGTGTCTATTCCTCCATTCCGGCTGTTTAAATACAGTAGATTGCGCAGCTTTCAATAGCACGCGCGTGCATAGAACAAGGGAAAGAAACAACGAACTTAGTCATGTTTCTCACTGCACACGTGTGCGCTTCCAGCCTGAACCGCAAACAACTTTATTGACAATTTACGCCGGGAGACACTGTTCCATTCAGAACCTAGAAATCTTACGGAACAAAGTGCATCAGCGGTGAAAACTACATCAACAGTTTAAAGTGCAAAGAATATTAATCTATGATTCCACAGTTCAACCATTATATACAATATTGTTAAAAGTTAAAAAGTAGTCGATATTTAAAACATTGACAAATTAAAATATGTATTTCAAATTATTTGAAATAATCATTGCTCTTTATTTGGGGAGAAGCAGGATAAGGGTGCTTTTTTCAAACCAAGGCCTCCATTTAATATTTTTGAATGAGCTTTTCAAATGATTTAATATTTTTGGATACCTTTTAAAATTATATTTTCAAAATGTAAAAAAAATATTATATATTGTATAAAAAAAATCAATATAGAAAAAACATCATTTTTTAAAAATATATAATCTTTTAAAAAGTTTATCTAAAAATATTTGAATTCAGGCCTATCAAAATTACAATACAGGACAGGCAATCGTCTCTAATGATTTTTACCTATATACCTTGTTTATTAATGGATTATATTACACTTTGGGCTTTTAATTTATTGAATTTTATTTTCATGTGTTTTTTTTTTTTTTAATGAAATAATGCATTCTTTTTCTTTCTGTATTTATTACAAAACTATTTCAGGTGCCTCCAATCTTGGCATGCCAGAAGGACTATCAGGGGCTCCCAATCACACACCCAAAAGCCGTTCACGTAGTTGCCCAAGGAATAACGAACTCGACAATGAACAAGGAAGCAAAGAGAAAGATCAGTATAGAGGTACATTGTATGGTATATATATCAAATATGCATGTACCAGGGCATGATACATTATTTATTTGATCATGTGGGGAATTGATACACTATGTACAATTTTATTAATTATTACACCCTTTGTGTTTAATCTATATTTCTCTATTGTATTTAGTTAATTTTGCATTTATGTTATCAGTTCACCAGAAGAAAACATGTAACATATATTTAATAGACTTGTACACTCAGTTTCTTCCGTATATCGATTTGTCTGAATTTAGGGGCAATCGACATTTCCCCTGAAATCCCAAACTCCGAAACAATATATGAACGCATCATAAAACAAATGAAATGGACATGGAAGGATTTTGTTTGATTTTAATTTGGAGTTCCACCCATGGCACCAAAAAAAAGATGATTGATGGTTAGTGATGTCCCGAACGGTTCGCCGAACAGTACGCCACGGACGGCAAACATATGCGCTGTTCGGTCCACCCCCTATTCGTCATCATTGAGTAAACTTTGACCATGCACCTCACAGTCAGCAGACACACTCCAGCCAATCAGCAGCAGACCCTCCCTCTCAGACCCTCCCAGGGCCGGACTGGGAGAAAAATTCGGCCCAGGCATTTTTTTAACACAGCGGCCCACTAAGAAGGGGGCGGGGCAGAGGAGGTGTGTTTTGTCATCACCAATGACAAACACGCCTCCTCTCAAAGTGAGCATGTTTGTTCAATGCTCTTCCAGGGCAGACCATGCGCAGAGCTCTGCTGAAGAGCTCTAGCATGAGAAAAAAGCTCTGTATTTGTTCTGCACAGTGCAAGCAAATTTAATAACATGCTTGCACTGTGTTTCCTTGCAACTTGTCTCTGGTGTCTCTATAAATGGATACCAGGAGACAAAAGGGCCAGGAAAGAGTATTGTGCATGTGTTTGGAGCCTGCTTGTGGTATTGCGTGTGTGTAGAGTGAGCTGATTGTGGTGTGGTATTGTGTAATAAGGTTGGTTTTAGTCATGTTGTGTTTGTAGTGTAAAGTGGTGTAATGTGATGCATATGTGGCTATGGGCTGTAGAGAATGTGTGTATTGGGGATATAGCAAGTGTGTGCATACAAGCTATAGTGTGTGTGTGTGTATATAGGTGATGTAGTGTGTGTTTAGGGGTGTAGTATGTGTTTGCTTACAAGGAATCTAGTGTGTGTATAGGGGATATATATATATATATATATATATATATATATATATATATATTTGGAAGTATTGTGTATGTGTGTTGGGGGGGTTCTGTGTGTGTGTGAGAGTGCCGTGTGTGTGATGGATGTGAGAGTGCTGTGTGAGAGAGTGCTGTGTGTGATGGGTGTGAGAGTGCTGTGTGTGAGAGAGTGCTGTGTGTGATGGGTGTGAGAGTGCTGTGTGTGAGAGAGTGATGTGTGTGAGAGAGTGCTGTGTGTGATGGGTGTGAGAGTGCTGTGTGTGATGGGTGAGAGAGTGCTGTGTGTGATGGTGTGAGAGTGCTGTGTGAGAGAGTGCTGTGTGTGATGGGTGAGAGTGCTGTGTGATGGGTGAGAGAGTGCTGTGTGTGATGGGTGTGAGAGTGCTGTGTGTGATGGGTGAGAGAGTGCTGTGTGTGAGAGTGCTGTGTGTGATGGGTGAGAGAGTGCTGTGTGTGATGGGTGTGAGTGTGCTGTGAGAGAGAGTGCTGTGTGTGATGGGTGTGAGAGTGCTGTGTGAGAGAGTGCTGTGTGTGATGGGTGAGAGTGCTGTCAGAGAGTGCTGTGTGTGATGGGTGTGAGAGTGCTGTGTGTGATGGGTGTGAGAGTGCTGTGTGTGAGAGAGTGCTGTGTGTGATGGGTGTGAGAGTGCTGTGAGAGAGAGTGCTGTGTGTGATGGGTGTGAGAGTGCTGTATAAATGTTAGAATGGATTGTGTGTGTGTAGGGGGGTAAATAAAAACAAAAAAACAGGCATTAAATCCCCCCCCCCTTCTTACCTTCAGCCTGTGAGGGGGGGGGGGGCGGCACACTGGGACTGGGAATGGGTGGCAGTGTTCCCTGTGGGGCTAGAGTTCACTCTCGCGAGACACGGTCGTTGCCATGGCAACGCGCCGGATCTCGCGAGAGGAACCCGGCGGAGCTTCAAGTTAGAGCTCCGCCGGGTCCTCCTCTCCTGGCGGCTGTCTGTCTCCCTCCCTCTCTCCCCGCCGGCGGCTGCATTTGGGCCGGTGAGGGAGAGCTTTGATCTCCCCACCGGCCCTTCATGGCAAACAGCGGGGCCGGCGCTAGGAGAGTGCCGGCCCTGCATAGACCAGCAGGGGAGATCCTGGGACCTCCCCTGCCGGCCTCGGCCCCACGGCCACCGCGGCCCACCGGTGTGCCCGATGGCCAGTCCGGGCCTGGACCCTCCCACCTCCTGGACAGCTCACTAAGAATGCAGCTTCACAATGAATGTAAAATGGATGCTGTCCAGGAGGTGGGAGGGTCTGGGAGGGAGGGTCTGCTGCTGATTGCCTGGAATGTGTCTGCTGACTGTGAGGTACAGGGTCAATGTTTACTCAATGATGACATAGGGGACGGACCGAACAGTGCATATGTTCGCCATCCATGGCGAACCGTTCGGCGAACCGTTCGGGACATCACTATTGATGGTTAGGGGACAGCCAATAAATTTCGATTTTATTTATTGATCAAGGGAGATGTGACCAGTAGACAGAAGAAATTAAGAGCAGTACAAAAATAAAAATATGTATTATTACACACACATATAAATATATGAAAATATAATTTTTTACTGTTCTTCCTCTTTTTCCCTCTATTATTACTAACTCACTTAATGTTCAAAACGAAAAATGGCACGGATGTTGTTTTTTTGAATACCATAAAAAAACAAATGGCACGGATGTTGTTTTTTTGAATACCATAAAAAAACAAATTGATAAACCAAATTCTTTGGTCGTGCAGAAGTCTAATATTTAATAAGGTTAGAAAGGTGCTCTTTAACCCATACAACTGGTACAGTAAACTGAAAGTTTTTTTGTCTTTTTCTGCTGTTTTGGCTAGAATATTTTCTGACCCATCAGTGCCCACTCTATATGTCACAGGATTACATACTGGAATTAATAATCCCCTGAGGAACTATAAATGGGGACAAAAATATACAATATGGAAGAATTATTTCAAAGTTTCAGAATGGAGAAGTCCTATTGGTCACTCAGTGGAATGTGTTGACACTGTGTATTGTACACCTGGAAGCCCATGTTGATCTCTATGCTGTAACCTAGTGCCATGGTCCATAATAGACTTGCAAGTCAGCCTTGGTACACATTTAGTATAGATGTGTATTGTGGCATTCATGTTCAATTCAATGTCCACAAACTGCAGAGTCAGATTAACAATAAGTGACATTAGGTGACTGTCTAGGGCCCAGAGGTTAGACAAGTACTCTAGTAGCATAAACTTGCAAAGTAACCTGCCTCTGACACTATGGGATCTTTATCCTTATCTTATTAGCTCATGAAAAAATAGATTTCTAATGTAATAATATAAAATTAATTTAAAAAAATAGACATTCTGACCATGTGCAGATCAAACAACTAATAGGTAAAGTCTGACATACACAATACATGCACCCTCTATACAGTATGCACAGGGCCGGTGCAAGGATTTTTGCCGCCCTAGGCAAAAGTAAAGTTTGTCGCCCCCCTCATCCCCCATGTGATCTGCCATGTTAACTAACGCCAGTGCTGCAGTGCCGCCGTGTTTAAATTAAAAGGCCTGCAGGGCCTGAAGTGGTTCTGGGGACTAGAGATTAGTGCCACGAATAATATACTAGATTGCCTACTTACAACCAGATGAGGATGATGATGGGCTCTAGCTGCAGTCTGGCTCCACTGGTCTGGTGTAGAACAGGCTCCCTGGAGGCTGTTTGTAACTGTGGTCACAAAAATCAATGTTCTGGGAGAATGGGAAGCAGCTCCATTTTTTAAGGCCCTCTACACACAAGGTCTGGGTCCCAGGGTCCACTTTCATGTTCCACCAATGAGTTTGTTCACAGGGGGTGGAGTAGGGGGATGTCCGGATATGTGTGTAAGGAATGCATTGTGTGAATCTGTGTTTGTATGTGTAAGGGTTGCAAGGTGTGTTTCTGTGTATGTACGGGATGCATTGAGTGTGTGCATCAGTAAGGGGTGCATTGAGTGTGTGTAAGGAATGCATTGTGGTTTCTGTGTGTGTAAGGGATGCATTGTGTGTAAGGGTTGCATTGCTTGTGTGTGTGTGTCTGTGTGTGTAATGCATTGTGTGTTTTTCTGTGTGCAAGGGGTGCATTGTCTAAAAATTTACTAAAAATAGTCATCCGTAATGCTGTATGAAGCTGAAAAATACCTTGGATCTCTGCAGGGGAAGGGAAAACCCTAAGACAAGGTACCCTAACAATCTGTGGCTTCGAGGGCACCCCTTAAAAGTAATGCCTAATATTCCCACTGCAATAGGATGAAACCTCCCTCCAACAGCCTGAGAAGTATAGCTAGAATAGAGACCCTGACTCACTAGTTAGTTAAACCGCTCATGATAGATAGTTGTTAGTAACTATACTCATGGGCGTCCGCAGGAATTTTTCCGGGGGAGAGGGGGGAGAGGCATAATTATAATGACATCCATGTTTGGCCCCTTTTTGACAGTGTCATGAAGGGGAGGGGCATAGTCATTATCATATAAAGCCAGGATAAATAGCGTTTTCACAACTATGGTGTCAGGAATACATAGAATGTGACGGCAGATAAGAACCATTCGGCCCATCTAGTATGCCCAATTTTCTAAATACTTTCATTAGTCCCTGGCCTTATCTTATAGTTAGGATAGCCTTATGCCTATCCCACGCATGCTTAAATACCTTTACTGTGTTAACCTCTACCACTTCAGCTGGAAGGCTATTCCATGCATCCACTACCCTCTCAGTAAAGTAATACTTCCTGATATTATTTTTAAACTTTTGTCCCTCTAATTTAATACTATGTCCTCTTGTTGTGGTAGTTTTTCTTCTTTTAAATATAGTCTCCTCCTTTACTGTGTTGATTCCCTTTATATATTTAAATGTTTCTATCATATCCCCCCTGTCTCGTCTTTCCTCCAAGCTATACATGTTAAGATCCTTTAAACTTTCCTGGTAAGTTTTATCCCACAATCCATGAACCAGTTTAGTAGCCCTTCTCTGAATTCTCTCTAAGGTATCAATATCAGGGCTCGAGTCCTGCAGGAACGCATGGGAACGGCGTTCCTGCACTTTTTCCAAAGCAGGAACGCCGTTCCCGTTACCTGTCCTGCAGGACCGGCCCTGGTCCCTGCACTGAGGGGCCGTCACATGCTGTGTTCCTTCTCCAGTTATAACTCTCGCGAGACCCGCGGCTGTTACCATGGCAACGCTCCGCACAGGCGAGTCTCGCGAGAGTTAGAGCTGGAGAGGGAACACAGCGTGTGATGGCCCCTCTGTGCAGCGGCTGCCTCCCTCCAGCATACCACCGGACCACCAGGCGATCTCCCCCCTCCCTGACAAGGTAAGAAGCAGGGAGGGGGGGATAAAATAAAAAAAAATATAGACACATAAAGTTAAAAAAAATGCTCCCCCCCCCACACCCATCATCCAGCACTCACACACCCATCATCCAGCACTCGCACACCCATCATCCAGCACTCACACACCCATCATCCAGCACTCACACACACATCATCCAGCACACACACACACATCATCCAGCACACACACACATCATCCAGCACTCACACACACACCCATCATCCAACACACACACACATCATCCAGCACTCACACACACATAATCCAGCACACACACACACACACATCATCCAGCACACACACACACACACACATCATCCAGCACGCACACACACAATCATCCAGCACACACACACAATCATCAAGCACACACACACAATCATCCAGCACACACACACATCATCCAGCACTCACACACACATCATCCAGCACTCACACACACACACACATCATCCAGCACTCCACACACATCATCCAGCACCACACACACACATCATCCAGCACACAGCACACATCATCCAGCACCACACACATAATCCAGCACACACACACACACACACACACACACATTGTATAAACCAACCTCGCCACTGTGAACTGGAGAAGCCTGGTTGCTCGCCTGCTCCCTTTGGACTATGGCCCTGCAGGTTAAACCGTTTATTTCCCCTGCAGAAAGGCTTATTTGTGGGATCTGAGTGCCATTCATCTAATAATGTGCACTCAGATCCCAGCTATCTGGGGATATGTGAAATGTCTGTGTGTTATGTGTAAATGTGACTTTATGTATTTTAAAGTGTTTTTGTGTCTTTTTGCAACCATGTGCTTAATGGAGTCTTGTGTCTATCCTGGGAGATAATTTAATTACTCTCCAGGATAGAAGACTCTGAAACTGGTTTGGGCCAGAAAGCCATGCTTCATTTAGTCACAAAGGACTTTCCCTTAACTTTTGAACCCCTGGTCTGATTCGTGCCATTTTTTAATATGTTGTTCCTCTGAATGGATTGATTATGAAAATGTATGTTTTATGTTTGTGACATGTATATTTTAGAAGTTAGAAATATTGTGTAAAAACTGTATTCCTCTGCCGGTGATAATGAGATTACCCATTGTGTTCAGTAATCATATCACATGCAGAGGGGAGGATTTTGTGTGGGAGTGTCTGGGTGTATTGTACGGATTGATTGGTTGTTTTGTAACGCCCTGTGGGCTGTACTATGTTTGTGGATTGGGAATAAAAGAGACTGTATGTGACAGTACAGGGAGTTCCTGTTTTAACCCTCAAAGTGAAGTGTCGTCTCATTATTGGGGGAAGGATTTATTGTATGCTGTTCCAGTTTGACTGCTAGGAGAGTAAACCTATTCGTATGGTTCCTATTCAACTGTCTACAGCATTCATATGCTTGAGAGAAGGTTAACGCTTCTCTGGTTCGGTGATTGTGGCGTCTGCTGCAGTGCTTGGAGTCCTCAGAAGCGCTAGGACAATCTTTCAACGGAGGTACCCAGTCGAGGTGCCAGGCGATCCGTTACATTGGTGGCAAGCGGCGGGATCGTTCCTACAACCAGAAAGACAGCTACAGGGCAACACCATTCCTTGGATTACAAAGTGAGGGCAACGCCAGTACCCGTACAGCGACCCTATCTACAAAGGAACCAACGTCGGCAGAGCAAGCATGGCGTCTGACTTCACTCAGGAGGAGTTTGACAGAGAGGTTGCCATGCGGCTGGCTTACTTTGGCCCCAACCCAGAGGAGAAATATGTACAGTTCGTGAGGAAGTTGGCAGCAGAATACCTGCAGTTCCTGGCAGACCAAACCAAAGGTATCAGCCGCCCTATCCGGGGGCAGAGTGCGTTACGGGGACTCAAAGGTGTACCCCAGGGAGCAGAAGGTGTTGTTCTTCCTCCCCAGCGGCAGTGTGTACCTCAGGGAGCTGAGGGTGTTGTTCTTCCTCCCCAGCGGCAGTGTGTGTCCCAGGGAGCTGAAGGTACAGTACTTCCTCCCCAGCGGCAGTGTGTATCCCAGGGAGCTGAAGGTGTCGTCCTTCCTCCCCATCGGCAGTGTGTACCCCAGGGAGCTGAAGATGTCGTCCTTCCTCCCCAGCGGCAGTGTGTATCCCAGGGAGCTGAAGGTGCAATCCTTCCTCCCCAGCGGCAGTGTGTAACCCAGGGAGCTGAAGGTGCCGTCCTTCCTCCCCAGCGGCAGTGTGTACCCCAGGGAGCTGAAGGTGCCGTCCTTCCTCCCCAGCGGCAGTGTGTACCCCAGGGAGCTGAAGGTGCCGTCCTTCCTCTCCAGCGGCAGTGTGCATCCCAGGGAGCTGAAGGTGCCGTCCTTCCTCCCCAGCAGCAGTGTGTACCCCAGGGAGCTGAAGGTGCCGTCCTTCCTCCCCCAGCACCAGTGTGTACCCCAGGGAGCTGAAGGTGCCGTCCTTCCTCCCCAGCGGCAGTGTATATCCCAGGGAGCTGAAGGTGCAGTCCTTCCTCCCCCAATGGCAGTCTGTGTACCCCAGGGAGCTGAAGGGTGCAGTCTTCCTCCCCAGCCAGTGTGCCCCAGAGCTGAAGGTGCCGTCCTTCCTCCCCAGCGGCAGTGTATCCCAGGGGAGCTGAAGGTGCGTCCCTTCCTCCCCAGCGGCAGTGTGTATCCCAAGGAGCTGAAGGTGCAGTCCTTCCTCCCAGCGGCAGTGTACCCCAGGGAGCTGAAGGTGCAGTCCTTCACTCCCCAATGACGGAGAATGTGTACCCAAGCTGAAGGTGCAGTCCTTCCTCCCCACCGGCAGTGTGTACCCCAGGGAGCTGAAGGTGCCGTCCTTCCTCCCCAGCGGCAGAGTGTCCTGCAGGGAGCAGAGACCGTCAGTCTCGCACCCCAACCACAGGACAAAATAATGAAAGGGGAGACAGCTGGTCCCCCTCTCCACCAGCAGAGAGAGTGTCAGGAAGAGGAGCCTGATACCCCCTCTCCCCAGCGGCAGTTTACAGTTCAGAGAGAGGAGCTTGTTACACCCTCTCTCCAGCGGCAGCCTAACCCAGCAAGGGGAGATGTTACACCCCCCAACAGTGCAGATGGGACTGTAGTCTCTGCACTTACAGCACAAGGGGTAGGGACAGTCGGTCCTGTTCCCCAGCCACAGAGCGGTGTATCCAGAGGGGAGACAGTCGGTCTCTCCCTCCCACAACCAGGCTCCCACCAGGCTACTTCCGTGGTAGCACTGGCATCAGGGCAGAGTACCGCTGGTCTCTGCCCACTCAGCAACCCACCAAGGCAGCCTAACAGTTGCCCACACAGTCGTGGTGAGGCACCTGGACATGGACAAAGTTCTCCTCTACCCAGGTGTAGTAACCAGTTATTGTGGGTGGGCTGTACTGCTGTTTCTGTTTTGTGGGTGGGTTGCTGGACTAACCAGGGCACTGACCGGCAGGAGGTCAGATACCCTGTTAGTCTAGTTGGTAAAGGGGAGAAGTGTGGCGAAACCAACCTCGCCACTGTGAACTGGAGAAGCCTGGTTGCTCGCCTGCTCCCTTTGGACTATGGCCCTGCAGGTTAAACCGTTTATTTCCCCTGCAGAAAGGCTTATTTGTGTGATCTGAGTGCCATTCATCTAATAATGTGCACTCAGATCCCAGCTATCTGGGGATATGTGAAATGTCTGTGTGTTATGTGTAAATGTGACTTTATGTATTTTAAAGTGTTTTGTGTCTTTTTGCAACCATGTGCTTAATGGAGTCTTGTGTCTATCCTGGGAGATAATTGAATTACTCTCCAGGATAGAAGACTCTGAAACTGGTTTGGGCCAGAAAGCCATGCTTCATTTAGTCACAAAGGACTTTCCCTTAACTTTTGAACCCCTGGTCTGATTCGTGCCATTTTTTAATATGTTGTTCCCCTGAATGGATTGATTATGAAAATGTATGTTTTATGTTTGTGACATGTATATTTTAGAAGTTATAAATATTGTGTAAAAACTGTATTCCTCTGCCGGTGATAATGAGATTACCCATTGTGTTCAGTAATCATATCACCTGCAGAGGGGAGGATTTTGTGTGGGAGTGTCTGGGTGTATTGTACGGATTGATTGGTTGTTTTGTAACGCCCTGTGGGCTGTACTATGTTTGTGGATTGGGAATAAAAGAGACTGTATGTGACAGTACAGGGAGTTCCTGTTTTAACCCTCAAAGTGAAGTGTCGTCTCATTATTGGGGGAAGGATTTATTGTATGCTGTTCCAGTTTGACTGCTAGGAGAGTAAACCTATTCGTATGGTTCCTATTCAACTGTCTACAGCATTCATATGCTTGAGAGAAGGTTAACGCTTCTCTGGTTCGGTGATTGTGGCGTCTGCTGCAGTGCTTGGAGTCCTCAGAAGCGCTAGGACAATCTTTCAACGGAGGTACCCAGTCGAGGTGCCAGGCGATCCGTTACATTGGTGGCAAGCGGCGGGATCGTTCCTACAACCAGAAAGACAGCTACAGGGCAACACCATTCCTTGGATTACAAAGTGAGGGCAACGCCAGTACCCGTACAGCGACCCTATCTACAAAGGAACCAACGTCGGCAGAGCAAGCATGGCGTCTGACTACACTCAGGAGGAGTTTGACAGAGAGGTTGCCATGCGGCTGGCTTACTTTGGCCCCAACCCAGAGGAGAAATATGTACAGTTCGTGAGGAAGTTGGCAGCGGAATACCTGCAGTTCCTGGCAGACCAAACCAAAGGTATCAGCCGCCCTATCCGGGGGCAGAGTGCGTTACGGGGACTCAAAGGTGTACCCCAGGGAGCAGAAGGTGTTGTTCTTCCTCCCCAGCGGCAGTGTGTACCTCAGGGAGCTGAAGGTGTTGTTCTTCCTCCCCAGCGGCAGTGTGTGTCCCAGGGAGCTGAAGGTACAGTACTTCCTCCCCAGCGGCAGTGTGTATCCCAGGGAGCTGAAGGTGTCGTCCTTCCTCCCCATCGGCAGTGTGTACCCCAGGGAGCTGAAGATGTCGTCCTTCCTCCCCAGCGGCAGTGTGTATCCCAGGGAGCTGAAGGTGCAATCCTTCCTCCCCAGCGGCAGTGTGTAACCCAGGGAGCTGAAGGTGCCGTCCTTCCTCCCCAGCGGCAGTGTGTACCCCAGGGAGCTGAAGGTGCCGTCCTTCCTCCCCAGCGGCAGTGTGTACCCCAGGGAGCTGAAGGTGCCGTCCTTCCTCCCCAGCGGCAGTGTGTATCCCAGGGAGCTGAAGGTGCCGTCCTTCCTCCCCAGCAGCAGTGTGTACCCCAGGGAGCTGAAGGTGCCGTCCTTCCTCCCCAGCGGCAGTGTATATCCCAGGGAGCTGAAGGTGCAGTCCTTCCTCCCCAGCGGCAGTGTATATCCCAGGGAGCTGAAGGTGCAGTCCTTCCTCCCCAGCAGCAGTGTGTACCCCAGGGAGCTGAAGGTGCCGTCCTTCCTCCCCAGCGGCAGTGTGTATCCCAGGGAGCTGAAGGTGCAGTCCTTCCTCCCCAGCGGCAGTGTGTATCCCAGGGAGCTGAAGGTGCAGTCCTTCCTCCCCAGCGGCAGTGTGTATCCCAGGGAGCTGAAGGTGCAGTCCTTCCTCCCCAGCGGCAGTGTGTACCCCAGGGAGCTGAAGGTGCAGTCCTTCCTCCCCAGCGGCAGTGTGTACCCCAGGGAGCTGAAGGTGCAGTCCTTCCTCCCCAGCGGCAGTGTGTACCCCAGGGAGCTGAAGGTGCCGTCCTTCCTCCCCAGCGGCAGAGTGTCCTGCAGGGAGCAGAGACCGTCAGTCTCGCACCCCAACCACAGGACAAAATAATGAAAGGGGAGACAGCTGGTCCCCCTCTCCACCAGCAGAGAGAGTGTCAGGGAGAGGAGCCTGATACCCCTTCTCCCCAGCGGCAGTTTACAGTTCAGAGAGAGGAGCTTGTTACACCCTCTCTCCAGCGGCAGCCTAACCCAGCAAGGGGAGATGTTACACCCCCCAACAGTGCAGATGGGACTGTAGTCTCTGCACTTACAGCACAAGGGATAGGGACAGTCGGTCCTGTTCCCCAGCCACAGAGCGGTGTATCCAGAGGGGAGGCAGTCGGTCTCTCCCTCCCACAACCAGGCTCCCACCAGGCTACTTCCGTGGTAGCACTGGCATCAGGGCAGAGTACCGCTGGTCTCTGCCCACTCAGCAACCCACCAAGGCAGCCTAACAGTTGCCCACACAGTCGTGGTGAGGCACCTGGACATGGACAAAGTTCTCCTCTACCCAGGTGTAGTAACCAGTTATTGTGGGTGGGCTGTACCGCTGTTTCTGTTTTGTGGGTGGGTTGCTGGACTAACCAGGGCACTGACCGGCAGGAGGTCAGATACCCTGTTAGTCTAGTTGGTAAAGGGGAGAAGTGTGGCGAAACCAACCTCGCCACTGTGAACTGGAGAAGCCTGGTTGCTCGCCTGCTCCCTTTGGACTATGGCCCTGCAGGTTAAACTGTTTATTTCCCCTGCAGAAAGGCTTATTTGTGTGATCTGAGTGCCATTCATCTAATAATGTGCACTCAGATCCCAGCTATCTGGGGATATGTGAAATGTCTGTGTGTTATGTGTAAATGTGACTTTATGTATTTTAAAGTGTTTTGTGTCTTTTTGCAACCATGTGCTTAATGGAGTCTTGTGTCTATCCTGGGAGATAATTGAATTACTCTCCAGGATAGAAGACTCTGAAACTGGTTTGGGCCAGAAAGCCATGCTTCATTTAGTCACAAAGGACTTTCCCTTAACTTTTGAACCCCTGGTCTGATTCGTGCCATTTTTTAATATGTTGTTCCCCTGAATGGATTGATTATGAAAATGTATGTTTTATGTTTGTGACATGTATATTTTAGAAGTTATAAATATTGTGTAAAAACTGTATTCCTCTGCCGGTGATAATGAGATTACCCATTGTGTTCAGTAATCATATCACCTGCAGAGGGGGGGATTTTGTGTGGGAGTGTCTAGGTGTATTGTACGGATTGATTGGTTGTTTTGTAACGCCCTGTGGGCTGTACTATGTTTGTGGATTGGGAATAAAAGAGACTGTATGTGACAGTACAGAGAGTTCCTGCTTAACCCTCAAAGTGAAGTGTCGTCTCATTATTGGGGAAGGATTTATTGTATGCTGTTCCAGTTTGACTGCTAGGAGAGTAAACCTATTCGCATGGTTCCTATTCAACTGTCTACAGCATTCATATGCTTGAGAGGATTCATATGCTTCTCCGGTTCAGTGGTTGTGGTGTCTGCTGCAGTGCTTGGAGTCCTCAGGAAGCTTTCTAGGAGCATCTTTCAACGAGGTACTCAGTCGAGGTGCTGTGCCATCCGCCACACATCATCCAGCACACACACACACACACATCATCCAGCACACACACACATCATCCACACACACACACACACATCCATCCAGCACACACACACACACATAATCCACACACACTCACACACACACTCATCCAGCACACACACACATCATCCAGCACACACACACACACATCATCCAGCACACACACATCATCATCCAGCACTCACACACACATCATCATCCAGTGAGCACACACACGTCATCCAGCGAGCACACACATCATCCAGCACACGCACACACTGCATTCATTATACACACTCTTCACTCACTACAAACACACTACATTCACTATGCACCCTCTGCATTCACTATACACACTCTGCATTTATTATGCACATTCTGCACTCACTACACACTACATTCACTATACACACTCTGCATTCACTACAAACACACTACATACACTGCATTCAGTGTACACACTCTGCACTCAATAAAAACACACTGCATTCATTATACACACTCTGCATTCACTACAAACACACTACATTCATTATACACACCCTGCACTGCACTATATGCATAGGAGTGTAATTTTTTTAGCAAAAGTAAATTCGGTGAGTTCTACACTTTTTCCCAGGACTTGACCCCTGATCAATATCCTTCTGAAGATACGGTCTCCAGCAGTGTGTACAATACTCCAAGTGAGGTCTCACCAGTGTTCTGTACAGTTGCATGAGCACTTCCCTCTTTCTACTGCTAATACCTCTCCCTATACAACCAAGCATTCTGCTGGCATTTTCTGCTGCTCTATTACATTGTTTGCCTACCTTTAAGTCAATCAGAAATATTCACCCCTAAATCCCTTTCCTCAGATGTTGAGGTTAGGACTCTATCAAATATTCTGTACTCTGCCCTTGGGTTTTTACGTCCAACATGCATTATCTTGCACTTATCTACATTAAATGTCAGTTGCCACAATTCTGACCATTTTTCTAGCTTACCTAAATCATTTGCCATTTGGCTTATCCCTCTTGGAACATCAAGCCTGTTACATATCTTAGTATCATCAGCAAAAAGACATACCTTACCATCAAGACCTTCTGCAATATCATTAATAAAAATATTAAAGAGAATGGGTCCAAGTACAGATCCCTGAGGTACCCGACTGGTGACAAGTCCAAGCTTCGAATATATTCCATTGACTACAACCCTCTGTTGCCTGTCATTCAGCCACTGCCTTACCCATTCAACAATATTGGAATCCAAACTTAAAGATTGCAGTTTATTGATAAGCCTTCTATGTGCAACAGTGTCAAAAGCCTTACTGATATCTAGGTAAGCAATGTCTACTGCACCGCCCTGATCTATAATTTTAGGTACCCAATCAAAAAAATCAATAAGATTAGTTTGGCATGATCTCCCTGAAGTAAACCCATGTTGTCTCTGATCTTGAAATCCATGTGTTTTTAGATATTCAACAATCCTATCCTTTAACATGGTTTCCATCACTTTCCCCACTACTGAAGTAAGGCTTACTGGCCTATAGTTGCCCGACTCCTCCCTATTACCTTTCTTGTAATGGGCACAACATTCGCTAACTTCCAATCTTCTGGGACTACTCCTGTTAACAATGATTGGTTAAATAAATCTGTTAATGGTTTTGCTAGTACACCACTAAGCTCTTTTAATAGCTTTGGGTATATTCCATCGGGTCCTATTGACTTATTTGTCTTTACTTTTGACAGTTGAAATAGAACCTCTTCCTCTGTAAACTCACGTGTAATAAATGACTCATTTATCCTTTTTCTTAACTGAGGTCCCTTTCCTTCATTTTCATCTGTAAATACAGAACAAAAAATTTCATTGAGGCAGTCAGCTAGACCTTTATCTTCTTCTACATACCTTCCTTCTTTTGTCTTTAATCTAACTAATCCTTGTTTTACTTTTCTTTTCTCATTTATGTATCTAAAAACAGTTTTATCCCCCTTTTTTACTGACTGTGTTATTGTCTCTTCTGTGTGTGATTTGGAAGCTCTTATAACTTGCTTAGCCTCTTTCTGCCTAATCTTTTAGATCATTTTGTCTTCCTCACTCTGGTTTTTTTTTATAATTACTAAATGCTAACTTTTTGTTTTTAACTATTTTGGCCACATCTGCGGAGTACCACAGTGGTTTCTTGAATTTTTTGCTTTTACTGACAAGCCTAATGCAATTTTCTGTTGCCTTCAATAGTGCAACTTTTAAATAATCCCATTTTTTCTTGGACTCCATTTAAATTGCTCCAGTCTGATAATGACTCCTCTACACATATTCTAATTTTAGAAAAGTCTGTTTTTCTAAAGTCTAAAACTTTTGTTTTTGTGTGGTGTGACTCAGTCACTGTTCTTATATTAAACCACGCTGACTGATGATCACTGGATCCTAAACTTTCACCTACAGTAATATCTGATACCAAATCTCCATTTGTTAACACTAAATCTAGTATGGCCTCTTTACGAGTTGGCTCCTCAACTACTTGTTTTAGAGACAATCCCAGTAGGGAGTTTAGAATACGTGTGCTCCTGGCACAAGCAGCTATTTTTGTTTTCCAATTTACATCAGGAAGATTAAAGTCACCCATGATGATAACTTCCCCCTTCATTGTCATTTTAGCTATTTCCTCAACTAGTAGATTATCTAACTCTTCAATTTGTCCTGGGGGCCTATAAATCACACTTACACGAGTTACTGTGTGATTACCAAATTCTAACGTAAGCCAAACGGACTCTATGTTTGCCTCACTAACATTTATTAGGCTAGATTTTATGCTATCCTTCACATACAGGGCCACCCCTCCCCCTTTCTTGCCTTCCCTGTCTTTTCTATATAAAGAGTACCCTGGTATTGCTATGTCCCAGTCCTTTTTCTCATTGTACCATGTCTCAGTAACAGCGACTAAATCTTCACTATCAGTTGCCATTATTGCCACAAGTTCATGGATCTTATTCCCTAAACTGCGAGCATTTGTAGACATGATACTAAGCTTATAATTTTTTAACACACTTGCTACAGGCACCTTCTGTCCTTGTTTTGGGGGACAATTGGATTGATGTTTTAGCACCCTTTTGCCCCCCCCCCTCCAGTTTAAATACATCCTGACACTATACATATATGTATTCCTGACACTATAGTGTTCCTTTAATCAAATTAAAGGAACATTCTGGTCACCATAACAACTTAATCTAAATGAAAATGATGCCAGGAGGCCCCTGGGTTCTCTCTTTCATTTAAGGGGTTAAACCACTCTCAAATGGTTTAACCCCAAAGACTTCCACCAGCTCCAGATCTCCAGGTTGCTCAGTGGTATTCGGCTTCTGAAACGGAAGTGCAGATTGACGTCAGGCTGTGTGCCACTGATTGGTTAGAGTCAGCTGACACTCTAAGTCAATCGCTAGTTCCCGGTTCAAACCTTTTTTTTAGTTTTTGTGAGTGGGGAGCTACTGATTGGCCTAGAGTGCCAGCAGACCACTCTAGCTAATCAGCGACACCCCTACCCAACAGCACTCTGTGCTTCCTGACATTTAGGAGATAAAAGACACATTAACACAGATATTTTTTTCCAAGGAAGATGAGAAGGTCCAAAGTTTCCCTGCCAGGCCTAGGTTCCAAAGCCTTATGATGTGGTGTCCAGAATAAAGTGGAGGGATCACTTCACTTGTCCTACTTGCTCAAATCTCCCTTTCTTATTCTTCATTTGACACAGTCTTCTTATTCTTCTCACACTGTCTTCTCTCATCCTTGGCTTCTTTTGCTCCTTTACCTTTTTGTTACTTTCTGCTTCTTTTGCACCCTTCTGCTCCTTTCTCTTTTTGATCCCTTTCTTTTCCTTGCAGACCCATTCTGATCCTTCTCCGACTTTACCTGTGTGCTCCTTCTGCCCCTTCCAGCTCTTTGTTGCCCCTTGCTGTCCCTTCCTGCTCATTTATTTTCCTTCTCCTTCCTGGTCCTTCTCCTACTTTACCTTCCTGCTTCTTGCTGCCCTTTCTGCTCCTTGCTGTTCTTTTACCTTTGTGTTCCTTCTGATTATTTCTGCTCCTTTACCTTTGTGCTCTTTCTGTCCCTTCCTGCCCCTTTCTTCTCCTTGCAGACCCTTCCTGCTCCTTTCCGCCCTTTCCTGCTTCTTGCTGCCCCTCCCTGCTTCTTGCAGACACTTCCTGCTTCTTGCAGAACTTTTCTGCTTCTTTAGACCTTTCCTGCTTTTACCTGCCCCTTCCTGCTCCTTGCAGACCCTTCCTGCTCTTACCTGCCCCTTCCTGCTCCTTGCTAACCCTTCCTGCTCATTTCTGTTCCTTTCTGCTTCTTCTCCTACTTTACATTTGTGCTCTTTTTGCCCCTTCCAGCTCCTTTCTGCTCTTTGCTGACATTTCCTGCTCCTTTCTGCTCCTTCTCCTACTTTACCTTTGTGCTCCTTCTGATTCTTTCTGCTCCTTTACCTTTGTGCTCCTTCTGTCCCTTCCTGACTCTTTCAGCTCCTTGCAGCCCCTTCTTTCTCCTTGCAAACCCTTCCTGCTCCTTGCTGCCCCTTTCTGCTCCTTGCAGCCACTTCCTGTTCCTTGCTGACCCTTCCTGCTCCTTGCTGACACTTTCTACTCCTGGCAGACCCCTCCTGCTCCTTGCAGACCCTTTCTGCTCCTTGCTGCCCCTTCCTGCTCATTTCTACCCCTCCCATCTCATTTCTGCTCCTTCTCTTACTTTACCTTTCTGCTCGTTCTGTCCCTTCCTGCTCATTTCTGTTCCTTCTCCTTTCTGCTCCTTCTCCTACTTTACCTTCCTGCTCCTTGCTCACCTTTTCTGTATGCTGCCCCCATCCCACACTTACCTGATCTGTAGGCTGCCCCCCCACGCCTCACTTACCTGATCTGTAGGCTGCCCCCATGCCTCACTTACCTAATCTGTAGGCTGCCCCTGCCCCCATGCCTCAATTACCTAATCTGTAGGCTGCCCCCATGCCTCACTGACCTGATCTGTACGCTGCCCCCAATCCCTCATTCCCTGATCTGTAGGCTGCCCCCCATGCCTCACCTACCCACCCTGCTGGGCTGCCTCCATGCCTCACTCATTTTAATCTGTAGGCTGCCCCCCACGCCTCCCTTACCTGATCTGTAGGCTGCCCCCCCCACTTACCTGAGCTGTAGGCTACCCATCATCCCACACTTACCTGATCTGTAGGCGCGCCCCCCCATCCCTCACTTACCTGATCTGTAGGCTGCCCCCCCAGTCTGGGATTTGCTGACTGCACCCTGTGCTGCTCCCCTGCGGTTTCAGTCAGGAGAGAGAAGCAGGTATAAGATGTAGCTTCCTATCCCTGCCTCTCTCCACACAGTGGTCGGCGCCGGTATAGCAGTGTATTATCAATCTCTAAAGAAAAATACCAGCACAAACTTAAAAATCTGGGGTGGGGGTGGAAAGTGCCCCCCCACCCATGGCTATATTACTAACTAGTAGCTGTACTACTAACACCTACCTATCATGAGAAATTATTTTTTGTTTTACACACAAGTGTTTTTGGGTGTTGATGCTCACCAGTTTTTATATATTAGCTAATATAGTAATAATAATATTTTCTTGCAAATGGTCAGGCTTTTCAGATGATGACATAGAAGAAACTACATTGGAGGACACGCAACCTCTTACCAGGAGGAAAGAACTGTTCACACCTGAACAGAAGCCGAAAATAAAGAAAAAGTCAGGTGTGTTTTCTAATCCTCCGTAACTATTTAACTTCACAAATGGTAAGACTTAATATAATTATTTTCCTAGCTCACAGAAGCAAGAATTCCTCTTCCATTCAGACATGTCCCTTTTTGTTGGAAATTAACGCTATAACATGGGGAATAACAATCAAAGACAAAGCAATCGATACTAGGAAGGAAAGAGCCTAAAAATAACTCAGTTGTAACTCAGAGAATGACACAGGTCACTAGTACCGACATCTATTTTTGTTTTTCTTTTTTTTGCTTCTGGTTCTAGATTCATGTGGGTTATTACCTTTTACTACGAATGAGGCCTTTATTACTTTCCCCCTTCACTTGGTAGTGCCGTCGCCAAGGGTGCATAATTCATTGTTGCACTATATAATATTGCCATTTAATGTAATTTATGTAGTGCAGATATGAATTGGCCACTTGGTTGCAAGATCAGATGACATAAGGGGTAGTGTGAATTGCATAGGAATGTGAAATGGGGGAAGATGGTTTTCATATGGTTGATCCCTTGATTAATCAAAGGCTCTGTAAGGTTTGAGAAGTAACACATAAGTGGCCTGGAAGTCTAGCTCCAATGTAAACTAGCTGGCTTTAGCCATATGGCCTCTACCTTTTAATTGATGAGTGGATTTCTTTGATATGTTAAAGATCATTAGAAAGGAGAAAAAACAAGCCTTGTGTTGCAGTATCATATCCAAAAGAAAGAAACATTAATATTTACCCACAGAATAATAATTAAGCCTAATGTTTTTGTTATATTTGGAATGTGACAAGCACCATCTTCTAAACAAGCCCACACATGATTGGCATAACTTAACCATAGGGGAAGGGATTGTGATGTCCGCTATATTGGGTCACAAGTAAGAAGTGTGACATATCTGTGGAATGGAGAAATAGTAACAAATTCATAGAGGCAATTATTATTCCTGTGGCAAGTATAAAAGAGGAGGTAGAAGGAAAAGTTTCTATTTGGATTCATTTGGGTATGGGACACAAGGGGGTGGTCACTTATTGTTTCTATAGATACGCCTTAACTCCACCTCTGGGTGAGGCATGGTAATCCACAGGATATATCTATAATGAGATTGAAGTGTACATTGTACTTGCTTGAGGGGCCAGAATCAAATTCTAAGTGAGTCACCATCTTTCATACCAGAGGCCCATGGTGCAGAAGTTTTACTCTGAAAAGCTGAGTAAGTGATTAGGACTTCTGTTATTTTATCCCTTTTGTTTTTATCTGTTGTTGGTGTTAATAATTTGTTTATCATCAATTTTTAGTATGCACTGTGACTATTTTTTGCTCATAATAAATATTCCTTTATTAAGTTCTGCCTTTATTTGGTAAAGAATCACGTTACCTGAAGAGACTAATTAGTATTTTGCAATTACATAGATATTGTGCTAAGTTACATTTGGTGGGTTTTTATTATTAAGTTACCTGGGGAACCAAGGCACCCCATTTATAAATTGTCTTGGTGGTGGCAGTGTTAAAATAGTAATATTTATATTATTATGCTTAAGTGTGGGTGGTGTTAAGGGTAACTTTGTCATTATTTCCGGTCTAGTGCAGACTAAAAGTGAACTTTAACCCTTTCATCACCACAACTACGTCACGCACACTCTTGAAGTAGGGTGCATTCGTGACACCTTCCTCTTCCTAACCTAGGGCTTAATCTAAGTCTCATCCTAAATCTATTTCTAAACCAAATCCTAAAGATAATGCTAATTGGGAACTTAAATGTCATTGTACCCCTAGACATTACTTTAAGGCTTTGTTGTTAGACATCACTTAATAATTCTAACCCTAACCCTAAATTTCATAACTATCTCGGCCACGTATCTTAACTATACTTATTAATGTGTCCCTCACTATTCTTCTTAACTTCTTATTGGTCTCAAAACATGATAAGAAGCAAATCCAAAATGGAGCAAAGTTCTCTGGGCTGCAAATATAATACAACAAAAATACCATAAAAATTAGAATTATGTTCTAGATTTCTCAAAGAGTGTTTTTTTAATGTCCTTGCACCATCTTTGACCACTGTAAGCTCTGCAAGAGTGCTCCTTTAAGTTCAGTGAACTGAACATCCACATTCCCCAGGTCTCCAATAGGCTTTATAGAATAATAGATTGTTTATGAATATATATCTCTTCAATTTGTCACTGTAAGAGGTTGTCCACAATCAGATACTGTTAGAGCTTTGCTTCCAACAACGACATGCAATGTTGATGACATTTTAACTAACTGATTACTTTGAGACTGTCCTATGAGGTTACCAAAGTGATCTGTGAATTATTAAAATATTGTGCTACAAAATCTGTGATGTGGAAAAACCTTTCCATTTTAATATCTAACCAGTTAGAATGAGATTGGCCTATGAGTTATGCAAGAAAACATATAAATTATTACATTGTAGCAATTCTATAGTGAAATTTTTTAAACCTTTTTAGGGCTGAGCTAAATTATATTTTTTTGCTATTTTTTGCACAATACCTTCTCAATTACAGTATTTAGTTTATTCACTAAAATGTAAAAAAATCTAATTGTAAGTAGAGATGAGCAGACACCTGGATGTTCGGGTTCGCCAGGTTCGGCCGAACATCGGCAAAAAGTTTGAGTTGGGCCTCAAACTTGACCCGAACTTGACCCCGAACGCGAACCCCATTGAAGTCAAAGGAGAACCGAACTTTTGGGTACTAAAATGGCTCTAAAAAAAGTCATGGAAAGGGCTAGAGGGCTACAAAAGGAAGAAAAATGGGGGTAAGAGTAGTACAAGTGTCCTGCAAACAAATGTGGATATGGAAATAACATAAAATACATACAAATTAAAAATAATAATCTTGAACTAGGAGGAGGAGGTGGATGTGGAGTAGGAGGTTGAGGAGGCGGTGACCGTGGCGGTGTAGGTGGAAGCGGTGGTGGAGGAGGTAGCCAACACTGTTTTTTATTTATTTATTTTTAAGTTTTTTTAACTGGGGTAGCCACCAAAATATTGAGACATATAAAAAAAGAAAACAAAGAATAAGTGCACTTGAGTATAACAATGGCTGAGTGAGGCCGGTATAAATGTCTTTTGTGCACTAGGTACAGACAAGTCTGGTGGGACCCATGCCTGGTTTATTTTAATAAACGCAAGCTTTTCCACGTTGGCTGTGGACAGGCGGCTGGGCTTGTCTGTGATAACGCCCCCTGCTGTGCTAAACACACATTCAGACAATACACTGGCTGCGGGGCAGGCCAGCACCTCTAAGGCATAAACGGCAAGCTCAGGCCGTGTGCCCAATTTGGAGACCGAGAGGTTGAATGGGGCAGACCCATCAGTCAGTACGTGCAGGCGTGTGCATACGTACTGTTCCACCATGTTGCTGAAATGCTGCCTCCTGCTAAGACGTACCATACCAGCTGGTGGTGCTGGTTGTTGTGGCGTGCTGACAAAGCTTTTCCACATTTTGGCCATGCTAACCCTGCCTTCTGAGGTGCTGGCAGTGCCCCAGCTGCATTGGCGACCTCTTCCTCCTCCTCTGCCTTCGCTTTGTGCTTCCACTGAGCCCCCAGTGTCAGTTGGGGATGCCCTCAGCAGCGCCACTAACAGCGTGCGCTTGTAGTCGAGCATCTTCCGATCACGCTCCAGTGAGGGAATTAAGGACAGCACGTTGTTCTTGTAATGCAGATCCAGCAGGGTGGGCACCCAGTAATCAGCACAAGTTAGAATGTAGGCAACTCGGCAGTCGTTGCGCAGGCACTGCAGCATGTAGTCGCTCATGTTTGCCAGGCTGCCCAGAGGCAAGGACAAGCTATCCTCTGTGGGAGGTGTATAGTCTGTGTCCTACGTATCCCCCCAGCCACGCTCCAATGGGTGCCACCCTGCAGTGAACACAGTTCTTCCTCCTCCTCCTCCTCATCCTCCTCCTCCTCATCCTCCATAACTATGCCCTGGCTGGACAATTGTGTACCTGGCCTATGCTGGTGCAGGAACCCATCCTCCGAGCCACTTGTGAATGACTGGCCTGATAACCGTGGAAATGAACCCTCTTCCTCCTCCTCTTCCTCCTTTGCCACATCCTCTTCCATCATCGCCTGAAGCATTTTTTCAAGGAGACATAGAAACGGGATAGTAAGGCTGAGAACGGCGTCAGCGGCACTGGCCATGTTGGTGGAGTACTCGAAACAGTGCAACATGGCACACAGGTCTTGCATGGAGGCCCACTCATTGGTGGTGAAGTGGTGCTGTCCCGCAGAGCGACTGACCCGTGCCTGCTGCAGCTGAAACTCCACTATCCCCTGCTGCTGCTCGCACAGTCTCTCCAGCATATGCAAGGTGGAGTGCCACCTTGTGGGCACGTCGCATATGAGGCAGTGAGCGGGAAGGCCGAAGTTACGCTGCAGCGCAGACAGGGAAGCAGCAGCAGGGTGAGAACACCGAATGCGTGCACAGACGGCCGGCACTTTCTGCAGCAGCTCTGATATATCTGGGTAGTTTTTCAGAAAGTTCTGCACCACCAAATTCAGCACATGCGCCAGGCAAGGGATGTGCGTCAAACCAGGTAGGTCCAGAGCTGCTATGAGATTTCGCCCATTATCGCACACCACCAGGCCCTTCTTGAGGCTCAGTGGCAACAACCACTCATCTGTCTGTTTTTCCATGCCCATCCACAGCTCCTGCGCGGTGTGGGGTTTTCCCCCCAAACATATGAGTTTTAAAACAGCCTGCTGTCGTTTCCCCCTGGCTGTGCTGAAGTTGGTGGTGAAGGTGTTACGCTGACCGGACAATGAGGTGGTAGAGGAGGAGGAAGTGGAGTAGGAGGAGGAGGCAACAGAAGGCAAAGAGAAATGCCCTGCAATCCTCGGTGGCGGAAGAACATGCACCAAATTGCTATCCACCTCAGGCCCAGCCGCCACTACATTTGCCCAGTGTGCAGTTAGGGAGATATAGCGTCCCTGCCCATGCTAACTATTCCACGTATCAGTGGTTATGTGGACCTTGCCACAGATGGCGTTGCGCACTGCACACCTGATTTTGTCCGCCAGTTGGTTGTGCAGGGAAGGGATGGCTCGTCTGGAAAAGTAGTGGCAGCTGGGAACCACGTACTGTGGGACAGCCACCGCCATCAGGTTTTTAAAACTGCCCATCTCCACTAGACTGAATGACAGCATTTCAAAGGCCAGGAATTTTGAAATGCTGGCATTCAGGGCAAGGGATCGCGGGTGGGTAGGGGCGTACTTCCTCTTTCTCTCCAGTGTTTGGGAGATGGACAGCTGAACGCTTCCATGGGACAGTGTGGAGATGCTTGGGGACGGTGGCGGACGTGGTGGCAGGTGCCACTGTCACTCCAGAGGTGGAGGAAGAGGCCGGGACAGCAGCAGAAGAGGAAGCAGGAGGAGCCTAAGACCTTTCTTGGTTTTTGAGGTGCTTCCTCCACTGCAGCTCATGCTTGGCATGTAGATGCCTAGTCATGCAGGTTGTGCTCAGGTTTAGAACGTTTATGCCTCGCTTCAGGCTCTGATTCCACAGCGTACAAACCACTCGTGTCTTGTCGTCAGCACATTGTCTGAAGAACTGCTACGCCAGGGGACTCCTTGGAGCTGGCTTTGGTGTGCTCGGTCCCTGGGTGCGGTGGGCAGTAGCAGGCATACTGTCTAGGGGACGGACGCTCCGCTTTTGCACCCTGTTCCCTCTTATGCTGTGCTGGTGTCTCTGTGCGACCACCGCCTCTTCCTCCAAACTGCACACGTCACTTGCATGACCTTGATTCCATGTGGGGTCTAGGACCTCATCATCCTCCACATCATCTTCCACCCACTCCTCAAACCTGCCGTCCTTGCTGCAGAAAGCCACAGTAATTGGCACCTGTGTTTCGTCATCATCAGAGACGTGCTGCGGTGGTCCTCGCATGTCCACATCCTGACACATAAGTGGTTGTGCATCAGTGCACTCAATCTCTTCCACTTCTGGGGCAGGGCTAGGTAAATGGCCCGCGGAAACCCCACCAGCAGAGTCATCAAAAAGCATAAGAGACTGCTGCATGACTTGTGGCTCAGACTGCTTGGCTGATATGCAAGGGGCTGAGGTGAAAGATAGATGGCCATGGGCTGCAGGTGCCAACTCTGAGCTTTCAGCAGGGGACCGGGTGGGAGACAATGTGAAGGAACTGGAGGCACTGTCAGCCATCCAATCTACTATCGCCTGTACTTGTTCAGGCCTCACCATTTGTAGAGCGGCATTCGGGCCTACCAAATAACGCTGAAGGTTCTGTCGCCTACTTGCACCTGAGGAAGGTGTTTCACTTGTGCGTGTAGCTGGCACAGATCGACCACGTCCTCTCCCTGCAACAGGAGCTCCACCAACACCAGCAGCACCACGACCAGGGCCACGTCCCTTATTTGACACTCTCCTCATTCTTTGCGTTCACCCACCAAACTAACAGATGGTTTAAATTTGAATTTTTCAAAGTGCAATGTAACCACAGTATTTGACGGTTCTATTTCACTCTCAGATATAAAGTGCACCGCAGGACCCAAATGTACTATTTAGCACCAAAAAAAATTGAATTTTTAAAAGTGCGATGTAACCACAGTATTTGACGTTCTATTTGACTCTCAGATATGAAGTGCACCGCAGGCAGCAAATGTACTATTTAGCACCAATAAAATTAGAATTTTTCAAAGTGCGATGTAACCACAGTATTTGACGGTTCTATCTGACTCTCAGATATAAAGTGCACCGCAGGCAGCAAATGTACTATTTAGCACCAAAAAAATTTGAATTTTTAAAAGTGCGATGTAACCACAGTATTTGACGGTTCTATTTAACTCTCAGATATGAAGTGCATGCCCCAAATTTACTTTTTAGCACCAAAGAAATTTGAATTTTTCAAAGTGCGATGTAACCACAGTATTTGACAGTTCTATTTGGTACAAAAATGTAGTATAGCACCCACAAATATAATCGCTGTAGTTTGCAGATTCAACACCAGAATTCTTTCCTAATCTGTCCCTCACAGCTGCAGCATCCTCTCCCTAAACTAATAAGAGCTCATGTGACTCCAGCTTATATAGAGGCTGGGTCACATGCTGCACTGGCCAATCACAGCCATTAGTAGGTATGGCTGTAAAGGCTTCTAAGGGCAAACGAGTCAAACGCTTGTTGATTGGCTGCCCTGCAGCTTTTCAAAATGCGCCATTAAATCTCTGAAACCGAACTGTTACTGAAATGTCCGGGGTCGGGGTCCAAAAATCGTAATGTTCGGTACGAACCCGAACTTTACAGTTCGGGTTCGCTCATCTCTAATTGTAAGGGAGTAGAATTTTAAATGGCAAAACAGCTGATATGGAGAACTTCTGCAGTCACAGTTTGGCTATTTTAACATCAGTTGTGATATTTGGGTTTAATGTGCTACAATTTGGAGTTTACTAAAAAACCCTGCGAATATCTTATTACACCTGAATGTATATTTCATAATTTGTAAGAGATGATTACTAAATTCTACAAAATAATTTTTTTTTTTTTATTAAATGGTGAATTGTTGTGTAATGAAAACAATTTGATATCTTACTGTGGCACAATGCTAGAACACTCCTGGCACCATAATCATTACATCAGGCTGTAGTAGTTTTGGTGCTTGGAGTGTTCCTTTAATATGTATGGTGGTGTTGAAATTGAAACAACAATTGAACTCTCAAAGCATATAGAACGAGCAATTAAACAGTAATATTGCAATTTTGTTTCTAACCTTGTAAAAGTTTAGCTATTTTTATTTTATTTTTAAAAAGCAGGAAAATCTGAGGTTAAAGAAACGAAGAAAAAGGTGCTGAAGAACTCCAGATCATCAGCATGCTCTGCTAAATATGCAGACAAAGAGAACAAACTAAAAAAGAAAGGTAGTGAATTCCACAAGCAGAGATGTGTGTGTGTGTGTGTGTGTCTGAGGGCGTATTGTATGTGTTTGTGCAAGTGTAACTGGGAGGTCAACAACTCATAGCCGATTTGAGTTCCACAGCGGTCCTGGTAGGTCCCGCTGAAGCCTGTTTGGAAGATGTTACGCACAAACGAATGCCAGGAGAGTGAGTATTCGGATTAATTCGGGAGAGGGAAGGCACAGAACCAGGGAAACCGTGAATATTAATTCTTGTTTCACAGACATGCAATTTCCATGATTTTATTGATCCAGGCCAACTGGTTGAAACCCTTGGTAAGCTCTACTCTCCCCGTTTGTTGTATGCTGGTGCTATTTTTCCAAAGCACTACTGTCTTTCCATCTTTTGATGGTATAGCAATCTCAGCTATGGAATTAAGTTTCCATTGTGACCACCACATCTTCAACATCTTGCTGTCCTTTCTTTACTACAAATGACTGTTTTATTACCTATTCTTTATTTTGTTATATAAAGAATTTGTAAATATTCATATCTTTCCATTTCGGTCTGTAGTCAGATATTTGTAGTAGTTTTATGATATTTTTTTCTTACTATTTCTTATGTGTTGGATTAATAATAAAGCTTAAATACATTTATTGTGTGCTCCCATGTCATTTAATGATGAATAATTTTGGCTCTGGGGACACAGGGTATTCATAGTGAGCACCAAGCATTAAAGCGGCACTGTCATGCCAAACATACCTTACTCCTATTGTTTCCTCCTCTCTTCCTCTCTCAGGATCTGTTCTTATTTTCTTTATTTCTGATCTAGTTTTCTTTAAAACATAAGACAGTAGGGACTACGTTCTCTTATGTATTTTTCCTGCACTTGACTTTCTTTGACCCAAGAGAGGCTTAAATCAGTTCTATTTCCTGTACCAAAAGAGAAAAGAGGGTTGCACTCAATCATAAAAATCACAGGGTGATATCTGAGTATGGGTCAGCATATCCCATAGAACATGTGTCAAGAAAAATAAAATAAAAATCTCAGGCACTTACTGTGATACGTTAAGCAGCTTTAATGGATACCACAATGTTCTGACCCTGGGAACAAGTTCTATTTCCTGTATCAAAGAAAGTACTCACCCTTCTCCTTGACACAGGAAATGGATTTGACTTAAGCTCCTCCTTGGATCAAAGAAAGTGAAGCCTAGGAAAAATTCACAAGACAAAGTAGTCCCTAATTTATCTTATGTTTCAAAGAAAACTAAATCAGATATGAAGAAGAAATTATGCGAGAGGAGGAGAAGAGGAAATAATAGGAGAAAGGCAAGTTTAGGATGTGCCACTTTAAATTCTGTCTCTTCTCTATCTACTTGAATGTATGCCCTCCAATTCAAATAATTGTGATGTAATTGGACTCTATACCCATTTTGCTTGTTTACATTTTTTATTAGGTATTGATAGTACAACCACTTTACAGGATGAAGTGCATGAGATCAATAACGACATGGAGCTTATTAATCAATCCTCTAGTGAAGATGACTCTTTTTCTGTAGGGGATCGTGTAGTTCCTCCAGCACCTGTAAAACAACGTAACAAAAAGAAACCAACAAAATCAGGTTTGTTGTACGTATATGCCCCTTTTAATCTTATAACTACTCTTTTCTAGAGAGAAATGAGAAGTTGATTAATTTCTAATGTATGCATTTGTACCCCATACCTGGGAGATGTTCTTGTGGGGCAAGACAAAAAAAGAGGCATAACAATAATGCTACTCACCTTGCTGGTTATCTGAGTGAGTTTAGCTTGAAAAATGGTTTGTCTGAATGATGAGTACACAAAAAGTGTAAAAAGTGTAATGTGCAGAGTACTATTGAAATACTTTCCCATGGGTTAAATAGCCCAGAATATAGTTTGCGCAGTATAAGTGGGAATTCTTTCTCAGAACTTGGTCGAGTTTAAGAGTGGGACATCAGAACAGGAGTCCAAATTTTAGACTTTTGGGAGATCTGGTGTTCTTAATTAGAACACTATGAGCAGCACCTCAATGCAAATAATACACAGCTTAATTTTCTCATTGATTGCACACAGTTATCTCGTTACATTTATCATATGCAATTATTCTACCAAACTAAGTAATGGGGACACTGGAAAAACTAATGCGGTACAATTGGAGCTGCAACTATCTCTGACATGGAATGATCAAAATTTGTTACTCTTTTAACTTGATGAAAATTATCTATCCCCAACAATAATGTTATACACTGCTCAAAAAAATAAAGGGAAGACAAAAATAACACATCCTAGATCTGAATGAATTAAATATTCTTCTGAAATACTTTGTTCTTTACATAGCTTAATGTGCTGACAACAAAATCACACAAAAATAAAAAAAAAATGGAAATCAGATTTTTCAACCCATGGAGGTCTGGATTTGGAGTTACACTCAAAATTAAAGTGGAAAAACACACTACAGGCTGATCCAACTTTGATGTAATGTCCTTTAAAATGAGGCTCAGTAGTGTGTGTCTCCACATGCCTGTATGACCTCCCTACAACGCCCATGCATGCTCCTGATGAGGTGGTGGATGGTCTCCTGAGGGATCTCCTCCCAGACCTGGACTAAAGCATCTGCCAACTCCTGGAAAGTCTGTGGTGCAACGTGACATTGGTGGATGGAGCGAGACATGATGTCCCAGATGTGCTCAATTGGATTCAGGTCTGGGGAACGGGCGGGCCAGTCCATAGCATCAATGCAGGAACTGCTGACACACTCCAGTCACATTGTCTTGCATTAGGAGGAACCCAGGGCCAACTGCACCAGCATATGGTCTCACAAGGGGTCTGAGGATCTCATCTCGGTACCTATTGGCAGTCAGGCTACCTCTGGCGAGCACATGGAGGGCTGTGCGGTCCCCAAAAGAAATGCCACCCCACACCATTACTGACCCACTGCCAAACCAATCATGCTGGAGGATTTTGCAGGCAGCAGAACATTCTCCACGGCGTCTCCAGACTCTGTCACGTCTGTCACATGTGCTCAGTGTGAACCTGCTTTCATCTGTGAAGAGCACAGGGCGCCAGTGGTGAATTTGCCAGTCTTGGTGTTCTCTGGCAAATGCTGTAAGCACAACCCCTACCTGTGGACATCGGGCCCTCATGAAGTCTGTTTCTGACCGTTTGAGCAGACACATGCACATTTGTGGCCTGCTAGAGGTAATTTTGCAGGGCTCTGGCAGTGCTCTTCCTGTTCCTCCTTGCACAAAGGCGGAGGTAGCGGTCCTGCTCGTGGGTTGTTGCCCTCCTACAGCCTCCTCCACTTCTCCTGATGTACTGGCCTTTCTCCTGGTAGCGCCTCGATGCTCTGGACACTACGCTGACAGACACAGCAAACCTTCTTGCCACAGCTCGCATTGATGTGCCATCCTGGATAAGCTGCACTACCTGAGCCACTTGTGTGGGTTGTAGACTCCGTCTCATGCTACCACTAGAGTGAAAGCACCGCCAGCATTCAAAAGGGACCAAAGCATCAGCCAGGAAGCATAGGAACTGAGAAGTGGTCTGTGGTCACCACTTGCAGAACCACTCCTTTATTGGGGGGGTCTTGCTAATTGCCTATAATTTCCACCTGTTGTCTATCCCATTTGCACAACAGCATGTGGAATTGATTCAGTGTTGCTTCCTAAGTGGACAGTTTGATTTCACAGAAGTGTGATTGACTTGGAGTTACATTGTGTTGTTTAAGTGTTCCCTTTATTTATTTTTTTCAGTATATAATTTTTATTGATTTAAAAAAAAAAAAAAAGAAATCGGTAAAAGGTAACAAATATTGAGGAAATATCCTCATTTGAAAAACAGTTTGTATTAACATATGTATGTTATAGAATCTACATCAAAATTATTAACATATGAGTATTATTAAGTAACAAACTACATAAACATATGTATATCTTCCGGACCAGATTTGGTCACCTTTAAAACAAAGTAACATTTATACATATTTAATGCACTCACAAAGCAGGAAAAAAAATCTTTGTTTCATTTATTCTTCTTAAAACAGCAAAATCCAGAAGAAAAAGTCCTAGCAATGATGATGAAGACAAAGATGCATTAGACGAAGATGATTTTGATGGAGAGTCAGATATCCTAAGCAGTGTTGTGTACACAAGTCCTCTTCCTGACCCCAACAGGGTGAGCAATCTTGCAGAAATTGACTTCCTTCTAGCAATCTGTAGATGTATTGTGTTTTGTAAGTTGGATTGTATTTTCACAGCAATCAAAATGTCACTTTCAATCAGTCTTCTCATATTAAATCTAGATATCTCATTACCAGTAATGCTGAAAACCTCTTGTCAAGTGTTCTGGCAATTTACGCCATGCATTTATAAATTCCATTTATTTGGGCTGTAGTTCTTGATAATTTTAACTCTTGATATTTTTTACGCTTACAAAAGAAAAATAATAATACCTCCCCTTTGATATAGACATAAGACATAATGATTTATTTATAAAATTTAGTTCAGCAGAAAAAAATTATAATATAGTAAATAATTTGATTAATCAATTCCCTACTAAAAGCATGTAGTAACAGTTAACTTTCATGTTGCATTGCATAAAACATGTTTCTCTGTATCTTTATAATCCAAGGAGGAAGATTATCAAGTAGCGGAATCATTGGAAACCGGAGACCTGGAAGGATTTGCTTTACAGCCAGCTCCTCAAAACATGACTTTGAAATGCCGCATCACCAGAGATAAAAAAGGAGTGGACAAAGGCATTTACCCTACCTATTACCTACATCTAGAAAGAGATGATGGGAAAAGGGTAATTACAGACATTCAATGTCTGACAAATTGTGTGGCTAAATTGTCTTGCATTAAATGCCTAAACTTTTTATATATTTGAGGAACACTCCAATCCCAATAAACACTACAACCAGCTGTAGTGGTTATTGTGCCAGGAGTGCCCTGGTACCATCCCATAGTTAGCCATCAAAGTAACAGTCCCGCAGCTGCGGTCCCTGCTTATGTTCTTCTTCTGCAGCAAAATCCAATTGACTCTACAGAGCTGAGCAGAGCCATACAAGACCATACTCATTGGTTGAGAGCATCAGCTGAATAATCTAAGCCAATGTGTGTGGTCCTGGATTGGCCAAGACATCCAGCTTTCCTGCTGAAAGAAAAACAAAACAGATGAAGTATGGGTGCCCCGTGGATCCAGGTAAGTTGCCACATATGACTATTTATCATGGGACAGTGCTTGGCTTGATAATCACTACAGTGGGCTGTGCTGGTTTATAGTGCTTGGAGTGTTCTGTTAAGATATGTTATATGTAATTTTTAGTAGCAAAAATAGAGTGATTTAGATTACTGTCTAGACATTTTCTCACTATTAACTCTGTTATATCCGTTTAGCTTTTTCTTATGGCTGGTAGAAAAAGAAAGAAAAGTAAAACTTCAAATTATCTCATCTCCGTGGATCCCACTGATCTTTCCCGAGATGGGGAAGGCTTCATAGGAAAAGTCAGGTAATATTCGATGTACAATTGTCCTCTATGCCCATATCTAATACAAGACACTATGAAACACACATCATATCAAATCATTTATTATTCATCCATAAAGGTCCAGCATATTTATTTATTTTTCTTGAAGCCACAACTATACAATGTATTACATATGATTAGGATCTATATGGATGAAGTGGTTTTATCAGAGTCCATACAGATGTTCAAACAGCTATTAGATGCATACTTGAAAAAACAGAATATTCAAGGATATACTCTTTCAATGTAGCGTAATAACTGCTTGATCCAAGGATAAATCTGACTGCCATTCTGGGGTCAAGAAGGATTTTTTTTCCTAGCTTTTTGCAAAATTGTGCTTCAAACTGGGTATTTTGCCTTCTTTTGGATCAACGGCAAACAACAAATGTGAGGAAGGCTGAACCTGATGGACGCAAGTCTCTTTTCAGCTATGTAACTATGTAACTATATCATAAAGAGTCATTTATATTTCAACCAACAATTATAAACCCTTCTCAGCAAATAGTCATTATTGTGTACCGAATACCTGTGATTTTAGGTCAAATATGCTGGGTACCAAGTTTACAGTTTTCGACAATGGAGTGAATCCGGAGTTGAGACCCTTTGTGCAGGAGAAGGAATCGCTCAGACAAGAACTGGTATCTATATGCTATGTAAGTGACAAACAGGCCAATCTGATAATTTATTGGCAAACCTAAGTGATCTTGTCTCACATCTGTGTTTAGATTATTACCTTGAGTTCCTTATGTAAATGCAAGGGGCTGTATATTAGTGATTTAATAAACAATAACATTGTCTATATGGGGTCAACTGGCTGCACTCAGGCAATGAATGAGTGTCTATGCATCCAAATTTTCATAGAACTGACATTAGCCACCCAGAATGCTTGTTCTAAACTGGCTGATGACGCCCCATGTTGCTGGCGATGGAGTTAATATCTGAAAGCAAAAATAAATGTGCGCATAATGTTATAGTTACTAGACTCGTGCATTAATTTTTGACTCCAAATTGCAATTCATCTGAATTTAGACCTGTTGGCAGGTCGTCTGAATTCCGTAACTCCTTAACCCCAATGTGTCATATGGAGGTATAACTGAACAAACAACTCATACAATGGATGAGCATATCTGTTTGATTCGTAATTCAGAGTTTTGTCTGTGGTATCAAAAAAGATGATTGACAGGAAAATAAATGATTGATGGTTAGGGGACAGCCACTAAATATTGAATTCACAGATCAAGTGAGGAGTGACCAATAGAGAGGGAAAGAGGAGAAGTAAAAAAAAACATTATATATTTGTTAAATATACATAATGCATAAATATAGTTTTTTGCTGCTTCCCTTTTCCCCTCTATTGGTTACCTCTTCTCTCTTGATCTGTGAATCAAATGTACTGCACTATACATATACATACATATTTATATTATGCATATACTTTTGCAGTACACTTATTGGTACATCAACTCACCATTTTTGGTTAGTCCAAATTGTTCCCAAATATTTTGTATGGACAATATTCAGACGAGCCAAAGTGCCACATGGGCAACTATAGGCATACCTGAACTAAATTTTAGTTTTGGACAAAGTGATTAAACTGAACCAAATGTTTCCACTGAGCACACATCTTTGTGACTCTTATGCTAGGAATACAATATTAACTAGCTATGTCAGCATTGTTAAATCAACCTAGACATGCCCTTTAGTCTGTACTCTTTTATGACACTTAAACATTAAATATATTGGTTTGATTTCAAAGGTTACATAGGAGTAAAGAAACACCCTAGAATATGCTGACTACACAACAAAAGTGTCAAATATTAGACACAAAAGACTTGATTCTTCTACAAGTGATAAACTTTTGGCAACTGAACAGCAGTTGTCCTGCTGACATGTATTGGTACAATGATATTTAATCACCAGAGTTATGATTATCTCTTGTAGTAGAATTTATCCCAAAAGAAGCTTAATGGAAACATTTGTGTGCAATCTGTGGAGTGGTGTGAGTGTGTGTGTGCAATGCCACAGCAATGCACCTATGAGCTGCTACAACAATGGGCTTATTTTCAGGCTCTCTGTTAAAAATCAGCCATTAAGCATTATTAATGCCAACATCTGGCAGATGATTGTGGCATAAAAATACCAAAAGGATTCTTGGTCCATTCTTGCTTTTTTCTTTTTGTTTCTTTAATTTGTATTTATGTTGTAGATCACATTTTTTTTATTTTTTTTGTTTCATGTGCATCTTTGTATGATAAGACTCTTTTTAATCATATATAAATGTGTGTGTGTGTTCTCTTTATTTTCCATCAGGGAACCAATGTTTTGGGATTTAAAGGTCCTCGGAAAATGACTATCATTCTACCTGGAATGAACATGGATGGTGAAAGGGTATCTATTCGGCCAAAGAATGTAAGCGATGAGATTTAGCTTTATTTAAAAAAATTCTATGGAAATATTACACAACAATTGATGTACTAAAATTAGTAGGGTAATGGTAGCTTGTCAATTAAAAGCTTGTAATCAAGGCATAAGTCTAAAATATTTTTTTCAGCAGAGCCTTAGATTTTAGAGGTGCTATAAAACCTATAAGCCAATTGTTCTTAAACTTACAAGTAAGGTTCCAAACTTGTGTCCCTGTACTCTTTAATTGAGTCTTTACCCCATTTGTGATAAAAATAAAAAAAACTTTTTGCACTGCCTCCTCCACAGTGGGCCAATCAAATACTCCTCACAAAACAGCATTGGGGACCCGGTGCACATGCCCGGTGAGTACCTTGATTTAATGCTTAACTGTGAGGGCTTCCTCGCTCAGTACCGCTGAAGTACCTTCCGTGAGATGAAGAAGTCTGGATGACTTTAGTGAAACCCATACCTCCCCGCTTTTCAAATGGCTCAATGCCATGGCATGGCAACGCCTCGATCTCACGAGAGTGAACTCTAGCCAGCAGGCTAGAGTTCACTCACGCACTAGGACCACCAGCGATGGTGTGAGAGTGCCGGACCCCCATCCCAGGCTAAAGGTAAGAAGGGAGGGGGGACATAATGCCTGCTTAGTTATTTTATTTGTTTATTTAATCCCCCCCCACACACACACACACAATCCATTCTAACATTTATACACAGCACTCTCACACACATCACACTCAGCACCCTCACACACAGCACTGTCACACACATCACACTCAGCACTCTCACACACATCTCAGCACTCTCACACAACACTCTCACACACATCACACTCAGCACTCTCACACACAGCACTCTCACACACATCACACACAGCACACTCACACACATCACACTCAGCACTCACACACATCATACACAGCACTCTGACACACATCATACACAGCACTCTGACATACATCATACACAGCACTTTCACACACATCATACACAGCACTCTCACACAGATCATACACAGCACTCTTACACTCAGCACTCTCACACACATCATACACAGCACCCACACACACCGCACCCTCACACACAGCATCGATCACACACACATATTGCACCCCTCACATACACACAGAACCTCCCCAACACACTGCACCACACACATACACAATATTTCCAAACATATATATATATATATATATATATATATACAGCACCCCTCACACTCACTGCACCCCTCACACACATTCTGCACCCCTAAACACATTGCATTCCAGACACACACTAGATCCCTTACCCAACTTTGGATTATCTACACACATACACACACTAGATCCCTATATACACTCTGAATCCGTTATATACGCACACTCACTAGATCTCCTATACACATTTTGGGTCCTACAAACACACACTAGACTCATATATAGGACCGAATGGGTCGAAACGTCGGCAATTTTTGATGCTATACCTATTGGGATAAACTACCTCCTTTTTTTCATTTATTAAGTCCTAAGAATGCATCTCTTTATTCTCTCTGTGTGTGTGTATATATATATACAGGGCTGGACTGGAAACTAAAATCAGCCCTGGAAAAAAATTCTATACCAGCCCAATATTGCGTCGCGCCAGCATAGTGTGCTGATAAAGAGGGTGAAAAAATAACTTGAAATTGAAAACTCTTACTCCAACGAAGGAACGCATATAGGGCTTCAAAATAAACAAAAGAGCGCCTTTATTTTAAGTAGACGTACATTTGCATGTAATGTTTCAGTACAACTACTTTGGCCTATTAAGGACATTTTAGTAATGAAATGCTGAATGTCTGCAGTTACACAACTAAAAAAATGAAGTGATCTGGTTAATTTTGAAGTTCTATGGGTGCGCTCTTCACTTTGAATATGTTATTTTGCATGAGTATGCAACTAGCAACAAGACAGGGCCAATATGTGCTCATTACATATATATATATATATATATATATATTTAAAATGACATATTTAATGACATTTATGTGTGTATTATGCATAAATAAATGTATATTACTATATGTGTAAATATTATAGGCATAATTATATGTTACTAATACACACATCAATTTACGTCTATTACCTTTATCTCGTTTAGTGTATCTTGTCTCCAGTTGTCTCCTTTTTTTCTCTTACAGCGACCCATGTGCATCTTTTACTTCATCCCAGTCCCTGTGTGTTTCTTTTTACCCTTCTCCAGCCTCTGTATTTCTCTTTCCCCCAGCCCCTTTTGTGTTGTTCTTAGCCCCAGCCACTTTGTCTCTTTCTCCCCTTCCAAATCTCATCTGTGTGTCTCTTTCTAACTCCAGACTCTGTGTGCCTCTTTCTCTTCTCCCAGTCACTCTCTGTCTCTTTTTCCCCAGCCCAGCGTTGCCTCCCACAAATCTAGTGTCACTTTGTTCCCCTTCCCTACTGTATGTCTCTTTGTCCCCCAACAAACCTTCTGTGTGTCTCTCTTCCCCATCTCCTCCCTGTGTCTCTCTCTTACCCCTCTGTCTCTGTGTGTCCCCTTCTCCTGTGTCTCACTATTACCCCTCTCTTTGTCCCCCCAACCCCCTATTACCCCTCTGTCTCTTTGTCCCCCCTTCCCTGGTGTCTCTCTATTACCCCTCTCTTTGTCCCCCCATCCCCTGTCTCTCTATTACCCCATCTGTCTGTGTCCCCCCTTGCCCTATGTCTCTCTATTACAGCTCTGTCTCTTTGTCCCGTCCCCCCAACCTGGTGTCTTTCTATTACCCCTCAGTCTCTGTGTCCCCCCTTCCCCTGTGTTTCTATTACCCCTCTATTTGTCCCCCCCTTCCCCTCTATTTGTCTCCCCCCCATTCCCCTCTATTTGTCTCCCCCTTCCCCCCATTCCCTATTTGTCTCTCCCATTCCCTATTTGTCTCCCCATTCCTATTTGTCCTCCTATCCCTCTATTTGTCTCCCCCCCTCTATTCCCCTTTTATTTGTCCTCTATTCCTTATTTGTCCCCCCATTCCTCTCTATTCCGTCCCCCTTTTCCTTATTTGTCCCCCATTCCCTCTCTTATTTGTCTCCCCTTCCTCTATTTGTCTCCCCTCTTCCCTCTATTTGCCCCATTTCCTATTTATCTCTACCCTTCCCTCTATTTGTCTCCCCATTCCCCTCGTATTGTCTCCCATTCTCTATTTGTCTTTCCCTTCCCTCTATTTGTGTCCCCCCATTCCCCTCTATTTGTCTCCCCCTTCCCCTCTATTTGTCTTCCCCCCATTCCCCTCTTTTGTGTCCCCTCCCTTCTGACCTTGTCACAGGAGGTCTAAGGGAGAGGGCAGAGCTAACTACCATGCTCCCTTGTGGTTCCCATAATTCCCAGCATGGACACATCATAGAGTAGGGATTACTGTATGATGTGTAGATGCTGGGAAGTTTGGGAACCGCGAGGGAGCATGGTAGTTAGCTCCGCTGTCTCCCTCAGTCCTCCTGTGCTGACAGCCGCATGGCTGTCAGTATCAGTGAGTGTGCTGCTGGATTGCTTAGGCGGCCGCCCGACACACTCACTGATACTGACAGCTGTCAGCACAGGAGATGGGGCCGCTGGCCGCATGGTGAGTAATCACCTCAGAGTGTGCCGCCGGAGCAGCCACCCGGCCGCACCGACCTGCGGCTGCGATATTATTAAAATATAGAGAGCAGGGCTCCCTCTCTCCAGCCCCCTAGGTGCCGCGGCCTACAGGGAAATTTCCCGGTATCCTGTGGGCCAGTCCGGCCCTGTATATATATATACATACACACACACACATATACACTCTGGATCCCCTATACACACACTAGATTCCTTGTAAGCAAACACATGCCGCGGCCTACAGGGAAATTTCCCGGTATCCTGTGGGCCAGTCCGGCCCTGTATATATATACATACACACACACACATATACACTCTGGATCCCCTATGCACACACTAGATTCCTTGTAAGCAAACACATACTACACCCCTAAACACCCAATTTGTACAAACACTACATCACCTATATACACACACACTATAGCCTGTATGCACACACTTGCTACATCCCCTATACACACACATTCTCTCGAGCCCCTAGCCACATATGCATCACATTACACCACAAACAGAACACAAATAAAACCGACCTTATTACACAATGCCACACCACAATCAGCTCACTCTACACACACGCAATACCACAAGCAGGTTCCAACATATGCACAATACTCTGTTCTGGCATTTTTGTCTCCTGGTATCCATTTATAGAGACACTAGAGGCAAGTTGCAAGTAAACACAGTGCATGTTATTAAATTTGCTTGCACTGTGCAGAACAAATACAGGGCTTTTTTCTCATGCTAGAGCTCTTCAGCATGGTCTGCCCTGGAAGAGCATTGAACCAACATACACACTTTGAGAGGCGGCGTGTTTGTCATTAGTGATGACAAAACACACCTCCTCTGCCCCGTCCCCTTCATAGTGGTCCGCTGTGATAAAAAAAATGCCCGAGACGAATTTTTTTCCCAGTCCGGCCCTGCATGGATATCCATACTAATACACAGACACACTGTATGACACACATTCAGATATACAGACACACACTGATACACATGCGGATACAGAGACACGCATACAGACAGACACACATATAGACACACATGCAGATGCACATACACAGAATGACACTCATGCAGATATAAACAGTAACACACATGCAGACAAACAGATACACATACAGACACACATGCAGACAAACAGATACACATACAGAAACAGATACACAGAGACATACAGACACAAATGCAGACAAACAGATACACATATAGACACGCATGCAGATACACAGACACACTTAATGGCAAACATTCAGATACACATACAGACAAACAGACAAAGAGATACACACACACATATACACACAAAAAAACACACACTTATACACACAGACAGACATACACACACATACAGATATACTGATACAGACATTCTCTTTCTTACACACACACACACATACACACAAACTGTTAAAAAAACATTTAGTCATCCTCCTGTTTCCTACCTTTTAGGTGCAGGAGGGTGACTTCCCTGGGGTCCAGTGGTTGCCTCATGCTGATGTGAGTCAGAGCTCCAACTCCCTCCTGTCCTCCCTGGCGGTCGCCTCTGACGTCATCACTGGAGCCCGGTCGCATTCTTTAATTGCTGCAGCGCTGTTCAGGAACCAGGAAATCCATTGCCATCGGGTGGCCCCAAGAGCATGGGCCACCTAATGGGCTCCTTCAATGCGCACCACTATGCCGGCATGCACCTCGATCACTGTGGTCGGAGGGCAGCTGGGCCCCCTGGAATGACGAGTCTGGTCACAGCTGCGATGCCTGTGACCACGGTAGTTCCGCCAGTGCTTGGGAGATATGCCTTAGGCACTCCATATTTGGTGCAGTTTGTAGGTTAGGTTACACATTCTTTTTTTTTATTCTTTATTTTATGCGTGCATAGAATAGACAATCAGTATTGCACTGCCACAACAGCTGGTGCATGCATATCATTGAATAAAGTATAACATTAGTGTGAGTGTGACATTGGTAACATTGCACATTTTATGTTAAGAAAGGTAAACATGGTTAAACGAAAAGCCTACATGTCTCAGCGTTTAGCAGTATAACGGCTGACTAATCCTTTAACCGTTGAATTTAACATGCTATGTGAACTTCTCTAGACCTGACGCAAAGTATAGATTATCATTGCAGTAATATTGAGATCTTGAGATGCTTATGCAGTACCAAGGACCAATAAGACAGTAGATCACTGGGATCAAGCATTATCAAAATTAAAAGTAAAATGAATCGCTTCAATACTTGTAGCAAGTTGCCTAGGAAATCTGCTTATTCACATTTAGCTTGTGCCTCTTCTGTGCCTGATTATGAATCACTTCCTGGCCTAGCAGGTAGTAAAGGTCCAGTTTTTATGAGTGTAACGTAAGTTAGCAAGGTAAGACATTTCCAGTACTCTGGTGCCTTCATTAAAGGGACACTATAGTCACCTGAACAACTTTAGTTTAATGAAGCAGTTTTGGTGTATAGAACATGTCCCTGCAGCCTCACTGCTCAATCCATTTAGGAGTTAAATCCCTTTGTTTATGAACCCTAGTCACACCTCCCTGCATGTGACTTGCACAGCCTTCCATAAACACTTCCTGTAAAGAGAGCCCTATTTAGGCTTTCTTTATTGTAAGTTCTGTTTAATTAAGATTTTCTTATCTCCTGCTATGTTAATAGCTTGCTAGACCCTGCAAGAGCCTCCTGTATGTGATTAAAGTTCAATTTAGATATTGAGATACAATTATTTAAGGTAAATTACATCTGTTTGAAAGTGAAACCAGTTTTTCATGCAGGCTCTGTCAATCATAGCCAGGGGAGGTGTGGCTAGGGCTGCATAAACAGAAACAAAGTGATTTAACTCCTAAATGACAGTGAATTGAGCAGTGAAATTGCAGGGGAATGATGTATACACTAAACCTGCTTTATTTAGCTAAAGTAATTTAGGTGACTATAGTGTTCCTTTAATGTTTCTGTCATTTACTATGTAGAGCATTGAGACTTACAAAAGATTCCAGGTGCTTGGGGAAAGGGTGGAGGTAGCAAGCTCTCTCTGCGCAATCAGGGGACGTAGAGGGGGCGTGGGTCCAATCTGATGATGATTAGCTCATCATAAAAATTATATGCCAATTTTAGAAAACAAAACAAAGAAAAACAAGTAAAAAAACAAAACAAAACCAACTTCGAACCACAATTAGAAATAGTACCCGTGAGAACTTACGCCTATCGTGGGCTGGAAGTCTCACAGGTTGAGGCAGATGGTACTCTCAGGTTTTTCTTGTAGCTGCACAGAAAAATAAAAAGTAGGAACTCTAAAATAATATGTTACCGAACTTTGAACCGATATGGCGTGTGCGAGGTACAGTGTGAGTGTCTGACCGGGTGAGAGAGTCCTGGGGTAGGCCCAGGTCCCTTAGTAGTGCTTCAGGTCTGCACATTCTTTTTTAATTGTTTTAATAAAAATTAGAACTAATTTGTTTTGCTCCATCAGTGTTACTCCAAAAGTACTGCTGAATATGATGTCATGGCTTAGGTTTCTGAGAGTTGTAGTTCAGCAGGTGTCTGACTAAACTACCAGTCTCATCCTTCTGTGACAATAAAGCAGTTTTTGGGAAAAGCCTATGAGGGTTCTAGAAAGTATTGTTAGCATTAGTCACTTCCTGGTTTGGTGAGAGCACAATGCACATCCTGCACATCCTGGAGTTTTGAAGGAAATTCAGAAACTTTGGAAACTTTTATTATTGTTTATATATATACTTTTCATATAATGCATTAAATATAATATGTGAAATCTAGCCTGGAGTCCCTATACCTGCCTAAAGCAACATAGTTTCAGAATTATTTTGCTGTATTTCTTTCAAATTTTGGTTGTACATAGTAATAAAGAGTGCATGTAACATCTTTCTCATATTTATACTTCATTCCTGAAGGAACATGAGACACTGTTAGCTCGCTACCAGAATGGTAACATGGAGAATATCACAGTTCTGCAAAACAAAGCTCCGTCGTGGAATGAGGAGACCAGCTCATACATGCTAAACTTCCATGGACGTGTCACTCAAGCTTCTGTAAAGAATTTTCAGATCATATCTTCTCAGGACCGTGAGTATCTAACTTACCTTCATTAACATGGCTGCAAGAAGTTTTTTTTACAGTTCACCAAGCATATTTAAGAGGCAATGTATGCACTGATCACTATAGTCTGCTGTAGTGGTTATAGTGCCACCATGCATATAGTACCATCCCCAGTTCTGTGTCAAACTGTTTTTAAGCAGTTTATTGCAAACCTGAGGTCACCTGGCTACCCCTTACGTGGCATATTGATATTGTGGAAGTTAAACATCAGTATTAACAATATTTATCTTGATCCATGTATTGGCTGAGCACATCTGCTGACATGCTTAGTCAACAAATAATGTCTTACTTGTACAATATTGGCATTGCAAATATGGAAGTGTAACATCCGCAGACGCAATACAACATATGAAGGACCAAGTCATGTGTTATCTTCTCTTGTGAAGAGAAAAAGCTTTCGGATCGGAAAATATATATCTACACTGGCAAGTAACCTGCCCCACAAGTTTAACTTTTTTGTCAACTCTTAAGACCTTGTATTTTTTTTACCCAGTGTGACCAACCAATAGTAAGCTAAATCTGCTTATGTCATGATACCCACAGTAGGTAATTCTTGCGCATAATGGCACGTGTGACTTCATATTGCAACTAAATTATGTGAACAGATGTAACACCAATAGATCCTTTTTTTAGATGATGTCAAAAGTGAAATCAGCCAGTCTGCACTAGTGCTGTAAAAACAGATGTTTGGCAAATATATACCTCTTAGAACAAACATTTTATCATGAAAAATGGGTATAACCAAGCATGTGAGATTGGTTTACTGAGATGTATAACATTGGGCAACAAAAATTACTTTGTTATCCTAGAGCAGGGGTAGGCAACCTTTTAGCAGCACTGTGCCGATATAGGATTGTGATGTCCCGTAGCGTGCCAGTCCTATTTTTTTAAACTGAGGTGTATATGCTGCCATATTCTGCTTGTGTTATTTTTACTGTAATTGCTTTGTATTGTTGTATTTGTGCGTATATGAGCTATTATATTGTATATGCTCATTAGTAGTTTATGGTATTGTGTATGATACATATGAATGTGGGCTGTGTATGAGGGCTGCTTGTGGAATTGTGTGCATGTATGTGGGTTGTTAGTGGTGTTGCGTTTGTGGGGATTGTGTGTATGTTTTTGTGAGGGCTGTTCGTGTTATTTGTATGAGGGGAGGCTTATTCTGTAGGTCTGTGTATATCCAGCAGTGTGGGTGGCTTCCCTGGGTTCCAGTGGGGACCAGGCTGGCGAGGTACAGATCAAGGACAGGAGCTGCAACAGCAGCTGCGGGCTGCTCTACAACAGTGTGGATTCCCATTCACAAGTGCTGGGAGGAACTGATCTGAGATCACTTCCTCTACGTTCTGCAATGCATAAATTGAGGATTGTCCTTCACTACCTCTTTGTATTAGCAGATATCTGAAGTTTCACTGAGACTCCTGATAGGCCAGAGCCTGTTTTGCTCTAGCAGCCTTGAGTGCCGTGGAAAGACACCTCGAGTGCCATGCATGGCACTAGTGCCGTAGGTTGCCTACCCCTGTCCTAGAGCAAGGGTAGGCAAACCTTTTAGTAGTACTGTGCCACAACAAGATTTTGTTGGTGCAAGGATTTTTGCCATCCTAGGCAAAGCTTCATTCTACAGCCCCATTGGCTCTGCCCTAGACTCCACCCCCTCCTGTTGTGTTCGAGGAGGGTGTGTATGGTGGATGAGGTGCACGTGTATAGTGGATGCAGTGTGTGTAATAGATGTAGAGTGTGTGCTTATATGGTGAATGCAGATTGTATGTTTGTGTAATGGATGCAGTGTGTGCAGTGTCTGTGTAATTTATGCGTGGGTAGTGGAAATAGTGTGTAGTGGATGCAGTTTGCATAGTGATTATAGAGTATGTGAAGCAGATACAGTGTGAATATAGTGAATGCAGAGTGTATGTTTGTGTAGTGGATACAGTGTGTGTTTGTGTAGTAGATACAGTGTGTGTTTGTGTAGTGAATGCAGACTGTATTTATGCAGTGGATGCAGCGTGTAAAGTGCAAGGTGGCGGTGTGTACAGTGCAAGGTGTAACGATGCCTTACCTTTCCTCCTCGGTCCCACGCCGCACAGCATCCTCTTCCGGCGAGTGGCACAGCCCCTCTGACGCCGGCCGCGCAAATGCCGACGTCGGTCACACGCGACCACGCCCCCGGACCTTCTGGGGGCGTGGTTTTAAAGCAAAATACCCCACACTATAAATGGGCGCCCCTGGCATTTGCAAGGCGCCCTAGTGTGGTTCTTGTTAGTACCTCTAGTGCTCATACTCTCTTTTAGTGTTGATTCCCTGGTTATTGACTTTTGTTTTTCCTTTTGACTACTCTGCTCTCATTGTTCCGTACTTTGGCTAGGTCTTATCGTTTATCCGTCTTCTGTACTCCCTTGATCTCTGGCTATCCATTTGACTACTCTATACGTTAGTCCGGCCACTCTAAGGTCCGGTATACGTTCTTCTGGGTTACACTCTGTGAGAAGGGGTCACTGTCGTGACACAAGGTAGCAGTATGTAAAGTACATAGTGCAAGGTGTCAGTGTGTATAGTGTAAGGTGGCAGTGTGTATAGTGTAAGGGGGCAGTGTACATAGTGCAAGGTGGTAGAGTGAAGTGAGAAGTGGCAGTGTATATAATGCAAGGAGGTACCTGGTTATGAGTCAGGATGGAATGGATGAGAGGAAGCGGTGCAACATAGCATGTGGTGAGAAGGGGCCCAGTCAGCACCATCTTGTCTTTCCAGCTGCTTCTCAATGCAACTTTTGCGAGTATGGCCTGCTTTGACATATTAACCTGTGGCAATGCTCTGACGGCTGCAGGGTTCGGGTTGTTTGGAGTGACGAGCACCTGGAAAGAGAAGATGGCGCTGGCTGGGCCCCCTGCTGTCACTCTCTAATGGCGGCCCTGATTGGGGGCATAAATTATTTTATTATAAGGTTATGGAGACAGCATCAACTCTCTTAAACCATCAACAAAATAAAGTTCATGCTGTCCCCATAACCTCATAATAAAATATATTATGTCCTGAGATTAGGGGACATCATTAGGTCCTGAGATTAGGGGACATCATATATTTTTTATGAGGTTATGGGGACAGCATGAACTTTATTTTGAGGTTAGGCCCTAACTAAGTTTATGCAGCCTCCCACCCCCTAACCTCTAAATAAAGTTGATGCTGTCCCCTAGACTGTAATTTACAAGGGGCATGTATGTAAAATAATAATAAAAGGTACTGTACCTTGTCATTCACCCAGCCAATACTCCTGATCTCTCTCCTACAGGGATTGTTCAGGGTATGGCTAGGGCTGGAACACTCCCCCCCTCCCCCCACTCCTCCTTCTTCCCTTTTAATAGATGGTGGGTAGGAGACGCAAGGGGAGGGGGCAGAGGCATTGAGGGGTGTCATATGAATGACTCTCCACGCATTGGCAGACAGGGCACGCAGCTAAATTAAATTCCAGCTCCTCCTTGCAAGATAGAGGAGCTGGAGTGAGTGGGATGACCAAGCTTTAACATGCAGCCGCCCGGCACGCAAACCGGGCACTGCAATTAGATTTCTGGCGTTTTTGAAATGCTCTTTTTAGAACAGCGCCAGACCAGTGGCTCTCTCTCCTTAGTGCCGCAGCACGTGAACAAGCGTCGCGCGCAGCGGTGAGTCGGTGAGGTACGGCACCCCTTCAAAATGTGTGCCCTAGGACAGCGCCTACTTCGCCTATAGATGGTGCCCGCCCTGAGTCTGTTGGTGTGCCAATCCTCTTTTTTAAGGATCAGCACACCATATTCTGCTTGTCTTATTTATGGGTGCTTCAGCTGCTTTGTAGTGTTGTACTTGTGCCTGTATGGGCTATTACATTGTATATGTTCATGAGTAGTTTGTGGAATTGTGTATTATACCTATGAATGTGGGCTATGTATGGGGGCTCCTTGTGTAATTGTGTGTGGATGAGATGTCACATTGTATTTTTGTGTGGGTCAACTTGGGGGTATTGCATGTATATAGTTACATAGTTACATAGCTGAAAAGAGACTTGGTCCATCAAGTTCAGCCTTCCTAACATATGTTTTTGCTGTTGATCTAGCTATTACCCCACTAATTAGAAATTATATCCCTGTATGTTATGTTTTTGCAAGTATTTATCCAATTGCAGGCTAAACATCTGTATGGACTCTGATAAAACCACCTCTTCAGGCAGAGAATTCCATATCCTTATTGCTCTTACTGTAAAAAAAACCTTGTCTTTGCCTTAGATGAAATCTAATGAAATGCCTATTTCAAGATCATTTATAAATATGTTAAATAGAAGCGGTCCTAAAACAGAACCCTGAGGGACATCAATTACCACTTTTGTCCAGCCTGAAAATTTACCCTTAATAACAACTCGTTGTACTCTATCCTTAAGCCAATGTTCTAACCAAGAACAAGAATATTTATGTAGACCAATTTAGTTTGAAGACTAACCTATTGTGAGGAACCGTATCAAATGCCTTGGCAAAATCCAAGTAGATCACATCCACTGCAACACCCTGATCTATACTTCTACTTACTTCTTCGTAGAATGCAATTAGGTTAGTTTGACATGACCTATGTTTCATAAAACCATGTTGATTATTGCTAATAACAAACTTATTCCCAATGAATTCCTGAATATTATCCCTTAATAGCTCTTCAAATATTTTCCCAGTCACAGAAGTTAAGCTCACAAGTCTATTATTTCCAGGCAAGGATTTTGAACCCTTTTTAAATATAGGAACGACATCTGCCTTCCTCCAATCTTCCAGTTCAATACCTGAAACAAAAGAATCTTGATAAATTAAATACAGAGATTCACTTATTTGCCCACTTAAGTACTTGTGGGTGAATACTGCCAGGCCCCGGAGCTTTATTTGCATTAATTTTCTGTAGCACCTTGTCTCGAGTCATTCAATCACAAGTTATCTGCAAGTTTTTTTGCAGCAATCATTTGTTTTTTGGTACAATATTTTTCACACCACGACCCCAATTCCACTAGGACGTGGATACACATCAACTTCATACTATTAATTTCTGAAATGCAATTTCTGATTCTTTCATCCTACTATTCTACTATTCTAAGCTCTCTACTCCGACTACTGACTATATATTTATTCCTTTTTCTGTATAGCTGAGAACTTTGTGATGCAGTTTGGACGTGTGGCAGAGGATGTTTTTACCATGGACTACAGATATCCCATGTGTGCTCTGCAGGCATTTTGTGTCTGTCTGTCCAGCTTTGACGGCAAACTGGCTTGCGAGTAAACAATAGAATAAAATAAAATACACTCATGGAATGTGCAATATAGAATCAAACAATCCATCTTTTCGTCATTTCTGTTTCCATTGTCTAATTTCTTTTCCGAGGTAGAGATTGATTTTCGAAATAAATATATTGATAAAGGCAGCCAGTTGGTGCCGAAACGTTGGGGGGTTTGGTGACTCGTGTTTCTGTCCTGAGGCTTGTAAGAATTTTTGTGTTAATTTATTATTATTTTATCGTATTTGCCCTTGCTTCTGTCACTTTGTTTATTTTTTTCTTATATGTTTTCACTCTGGTACTTTTTTGTACATAATAAAGCTAAGTTTTTTGAGATTGTTCTAGTGTGCATTCTATATTCTATATAAGAAATAAATATATTGTCACGTTTTATCTGTACATTCTTGTTGTGACTCTTTATTTGTTAGGACAAAAGGACAAAAAAGACTAACAGGTTATTCACTAAGATTGGAAGTGTTGGGAGATGAAAGTGAATTTTAAATTTTTGAAGCCAAAATAGCTTAATTAGAATTAATTTGAGCTATTTTGGTCAATAAATAAATGAAATTTACTTTAAATTCCCTTTGCATTCCCAATAATTCTCATTTTAGTGAACAGTCCTGCAAGATGATTATGCACACATATATATATGGGTACACAATGAGGAACATAGAGGTTTATGCAGAAAGTGATGTTATATCTGCAACTCTAAACTGGTATTGAAACGTAAATAAAAAAACTAATTGTGAAATTTAAGCAAAAATATTACTTCTTGTGACGATGGCTAGAGTTTGAGAATTTTTCCTAATCTGCTATTCTGTCTTAAATTTCATAATTCGGTTTTTAGTCCTGCAAATTATTGGAACTCAGAGGGAAAAATAAAAATATAAAAATAAATATTAGATACATTTTTTATATATATATAATTATTTTTGATAAAATTGTTTTTGAAACTAACAAGTCCCAGTGATAATGATTAATTTCACTAATCCTGCTAAATTAGAAAGGAAAGATTAGTGAATGCAGATGAGCTATTATTTGGAGCCTTAGTTAACTATTACTATTACTGTGTGGTGGTTATGCATTAGGATTCTGTAGGTCCAGCTACTGTTCTTACAGTCAGTGTGTCAGTGTCCTTTAACCCTGTAGTGTAAACATTTTTACAAAACTGCAGTATTTTACATTGCAGGGTTAAAACTACAGGTGTGTCAGCCAGTTTAAAGGTTTAAAAGAAGTGTTTATAAGTATATCTCTTGTTGTTATTATTATGTTATTATTTATATAGCCCCAACAAATTCAGCAGCGTTTTACAATGGGTGGACGAACAAAGATGTAGTTGTAACCAGACAAGTAGGAAACACAGGAACAGAGGGGGTTGAGGGCCCTGCTCAATGAGCTTACATGTTAGAGGGAGTGGGGTAAAGTGACACAAAAGGTAAGGACAGTGTTGTGAATCCGATTGTGGAGCACTGGTGGTTGCATGCAAAAATAGGGTAATATTCACTCTTCTTACCCCGATTTGAAGGTTGTATAGTTGCAATGTAACATGTAAAAGAAAAATATTTAAAAAAAATAGTGCAGATTGATTCAGATAAAAGTGATCTGTGCTTAATAGTGCAGTGGTACCACTCACATTTATTGGAGCAATGGTCAAGTGTCAATACTTGTGCGGACGTGCTAAATGATGTTGTTAAAAAGTTGCTCCAACAACCATGACCATTTCTGCTTTTTGAAATTGTCATGTGGTAGGAGTCTGGATGTGCAGTTTTTCTGCCTGAAACACTGCACATTCAGAGTAATTAGCATTTTTGTGCCAGGGGCCCGGAGGCGTACCTAGGGTCTCTAGTGCCCTTGGCGAGAAGCTCTACCGGCGCCTCCTTCCCTCCCCCCAAATCATGAAAAATTTAAAATTTTAAAATAAGTGCTCCACCATGTAAAGGGAAACTAAAGAAACATATCTAGAATTATATTTTGTCTCCTAATCCTCCCTGTCCCATAAAAAAATGAATAAAAAGGAATTGAAAGTTCCTGAGGTTTTCCTGCCAATCACCCAAAGCCTTTCACACTATATGAAACTACTGCAAGAACTCCTATAAACCCTCCCATCTGCTAGAGCAAATGAAATGGCAAAGCTCCATAGACAATGCTTTCCCAATAATGCCAATGATAATATGTGTTATCAGCCTCAAATCATAAATATATATTTATACACACATGTTTATACTTGTGTGATGATGGTGATGTGCCACAGGAATGCTGGTCATATTGCAAGCATAGTACAGTCACATCACACCTTATCACAAGCATAACAAACGCCATTACACCTAATTGCAAACACAAGACACCTTTTTACAAGCATAACACAGGGACGTCACGCCATATGAGTGCCGGACTGGGTATAAAAACCAGCCCCGGAAATAATTTTATACCAGACGAATAGCATTGTGTCATTATACTGTTCACAAAAGGGAAAACTATGAATTTTAAAACACACTTGAAGAGTGTATTATTTATAGATAAGACTCATATATAACCTTAATATATACACAAAGTTATATCTCACACACTACTCTGATATATACAGGGTAATATATAGGCCCCAGTATGTACACAAATTTATATGAATTGCCCTGTGCAGGGGTATATATCAGGGCAGTGTGTGAGACATAACCATGTTTATATACTGGGGGCATATACTGACTTCAGTATGCAGACTGCACTTACAAGACTTGCTCGAGCACCCAGGACTTACTCCAGCACGGAGATTGCACTCACAGGACTTTTCCCAGCATGGAGATTGCACTCACATGACTTGCCCTAGCACACACGACTTACCCACCCCAGCATTGAGATAGCACTCACAGTAGCTGCCCCAGCACCCAGATTGCCCACCCAGGACCTGTCCCAGCATGGAGATTGCACTCAAAGGACTTACCCCAGCACTTAGATTGCATTTACAGGACCTGACCCAGCACCCAGGACTTAACCCAACACTTAGATTGCACTCATGGGACTTGCCACATTTGGATTGCACTCACAGGATTTGCCCTAGGACTTCATACAGTGTGAAATATGCCAGATATGAGATTTCTAGTAGCAACAAAGGTAACATCAAATTGGCTGAGAGACTGCATTCTCACATTCTTGTGCCCGCATTTCACAGCGGCCCTAGGGCAGTCCAGCCCTGCACCATATTACAAACAGGAGTCTTTACTGGGTTCACAACATTTTTTTTTATAACTAACAAATATCTTGGTTGTGACTACCTCAGACTGTCTGAGTATAGTGGGAACTGCATGTGATATATTGGGGTATCTGGGTGTAATGGGGACGGCGTATTGAGCTATCTGAGTGTAATGGCTTCAAATTGTGTTTGATATATATGGCTGTCTGACTATAATGTGGACTGCATGTAATGTATTGGGTTGTCTGTGTGTGATAGGAATAGTTTATATTTGATATTGAGCTGTGTACATGGAAACTGTGTTAGCATTGGGCTGGCTGTGTGTGATCATTTTGTGCAGTCAGTATGTGATGGGGACTGCTTGTGTTTGTGATAGTTTTGGGCTGGCTGTGTATGGTGAGACTGTGTTTGTCTTTGTGTGATAGTAATAACCCCCGATGAGTAGATAGAATCATGTAACTGGTTATCTGTGCTGCGTGTGACCTGTTTAAAAGTTAGTGAATCCTTGAGCAACACAAACTAAAATTACTTGCTCAATTTCATGCTCATGCGTACAATGTGTAATCCTGGACACATATCATTTACTCAAAAGTTTCACTTCGCTACTTACAGTCTAAGTAGTAATGCCATGGTCTGGATGTCCGCTCTGCTTGCTCCCTCGGTCCCTATGCAAACTGCAGTTTCAGCCAGGTAGGTAATGTGTCAAACCTTAGGTCTCTCCTCCCTTCCATCCATATCCCCCCCACCCATGTCTCCCTTCGATCCATGTCACTACTCCCTTCCATCCATATCCCCCTTTTCTTCCATTCATCTCTCCCCCATATTAACCTCCCCCTTCCATATCTCTCCCCCATGTCAACCTCCCCTTTCCATATCTCTCCCCCATGTCAATCTTCCCCTTCCATATCTCTACCCCAATGTCAATCTACCCCTTCCATATCGCTCCCCATATCAATATTTTCCTTCCATATATCCCCATGCCACTTCCCTTCCATATCTCCCCATGCCACCCCTTCCATATCTCTCCCGATTCCACCACCTTCAATATATCTCTCCACATGCCACCCCCTTCCATATATCTCCCCATGCAACCCCCTATCTCCCAGCCAAACCCCCTTCTATATATCTATATACCAATCCCCCTTCCCTCTCTCTCCCCATGCCACCCCCTTCAACTTCCATATTTCTCCCCATGCCACCCCCTTTCATATCTCTCCCCATGCCACCCCCTTCCATATATCTCCCCATGCCACCCCCTTCCATATATCTCCCCATGCTAAACCTTCCTTATATCTCCCCATGCTAAACCTCCATTCCATATCTCTCCATGACAACCCCCCTTCCATATATCTCCCCATACCAATCCCTCCCTTCCATAACTATCCCCATGCCAATCCCCCTTCCAAATATCTCCGTGCCAAACCCCCTTCCATATATCTCCACATGCCAAACCCCCTTCCATATATCTCCCCATGCCCAACCCCCCCTTCCATATATCTCCCCATGCCAATCCCCCTTCCATATATCTCCCCATGTAAACCCCCTTCCATATATATCCCCATACCAACCCCCCTTCCATATATCTCCCCATGAAAACCCCTCCCCTTCCATATATCTCCCTATGCCTAACCCCCTTCAATATATCTCATACCTCATGTCTCACTCCCAAGAAGCAGCCATTCACTCACAGAGCCAAGTTGAAGATTGATGGCCCGGTCCCTGCCGTTTTGTCTGTCATGGCAGGGGAGGGGGCGCCCGATGTCTGATGAGGCACGTGCTTGGTCTCTGTCAAGCTGAGCGCCGGGTAGTCACGTGACACCGGGCACTCCTACGCAGAGCAAGGGGGAGGTGCTCCACCTGTGTACTGTGTGTGTGGTTCCCTTATGGAGCCGCACGCTGCCTGGGGGCGCCGGGAGCGCAGGCCGAACGGGGGAGCATAAATCACTGCTCAACCGTACAACTGATTTTTGCGCTCCTGGCAGGCGCTGGTTTCACCAACTCCACGATACACCCGTACAGGGGCCAGTTAAACCCCCAACACATGTGACATAGGCAGCCGAAACCTTTGTCAATTCTATGCATAGAATACATTTGGATCCTACAGACGTAATGTAATTCAGAGCGTGCCCCCTCCCTACAGCACTCTCACCTCCCAATTCCGCATTAGGTTCCCCATTGATGCTGAAATAAGGTGAGTAACTCATGGGCGTACCTAGAGCATTTGGCACCTGGGGCGGATCGTGTGTTTGGCACCCCCACCCACATATTAAAATGTAAAAAACACCCACAATATTTTTAATGTTTAATGTTTTCATTTTTAAAAATTGCACATGTGTACATTTTGAAAAAACCCTGTCCTGCCCACTTCCACAAAAGGCATGTCCTACCCACGTTCTACAAGACCTCTGCACCCCCCTTCCACAAATCCCCTGCTCAGCCCTTTACAATAAAATAAATTTTTTTATACAACAATATTAGCAACAGTTTTTAGAGTCCAGTCCCAGGCACATAGTCACTCGCACACAGTCACACACAGTTACAGGCAGACAGTCACACAGTTACACGCAGACAGTCACACAAACAGTTACAGACAGTCACACATACAATCACAGGCAGATAGACACACACACACACACAGTTACAGGCAGCATTCCCCAATCACAGGCAGACAGTCACACACTCACTCACTCACAGGCACAATGTCACATACAGACAGTCACAGGCAGGCACTCACACACACACAGTCACAGGCAGACAGTCCCACACACAGTTACAGGCAGGCAGGCAGTCACATATATCACACACACACACACAGTCACACACACACACAGTTACAGGCAGGCAGTCACACACCCACAGAAACCCACAGGTAGACAGTCAACACACACACACACACTCTCTCTCTCTCTTTCTCTCTCTTACTTACTGACTGTATGGGCTGGAGGAGGAGTGGATTAACTGAAGTCCCTGGAGTCTATTAGTTGGGGAAGCAGGGACTCCATCCTGCTTCCCCTTGATGTGCAGCAGTGACAGCAGCGGGTGGAGGCCGTGTTTAACGCTGCCCCTGCTGCTGGTTTGGCTCTGCCCCTGCCACCAATTAACCTTGCCCCCGTTTTTCTTAGATGTGGCTGGTTTTGAAGTTCTGTGGCTGCCTGGTGTGTGAGCTGTGCAGCTGCTATGCTCACACATCCTAAGGCCGCACTGGTCATGGCACCCTTCTGGTGAGTGGCACCCGGGGCGGAACGCCGCTCCCGCCCCTGCCTTAGTACGCCACTGGAGTGAATTCAAGGGTTATTTAACCATTTGAGTGTTGATGGGGGGAGTGCATGAGGTGGAGGGATGGGGGGCAGCAGAGGAACACTTTAGTGTTAGGAATATAGATTTTTATTCCGAACACAAAAGTGTCCTCTAACCCTGAAATGTAACCATTGCCATTTTTACAAAACTGCAATATTTTACTTTGCAGGGTTGAAACTACAAGATCCGGGTGACTTTATTGGTCCTTTAATTGAAGATAAATTATTATAACCCAGGATACTACAGTCGGACTGCTCCTTCAAAGTGCAAAGCTTTTACAGCAAACTTCTCTAATAAATCAGTATCTAATAAATCCTCGGGACTTGGCCTGTTTTCATGCTGTCAATATTTGACTTCACCCATGGCCGACACTCCCCCTTCACATTAGTATAAAAGGAAGATTTCTATAGACACATTCAAGATCAAAGACACTCTTTGCCCCTTCTGGATTAGACTGGCATCTTTGACTTTCTGTTGCTATGGCAACAAAATGGGGTATCTGTGCTGCAGGAAAAATATGCAATGACTTCTTAGTAGCATTGCAGACTCTGCCAGCAGAGGATCATCAGGTAAGTGTTACAGAAACAAAAGGTAAATGTAATCAATAGAGGATATTGGGATCTGTATATACAGTACAATATTCCCTATAAACAAGGCACATTTTGCCCCTCTATAGCCACATCTCTTCTTTTTATTCATGTCTGTTCTCTCTCTGATCAGTTTGAAAGAATTATAGACAGAGAGAGTTATTCAATAGCAAACATCTCAAACTTCAGATGTTCTGAACTACAATTCCCATAATTCTCTGGTCATCTATTGCATGCAAATAATTTTGGAAGTTGTGGGCCAGCAACAATAGAGTTTAAAATCCCTGCACTAAAGGGTGTATTGCCAGGAAATCAAACATGAATTTCATATGTTATTTTGCCAAATAGGACATATTCTCCAAGTCAGCAATGTTTTCAGTTCAGCTTTTTTGGCCTACAGGAGTAAACTGTGGTATTCTTGCATACATTGCATATGCAACATTGAAGTATATGGATAATCCTAGGAAGCTGTATCCACCATTGAAAACTCATGCAATTTGCTCCATCTTTTTCTTGTGACTATTTTAATTGCTTAGTCATTTCACTGAAATTACAATCAAAATATGTCGTAAGACAAAGTAGGAACAACTTATGCATTTATCCTGCACCTGACATTTCCCCCAAAAAGAAAAAGGCATTGTCTATGAAGGCTCCTGTCGACCCTCCATAGACATCAGTGTTGCACTCTTGTGTATGTACGAGTGTATAGCACTTACATGGTGTGACGGAGCTCCCTGTACCCCAGCTTGGTTCCTCCGCCAAGCTTGCTCCCTAGCTGGAACCAGAAAAAACCCGAAGTGCTTCTGCCCCAGTCGCCGCAGCTTCACTGGGGTCCTTCTGGAGCTTTTCCCCCAACCAGCACGTCTTCCAGGAAAGTATTATCTCCTCTGCCTATTCCTCTGGAGCTTTGCTTATAGTGCTTGCTATTGCCTTTACAAAGGCACTTGCAGCTCTCAGGCCTAGCTCTCTTGAATTAACCCTCGGCTACGGGGATCTTTTAGACAGCAAACAGGTCCAAAGACTGTCACTGGGATCCCTAAAAATCCACACAGGACATAAGTTCCAAAAGGAAATAACATACAAAATTTTATTTTTACCCGGGACCAGCCCATATGTTCATTACATCAACCTTGTTGTGACAAACTTACTAAACTACAAATAACCAAAACATGTCAGAAAACATACAAGGAATTATAATAACCTAATAGCATAGGAATGGGGAAGACCATAATAAACACAAAGCATCTCTACTGCCTGCAGAAACAGCAATATGCATATCTACCTGAATATGCAAATTAACTGGCCTTGCTATTCACCTATAATGGGCACAGGGTGATTAAAACAGAAAAATAATCCAGGGACCTACATAAATAGTCTGTCTGAAGTTCCAGGTGATGGTGACTACCGTCACATATGGGACCCTGGCAGATGAAGCGCCAGAAGCTGAAGAGGATCCACCACATCATGACTACGTCTATGAGGGGCAGCTTCAGGTAAGTAAAACTTACCTTCCGTTGCACCCCAATGCCACCACATTACAAAGGTGGTTCTTTGCAAAATATGGTAATTTCAATTGTCACTGCTATAGTATAAGTATATCTGAGCTCATCACTTATAACTATACTATTCTGGATTGCTATTTGAGTTCTCTATATAATAGAACTCATTCAGACTGTGTACAAACACCATGAATATGTTGCAAGGTAATATAACAGACACTATACAGTTCATACAATTTCAGTTAATTTGCTTTCTATATCTCTCTGCTACTCTGAACTCCTGTAATATAACACATATTGCTGGTTATCTGTCTGCAGGCTGTAGCTGTGGCATCAAGAGATTTGAAACGAGCAAAAGACTTCGCTCAAACTCATAACATTCACAAAGTCTTTGGTTCTTATGAAGAGCTTGCCAAAGATCCCAACATTGGTGAGGAACAAACAAATAAAAAAAAACAAAAGGGGGGATTAAATAAAATGAACAATGAATTACAACGGTGAAACATCATCAGTTAAAGAGTAGAAGAAGGGAATACGTGTAAAACTTGAAAATAGGGCGTAGAGGTAACAAGATGAGCAGAGAAAGGGGGAATTGTATTGGTCAATGGAAAACAAACACAGATTTGATCTCATCACTGTTATAAATTACTTATCTGCAAAACAGCAGCAACATGTTCACAAATAGCCTAGGTGAATCCTCAATGAGACTTGCGCCAGAAACTGTACTAATTGTAACATTTCTGCATCTAAAATGGTGTTAAGGTTTTCTGTGTATCAAATAAAGTTTAGCACCCACGTTGGGCCTCCAAAAAATACAGTAAGCACCCAGGAGTGATAACATTTATGTGTTCACGTGGTCCTGGTCAAGTTTTAATAAATGAACACGGCTTATATCTTCCCATTTTCACACACAATGTGTAACCTTACAGATGTTATCTATGTTGGCGTCCTCCATACAGTCCATCGAGATGTAGTTCTAATGTTCATGGAGAACAGAAAAAATGTGGTATGTGAAAAGCCACTGGCCATGAACTCTGCAGAAGTCAAGGAACTCACCTTGGCTGCTCGGAAAAATAATGTATTTTTTATGGAGGTATGGTAATTTTAATTGTATAATTTACTGTCAAAAACAATATCCACTATGAAAAATCTCACAAACAAATTATGTGTCTTTAGTCCACAGATCTGAAACTCTGGCACCCCAAATATAATAAGTATTGTATATTAAATTGAACATATTTTAATATTATTTGACAGTCCTTGGTGAGGACTATTAGCAATTTATATTCCCCCATGTCTTCATCCATGACAATAATAACTTTACCATAGCCCTGATTACATATTTATTTTCAGCTTATTGTAGCCTGGAATAGTATTTTGGTTTTAGATTCGGATGGAGCAATCGGTTTTATTTATTTGCCTACAGGCTATGTGGAGCCGTTTCTTTCCGGTGTATGAGCAAATCCGCACACTCTTATCTCAGAAGGCAATTGGAGATGTGAAGGTTTTAAGGGCAGAATTTGGTTCCAACCAGTATCATGTACCACGGGCGGTGCAGAAGGAGCTTGGAGGTGGTGCTCTCCTTGACATTGGGTGTTATTGTATTCAGTTTGCATTAATGGTATTTAACGGGGAACGGCCGGAGTCTATCACAGCAAAAGGCTTTCTTTATGAGACTGGTAAGTACTCTAAACTCTAAGTACTCTAAAACTGTTCTTTACTGCCTAAAAACTTTCCAAATTCTTTTCAAATGGAGATACCAGTAAAACATAGACCCATAATCATCCTATAGTACTCCAAAGCATAACATCTGCTGATGTTCACTTTCTTTTCTTTTTTTGCTTGCCAAATTCAAAGGTATGTTCAAAGCACCATAACAACCTATGCTCTTTGTGCAGTTTATGATGTATGGAGGTCCCTATTATAGAATTCCTATAACTGCAGTGATTTACAAAAACCTTTGTATCTATAAACCCTTAAACACTCATATATGTGGAAGATATGCAATCCTCTGGCTGAGTATATACTTGGATGACTTAAGGCTCCTTAAAGGATTACTCCCACCGCCATAGCAGCTTCAGCACATTGAAGGTGTTAAAGGGCAGAGCTGTCGTCTTACCTGCTGGGGTTAGCCAATTTTAGGTCGTATGGTGTCCATCGTAGCCCTGAAGGTAGGACAATGTCCAGACATTCCTGCTCCCATAACAAATTACACTCTCAGCCAATCACTGGCTTCTCATTGAGAGAAATAATATGCACTATATCTCTTAATGGATGGCCAGTGATAGGCTAAGAGCATCAACTGATGCTTGTAACCTATCCCCGGCAGCCCAGCAAAGCCTTCCTCATACACCAGCTGCAGAGAGGATGTTACATGTGGGCAAATGTGTTGGATGCTGGAGGATTAACTGCAGTGTTAAACCACTGGAAAACAGTTTAAAACCTGAAGATAATTAGGGGCACACAGACACCCCTGCCCCATAATATGTTCAATGTGCTATAGTGGGAATGTGGGCAAAAATTTTCCTCCAATAGCATTTTCAATGAAACCGTACTATGGCTGTTTCTTATCTTTTTCTAAATGAAACTGATGCTAATATTCAACTATAAATCCACAAAATCTCTGCTGAGTGATTGCCTATGGGTTGTGCTAAAAATATTTGGATTGTCAGGATTGGATGAAAGCTCTTACAGCAAAAATCACTACATCCCGGCTAGGAAGTAACTGAAAAAATCCAAAAGCAAGAGCATAAACATCGTAAAAACAGGAATTTTAAAGATACTTTTTTACTTTTTACAGTTATTTACACACACATTATAGCGGACCACCTGTTAACCCGACCAGTTACCTCCACTAATTCCCTTCCTTCAGCCGATCAGGAACCATTTAAAATACACAGAGACCCACTTCCCCCCAGTAACTGGACGAGACACAGTTCTGGAGGTACAACGCTGACCGACTCCGTTTATTTTGTTACACATGGTTTTACAGACACAGACCCCTACATGGGGTCTCCAACACAGAACAACAGGGTTTTCAATCCCAAGAAGCTGAAGGGGGAGGGAGGAAGGACAATGCATGTAGGTTAAACTGGGCTGGCAGTGTCTCTGTGGCAATGTCCTGCTGTGAGAGGAAAAGGGAGGAGGAAGGGCGCAGAGCAATCCATTTCACTTACTCTTCTTTACAGAGCTGTTGCATATACAGGCAAAATACACGAAAGGCATAGAAATACATGGGGAAACACAGAAGAAAAGGGGAAACCACATTTTATATTGGGGAATCTACGAATATAGAAGAGGGCAATTCATGAACAGCCAGCAGTCCCGCCACACACATTATCTATGTAATACTTCTTTCTGAGAATTTTCATTAAACATCTTGTATATTCCTGGACAATGTGTAGGATTGTGCATACAATACAGGAGGCAAAGAGGAGTTAAATTCACATGTAAGAGTGGTGTACAGCTATTTATCTTAATATTAGAAACAGTGGCAATGTTAGTCCATCTCATTGATAACAATGAATATATGCATCTTTTTTTTTTTTACCATATCATTTACAACTCATCTTTTCATTAGGAGTTGATGAAACTGTAACCATAATCCTTCAATATCCTGGGAAACGTCAGGCCATTCTCACTTCTACCATCATGGTCGCAATGCCAAATCAGGCTGCCATATGTGGCTCCAAAGGAATGATACAGGTACACAAGCACATGCATTATACAGGAAAACAGCTTAGATGTGTATAGCTTCTATACATTCAACATCAATAGAATATTACAAAATTATATGGATATACACCTAGCTATGTGCTCTCAGAGAGACTTCCAGACCAGAACTGGCACCAGGCTGATGAGATCCACAAGGTCGAAACTGCAGTCCAAGGCTGTTTTCTTGTCACTGATCCCTTTGGATCATAGCCTATACTTTGGTTAAAAAAATAGTTGTGTTTCAAACAATTTCCATTGCTAAGGGTATCTGCAGAAATGCGGTATAATGTCTGAGAGACAATGCCTATCTGTGCTCATTTGCATTTGAAACTGGATAGTCCGGTATAGTTATGGATACATGGTTTTTCAAGTATCCAGCCCAAGAAGGACCCAACTTGAGATATGCAGGTGATGCATAACAGTAATTTTGTGTGTATATATACATACCATAGACGGCTCTCTAATTAGGCTCTTTAGGTGGCTGCCTAAAGCCTCACACCCACTTGGGACTTGCGGTTGCCAAACTTACCTAACTGGAGAGCAGAGCCTGTAGCATGGGGCAGGCAGAAGAGGCAACCATTAGAGAGATGCCCACTATTAGGAGGAACGACAGGTGAGCTCACACATTTAGGGAGGGAAAGGAGCATAGGTACCGAGCATCAGATAATATTGTAACCAGGCACCGAGGATTAAGGCATTGTCCGATCAAATGCTTATCACAGAGATGGGTTGTTTTAGTGAGGTTAATAGATTTGTATAAAATATATATATTTATAGCAGTATTAGTTCAAGCACCATTTGTGAGTATTAATATTAGCAATTATATAGCATGCCTCCCAACCATGCTGATTTCAGCAAGAAACTCCTGATTTTCAGGTCCTGTCTCGACTTTGTCCCCTGGTATCCCACTTTTGTCCCCAAAAAGTGTAGAGCGAGAGCATCATATATTTTTTATTTCCTGTTCTGGGGTTAGCATGCTACACATAGAAGAAATAGAAGGTATTATTCTCTGGAATTAAACATTTTTAACATGAAAGACTGCGGACACAGGTTATTTGCACCATAACCACTTCAATTAGATGAAGTGGTAATGGTGCTTAGCGTGACTCTGTAAGTCTTCTGGTTGGAAGGAGAGCAACTGTCACCCACAGCTGGCCTTTTATGATGTTGTAGCTGTTTGCTTGCGAGCAATCAACTGATAACCTCCAGTTTGTTTAGCTATGAACATTCAGCTACTCCAATGGACTTTAAAACTTAACTATCACTATTGAGATTTTGTCGCAATGCCGTATCTAATTAAAAGATAATTTTTTTCTCTCTTGTGCACGTTATATTATTCACATTGTATGCCTGGCTGCCCTGACAGAGCCAGAATGTGCCATGTAGATTAATATAAACCATGCGCAGCCGTATGTGTGTTGGAGCATCAATTCCTAGCTGAACGTAGCAACCACTCAAGATGACATTTTTTATTGAAATGTACTTTGGGCTTCAATAAAGTAGTTATTGTATTCATTAAAGTAATAATTACTCTCTGCAAATTAATTTCCATTGCAGGTTCCGTCATGCATGTGGTGCCCAACGTCCATCATCGTCAATGGAAAAGAAACAAAATACTCTCTCCCTCCTTCTACAAAAGCCATGCATTTTACCAACAGCACAGGGCTGAGTTATGAAGCAGAACATGTGCGTCAATGCCTATTGAAAGGTAATTCAAAGGTTTAATGCAATTTTACGATGACTCGATTATTCTTGGTGGTGAGATAATGTCAGTTCTTACCTATGCTGAGATTCCCCCTGGTTTGAGGGTTATTCACAAAAAATTGTCCAGAATGCAAAGTGAATTTCAAATTTAAAGGGTTCGTCTAAAAATTTATATTGTTACTTTTTTTTTAAGATACTATTTGTAAGTCTCAATTGTTTTCTTTAGGTCTCCCCTGAGCCACGTTTTTAACTGAAAAGTCAGTTTAACTAGTATAAAACTTACCTGAAATCCAGTGTCTGGCCAAGTACTCCAGGTTATCTTCCACACCTCTTATTTGGGGGTGCTACACACTCATTGACTGGATTTTGTCAAATGTGACAATGGGTGGACAATGGGTGGACAAGGAGAGTGGTTGGGAGGAAGAAAATAAGGGTTGGCACTATTACAGTGGGAGAGAGGCAATATTTTAAATTAAAAGTAGACACTAGTGGAGGGAGGGAAGCAGGGCTACTTCAGGTATATCTAGGAGACTGTGTGTGCACTTTTTGCCCACACGGTCCAAAGGCTTCACTTGCAGGCACATTGCTTGCAAGTGAAGAATCAGTGGAGAGTGTGTGCTGACGACAGATGTTATTTTTGCACAGAACTTACATTAGGCACTCTGGAACAGCGTTCCCAGCTGTCAAATCCATGGGTGCTGAGGATGTAACTAGAACCCAGAACACAAGTGCAAATATTTCTGGGTGTGCTATGTGCACATAGAGATTCCTTCCTCCTTTACCACTTCAAAACGCAGAAGTGAACATGGACGTTGGAGTAACCCTTTAAGGCCAAAGTAGCCAAGATGGAAGCATAGCAGACTTGGAAATTTTTTTCCAGTTTGGCTATTTTGGCCTTAAATCTGAAATTCCTGACAATTTTCACTTTCGTGAACTTCAGTTAGAAAAATCTTTCACTCTCAGTGGGTTTGGTGTTTGAGTTTTTACATTTTCACCTTTCTGTGTTAGACAATTTATACATGTTTTTAATGTTTGCTGTTTATTTGAAAACTCTTTATAAAGGTTCTTAGGTGTTGGTTAGTTACATTTACTTTTGATAAAACTGAGATCATGAATAATAAAACCAGTTTTTAAATATTACCATATGTGATAAAACTCATCAGACGGCAATATCTTCTTGTTTAAACTCACAGTATCACTAATAACAGCAGGTCCCTCACCATCATATGACTGAGGTTGTAAAGCCCATCATTCACTGTCATATCCAAAGCAGCAGGGCACTTATTTCGTGAAGGACACCATTTACATTATGTGACAGTACATACGGTAATAAGATTCAGGATATTTTGTCTTTTATAAATACTATATAGCCAAAAGTAAGTGGATACCTGATTATCACACCTCTATGAGCTTGTTAAATGTTCCATTAAAAAAATCATTAGCATTAATAGGGCGATAGGCTCCTCTTTGCAGCTGTAACAGAGGCCACCTTTTTGGGAAGACTTTCAACAACATTTTGGAATTTGTGACCTTTGCAATAGCTTTACCTTGATGGATGTCCATCAGTAGATAATGACGTGTGTTTGATGTTACAGGATTGAAGCAAAGTCCACTCATGACTTGGGCAGACAGTGAGCTCTTGGCCAGCATCATTGAAGACGTTCGCACACAACTCGGAGTTACATTCCCTCAAGACAGAACTTGACTCGCAAGGAAAATCGACCAATTTCAATATATTGAAGAAATGTATGGATTGGTTTTAAAGGGGATGTGCCACCAAACAGTTTTAATATTTTATTTACCTATCCCCTATATTTAAAAATGTATGTTTATGAAGTCTGAAAAATAAAATGAAATCTAGAAATCGGTACGGCTGTATTTACCTCTATTCTGGACATGACCAAAACCATTCTAGCTCCTTGTCAAACACTGTTATTTGTCCTTTCACCTACCTGTCAGTGTAGAAACTAAGAGCATACAATGTAATGTGCCCTGGCTGTGACAGGACTGAATTAGATTGTTTACGTTTCTCCTTCTCTTGCTATGCTCTCTGTATGTTGACAGACAGGTGCAAAGGACACAACTTATAAACAGAATTGTGCAAATGGTTTAGGTAGATGTTTATATAATGCTGTAACGTAAAAATGCTTTCAAAAATAGAAATTTGAATATTTTGGTGCTATGTAAGTGTAAGGAAGCTCCTTGTACCCTGGTTGGGTACCTCTGCCAAGCTCACTTCCTACCTGTAACGAGGACACCCGGAGCGCTTCAGCCCCAGTTGCCGCAGCTTAACTGAGGTCTATTGGAACTCTCCCACCCTAGTGCTATATTTCCAAAGTGACCAGGCTCTCCTGCACAGGGTATAGCTGTGTAGCTATACCCAAACACTAGCCGAGACTTAGTGAAGGGTGAATAAGAACTGATTTTATTGCATGAACCACAGGTTTCTATACACAGATCCCCAGCATAGGGGCTCTATTGAAAACACAGTAAACCCCGCCCTTGTACCTTTGGTTCTTGGAGATAATTGAGTTATCTCTCGCTAAGCTAATTAATTCCCATGCACACAGGTACTAACAGAATTATCCCCTGCACACAGGAAATACCTTAAAAACACATAGAAAAAAATAATGCACCTCTAATGAGTTTCTTCACAATAAGGGATTGTAATAATTGTGTGTGTGTAAGGAGTACTGTTTGCAGTATTACAATGGTGAGAATGCTGTCTGTGATGTGTGTGTAGGAGGCTGCATGTGGTTTTGCATGTGTGGGGATGCTGCTTGTGGGCTTGTGTGCTTAAAGTGAGGCGCCTTGTAGTTTTGCGTATATCAATGGGTCTGTTTGCAGTGTAGTATGTGAGTGGAGAGGGCTGGTTGTGTTGCAGAGTGTGTGTGGATAGGGAATATTGTATGTGTGTGTGGATAGGGACTTTAGCACTGGTGTAAGTACCACGGTCGCAGGAGTTGCAGCTGCAAATGGGCTGCATGGAACTGACTGAGGAGGGGGGAGAATGAGAAATGTTGGGGTAATTGATACACATGGAAGGGACTGGCAGGTGAAATTGCTTCAGCCCCAGTCGTCGCACCCGACCAAGCTGCAGCTCTTCTTCCACGCAGGTATCTTCTACTCTGCCGCTGCAGCCCTTCTTCCAGGCAGGTATCGTCCCCTCTGCAGCTTTGCTTACAATGATTACAAAGGCACCTGGGCCTCTCAGGCCTAGCTCTCTTGCTTTATCCCGGGGTAAGCGGGCCAACAGGTCCAAAGATTCTGTCACTGGGATCCCTAAAACTCCACATGGAACTAACATGCAATACTTTATTTTACTTGGGACTAGCCCAAATGATCATTACATTTAGATTGCTGTGACAAACATCATAAAATTCAAATAATCAAAACATGTCACAAAATATAGAGGAAATTATAATAGCATAATAACATATTTAAAAAGGGATGGGCAATATGCAAATCTATCTAAATATGCAAATTAACCCGCTTGCTATTCAGGTAGTGCATATTGCTGTTGCTACCAACAGAGGACGCTACACAGGCTCCATAGCCAAATCCACCTAGTTGGTAGCAATTCTCAGCAGTACAGGAGAGAAGACAAAACATGTAATGCTAAACACTAAATATTTCACACACACCCTGCACCTATAATGGACACAGGGTGACTAAAACATAAGAATAGTCCAGGGACCTACATAAATAGTCTGTCTGAAGCTCCGGGTGATGGTGACTACTGTCACAGTAGTGAAGAACAGGTCATGGTCAAAATGCCAAATAAGAATACAAGATAAATGCACTCTCTGATTCCCAGTAAATAGAACCACAATGGGCACTTTGTTTAAATAGCACTAGGATGACAGGGATTGACCATAAATGACCTTATGACGTCAAAACGTGTGTGTTCATCAATGACGCATGTATGTTCGTGTCATTACTGTCATATAGCATAGCTATGAATTGGGCTCCGTCTGAACGCCACATCGTCTGGGAGCTTCATGGAACGCAGGCTGGATCGGAATCCGCTGCAAGGTAAGTCTTCTCACAGAGCCCACACTAGCGTGATTGCATCAATCCGGCTCAGCCACGTTATCGTGCCTCTCCAGCACTTTGACACGTAGGGGCTGCAGTGGGTGGAGGAAGGCATACGAGCCGAACAAAAAATTTACAAAAAGCATACGCATACGTAGATTCTGAGTGCTGTCTCTGCCAGGCTGCTCCTTATCTTCATAATGCTCGCAGTCCAGGAGCACTCAGAGATTATGCAGGAGAGGAGAACACAGGAAGTGATGCCATTGCCCATTCTGGGATTCCCCCTCTCCCCCTCACACAGAACACCGCACAGGAGAACATGAAGGATACCTGGTAAGAACAGCAGGGTTGCTGCCAGGTCTCACTGAGAAGAGGGGTCACTTACAGTGTAATAGTTTGCTGGTGCCCTACAACCTATGAATGGAATATTTGAGGAATTATAGCTTTCTGGCTGGGGGGAGTGCATGGCTGTTCTGCCGGACACCTAACTGCCCCTCAGTCCATGAATGTTCTACCCAAGTGGTCAGCCCACCCCTGATGACCACACTTTGCCTTCAAATCAGCATAAATTCTTTTGGATTACATCTATAAAAATATATTACATATTAATATACAGGTCAGGGGCAGATTCAGAACCTTATCGTGGGGGGGAGGGGAAGAGAGGGCGCACTAATAGATTATTTAAAGAAACAATGCAGACACAATAACCCCTACAGTTATTTTCTATTCTATTTTATTTACGTAAACATATATTTTTCATATACATTTTCTTTTAAAATTCTATGTTGGTAACCTCTACCTGTCTACACTATTATGGCTGCTAATTATCCTTTCTTATATAACCCCACAGCACTACTCAATAAGTTTGGTGCTTCATAAACCAAAATGTTAATAATAATAATAATAGTATGAAATCTGATGCAAAAATAACAAAAATGTGTGCTTGATACTCAAATCCTGGACTTCAGAGATAATTAGATACTTAGCATTAATTTTATGTTGAGGAAAAAAGCCTTTAAAGCAGGCATCAAAAACTCATGTTGCTGGACAACAAGTCCCATGATTCTATTGCCATCTATTGCATTCAAAGGATGTTTGGAGTTGTAGTTTATCAGCATATGAGTTTGAGATCCTTGATTTAACCCCTTAAGGACCAAACTTCTGGGATAAAAGGGAATCATGACATGTCACACATGTCATGTGTCCTTAAGGGGTTAAAGGGATATTGCATGCTCCCCAACATTGGGAGGTTTGAAATTAGGAAAGGTTGTCTCTTTAAACATATCTCAACTACACGATACGAAGTTCTTGTTCTCTGCCTCTTACCTTTCATGTTTCAAACTAGACACGCCCCCCTCACCGTCCTATTAAAGCACTTGTTTCAAACACTGACTGTCTTTCCCTGTGACTCCAAAGATCAGCCCTCAAAAAAATACATGAAACATCTTAATTTTATTTTTTTTAAATAGTTATGGCAACCAAGTGGGGTATCTGCTCAGCTGGAAAAATCAGCAATGATTTCCTAGTAGCTCTGGCAACTCTGCCGGCTGTGGATCATCAGGTAAGTTTAAAAAAAACTGAGAATAGGACCCAGAATTTCCCCAGGCAATTTGAATGCAAAGTGAACTGACAAACTTTTTGATACGTTGTAGCATGTATTATTGTGATTTTGCAAACAGTGGTAATGGACATAGTCTCTTACTTATAAATTATCCTTCAAATTATATTAGTGGTTTATTTTTTTCCAGTTTTACATTTGGTATTTTCTACACACCAAGTTTATATAAAGACAACTAACTTAAAATAGTTATTTTATTTATGTTACTAATTTATCGTAATTGTTAAAATGCCCAGCATGCCTAGGATTTCAATTAGTTTTTAGAAGTTCTAAAACAAATACTGCAAGGAATGGATTATGGTTTTAAAACTAAAACTTTGGAAAATGTGGCATGCTATGAATATAACTTTAATGGGCACAGAATCTAAAACTGCTAAACAAAAGTATATATTTGTAGAAAGTAGATCCCCATGCTGTGTAACTAAGAATATTTTGACACTCTTCTTTTAACCCCTTAAAGCCGTTACGGAGTACTTGCTGCCCCGCATTTAGTAAGCCTAAACGCCATTAGGGCGGCATAGTATGCCCTAATGATCGTGAGCTCCTCTGTCCTGCATTCTTACCTGGACTGGCGATCTGCGGCGATTATGGTCTGGGGGGACTGCCTCTTGAGACAGGCAGTCCCCCTGCTTCCATTTTGACCCTCCAGGGCCATGTAATTGCGATGGATCTTGATGATCTCCTACCCGCCGGTCCAGTTATCCTGGTCCCCACTGGGGTATTGTGAGCTACCTCAACTACACTTGCCTTACACTGCACACTGCAGGGTTTTGTGCACAAGGTGGCTGCTGCTTCTCTACTGGTTTAACAGGGCCTGGGCCTGTCCTGCAAGCCTCAACTCGACCAAGCACTTCCTACACCGCCTGGATGTAGCCTTCCAGAACTACTGGAGGGGTCTTTGCAAGCGGACGCAAGCTAGAGCGGGGAAAGTGGGACCTCCCCCAGGATGATGTCTGCCTACCTGGGCTGAGAGCCATCCAACACACGGTCACGACCAATGCAGAGGATCAAGCGCCGAAGGCGGAACGCACCTTCTGGATCCTATGTCTACTCCAGAAGAGCAAAGGGCCCAGCCATCGGTGTTCGAGTCCGTGGACTTATGATGCATCAGTAAAAGTGCAGTTTTTGTGTGAAAAATTAAAAAAAATACAAATATGAACACTAACTTTGGCCAGGGATTGTGATTAAGTGACTACTACAAAAGACCAGATTTACCCCATTCTGAATTCCCTGGGTTGTCTAGTTTTATAAATGGTATGCCATGATGGGGTAATTCTCATTCCTGGGCTGCCATATAGTCTCAAAGGCAGCATAGGCCACCCAACCAATATGGCAAACAGAAATGGGAAAACCCTATATTTGACCCTGTAACTTTCCAAAACCCCACAAAACCTTTACAGGAGGGTACTGTTTTACCCGTGAAACATTGCTGAACACAAATATGAGTGTTTTAGAGCAGTAAACCTTATGACATCGATATCACCCGTGAAAGGGCATTTCTTTTTTGTAAAAAATTGGAAAAACTAATATGAATGCAAAATTTTGGCCAGGGTTTGTGGCAAAGTGGCTACTAAAAAAGACTGGACATACCCCATTTTGAATACCTTGGGTTGTCTACTTTTGCAAATGGTTTGCCATGATGGGAGTATTTCTCATTCCTGGGCTGCCATACAGTCTCAAAGGAACCATAACCAATGTTGCAAATTTCACTATGTAAAAAATTAAATGGCAAGCCCTATATTTGTCCTAAGCCCTATAAAACCTGCACATGCGGGGTTCGTTTTACTCCTGAGACATAGTTGAACACAAATGAGTGTTTTAGAGCAGTAAAATATATACTGACGATGAAAGCATCAATGGAAGTGCTGTTTTTGTGTGAAAAATTTAAAAAAACAAAAATGAATGCTGACTTTGGCCACAGTTTGTGACTGAGAAGCTACTAAAAAAGACTAGATATATCCAAATTTGAATACCCTGGGTTGTCTACTTTTTCAAATGGTATGCCGTGATGCGGTTAATTTTCATTTCTGGGCTGCCATACAGTCTCAAAGGCAGCATAGGTCCAGCAAACCAATCAGGCAAATTTCAATGTGTAAAAATGAAAAAGGGAAAGCCCTATATTTTACCCTGTAACTTTCCAATACCCCATAAAACCTGTACATGGGGGGGGGGTACTGTTGTACTCGTAACACATTGCTGAACACAAATATGTGTATTTTATTGCAGCAAAAACTAACACTATTACAACATTCACAGTTAAAATGTCATGAAGTTCTTTAAATTTGATATCAAATGAAAGCCCAGTTTCTCCTGAACAAAAATTATATATAAAAAGTGTGGGTGCATTTAATATGAATTAGGTAAATTATGCTTGAACAAACAGCGCAAATTCCAGCTTTTGTCTACGTTTTTGTTTTGATCAATGTGGCATTAAACCCTCTCGAGGATGGGTTACTACCGCCTGTGGTTGCCCCTTCCTAGTTGTGCCCAGCCCTAGAGTGATTATAGCTGCGAGCCAGTGATTATAGGCGCTTGCAGAAGGGCAATCGTGGTATCACCCAAATACTAATCGAGACTTAGTGAAGAGTTAAAAAGAACTGTTTATTGCAGGCAAGATACACTGTATTTATGCACAGACCTCCACAGGGGGTCTCCATTTACAGCAATACAAAACATAATCCCACCCTGGTGTCGCTATGTCTGGGACATAATGGTATCTCCCGGACACAGGAAGCCGAACACACAAAACCCCCCAAAATACACACCATACAGTAACTTGCCATACATCCCAGAATAGCTCCTGGTCCCAGCTATGATCCCTGCAAATAGCGGTGAGATTGGATGTACAGAGCCCGAGAAACCGTCAGATAAAGTCTGGGTTTGAGTCTCTCTACATACCTGAAAACCGTCCCAGAGAATCACTTAGTTTAGGCTGTAAGATTCAAACTTCGCACCTAAACCGTGCAGCAGCCAATTAGGAGAAAGGGTGTGAACAATTTGCACCAATCGGCGCTCAGGGAGGGGGATGTTTCGCCGGCCAATCGGGAGAAAGGGCTCAAAAGCAGTTTGAATGGCACGGACTTCGAGGCGGCCAACGGGACTCTGCAGCTTGTAAAGCTGACTCACAGTTCCAGGGATATCTCCACGTAGGTTGCACCAGAGAGAGCGCTCTTTGGGCAGCTACAAGCCTGGACTCGTAGCTGCCCAAAGAGCACTCTCTCCTGCTTGACAGTCTGATTGCAAGCAGGAGGCTCCTGGATCTATTCTGGCCAGTGATTATGGCTCCTTTAGGAGCAGGTAGGGCGATCCCTCCGCAGGAGGACCTGAAAACAATGTGGCCTCATGTGGGCAGGGCAGTCCGTGACGGCGTTCCGCCACAATCAGAATGTGTACAATTGACTCCGTCCTTAAGGGGTTAAGCAATTTATCACAAACCTAGGTCAAATTGGTTAAAGGGACACTATTGTGTGTATAGATCATGACCCCGCAGTCTCACTGCTCAAATCTATGTGATTAAGAAGTTAGATCAGCGGTGTGCCTGGACCAGGGCCCGCAGGGTGAGGGTGCCTATTTGGTGGCCATGCACTTAGTGTCCCCTGATGGGCATGTGTCTTCTGGAATCCAGCCTTTTAACAGCATGACATGGCCCCTATAATATTGTAATGGAAGCACGGGAAAGAAGTAAAATCCAATCACTTCCTCAAATCTAACACCAAGGCGTGCAGGAGATTGGAGAAGCACATATGAGGGGGGTTTGAATTGGGAGAGACAGTGTCTAATTTCCAACAGCCTCAGCCAGCAGAAGCCATCCTCGTGCCTTCAAAAAGTAAACAGGAGGGTGGCTGAAAATGTGTAAATTGTGACCTGTGTGTGTGTCAGTGTTTGCATCTGTGTATCTACATGTGTATCTGCATGTGTATCTCTCAATGTGTCTGTGTCGATGTGTGACTGTGTCGATGTATCTGCATGTGTGTACCTGTGTTTGTGTATCTATATGTGAGTCAGTGTGTGGCTGTGTACCTGCATGCCTGTAAGTGTGTGCAGCTTGGTGTGTATATGTCTGTCAGTCTGTATCTGTGTATATGTCCCTACATCTGAGCATCTCACCAACACTGCACACAAACACGCCCCTTCATTCTAAAATCAACACTATGTACAAACACTACACTACACCTCTATATTATCCCTATTCTAAGCGGCTCTAAACGCCGCCGGACGTAATAGTACGCCCTCCGGTCTTTTCCTACTTACCCGGTCACCGGCGATTCCCCCCGCGGCACGTCCGACCCCCTGGAAGCCCCCCGGCCATGTGAGAGTGAGGTCCTTGCGAGGACCCCACAATCACATGGCCGGGTAGGCTGCCTGCTGCAATGCCAGCAGGGGGGCTGCCTGTAATGACAGGTGGTCCCCCTGCTGGCTGAAAATAAAATAAAAAGTTAAATACGTAAATACGTTAAAAAATAAAATTACAAAAATAATTAAAAATAAATAATTAAAAGAATATATAGATGTGTGTTATTTTGTTCTAACTGTATTGTGAAATTAATATATATATATATATATATATATATATATATATATCTCTCTCTCTCAAAATACACGTAGAACGAAATAATATATATATCTATATATCACTATATATATATATTATTATTATTATTATTATTATTATTATTATTATTATCATTTATATAGCGCCAACAGATTCCGTAGTGCTATATATATATATATATTTATATTTATGTAATATTTTTACATAATTAGGTATCTTAATTAATTACAATTAGCGGGACCTGCCTGACAACCCATGCCGAAAGTAAAGGGAATTTCATTTGCTAGCACTATATTTAACCCTATAACTTTCCAAGACACCATAAAACATGGGGGGTACTGTTCTACTCGGGAGACTTAGCTGAACACAAATATTAGTGTTTCAAAACAGTAAAATGTATTACAACGATGATATCGCCAGTAAAAGTGAAGTTTTTTGCATTTTTCACGCACAAACAGCACTTACACGGACAATATTATTGCTGTGATACATTTGACTGTTTTGAAACACAAATAATTGTGTTCAGCGAAGTCTCCCGAGTACACAGTACCCCTCATGTACAGGTTTTATGGTGTTTTCAAAAGTTACAGCGTCAAATATAAGGCTTGCATTTCATTTTTTTCACATTAAAATTCGCCAGATTGGTTAGGTTGCCTTTGAGACCCTATGGTAGCCCAAGAATGAAAATTACCCCTATGATGGCATACCATTTGCAATAGTAGACAACCCAAGGTATTGCAAACGGGGTAAGTCCAGTCTTTTTTAGTAGCCACTTAGTCACAAACACTGGCCAAAATTGGCGTTTTTTGCATTTTTCACACACAAACAAATACTAACGCTAACTTTGGCCAGTGTTTGTGACCAAATGGCTACTAAAAAAGACTGGACATACCCCATTTGCAATACCTTGGGTTGTCTACTATTGCAAATGGTATGCCATTATGGGTGTAAATTTAATTCCCGGGCTACTATACAGTCTCAAAGGCAACGTAACCAATCTGGCGAATTTCAATTTCAAATGTAACGTGCTATATTTGACCCTGTAACTTCCCAAAACGCCATAAAACCTGTACATAGGGGGTACTGTTTTACACGTGAGACTTTGCTGAATACAAATATGTGTATTTTATTGCAGTAAAAGCAAACAGTATTATGACATTGACAGTTAAAATGTCATGTAGAACTAAACAAATTAAAAAAAATCTTATTTTCTCCCATTTTTTTCATATTAAATTATGTTTCATAGCTAAATATTTGATATTAAATGAAAGCCCTGTTTCCCCTGAATAAAATGATATATAATAAGGGTGGGTGCATTTACTATGAAAGAGGTGACTTACGGTTGGACAGACATGTAGTGCAAATGCCAGATTTTGTTTACATTTTGTTTTGTTCACAACGTGTACATTTGGCTCCGTCCTTAAGGGGTTAAAACACCACCATTATTATAAACAGACCGCTGCATTCAAAAGCCACACTACACACATTTGCATGCCTGCATTCAAACTCCAACACTACATATAAAACACCCCTACATACACTCACACATACTCCATACAAAAACATGCTTACATTCTGTATGCGTAAATAGTCTCCCAAGTGCAGTAGTGATTATAGTAGTGAATATAGCTCCCAATCCCCCAAACATTAGCCTAGACGTAATGAAGGGATAAAATGATCTGTTTAATCCAGGCTCAATGGCCTGCTTTTTTATACAATACAGAAACATAACAAACATGCCCATGACACTCATAAACACACCCACAAAATGTCCACAAAATGCAATGTCACTGTGACTCAGCAATAAATGACATGACTGCTGACCCAATACCAAAAAAACCTGTTACCCCCCCAATAACGACATGACACCTGAGTGTTGGGTAAGGGCAACGGCCACAGCTTCATTTAAACTTTAACACAGCCAGCATTTTCCACCTGTCAGCTGTTGGGGTGGCTACCCAACAGACCGATACTCCAATTCTTTATCCAGAGTTCGTACAGCCTGCCTTCTGCCATCAGCCCTAGGACCAGGGCCGGACTGGGGATACAAAGCAGCCCTGGAAAAAAAATTTGTGCCAGCCCCATAAGTCACTGCGCCATATATTGTTGCGTGTAATATGTAAGGCTATGTCTTGCCAGGACAGATGATTGAGTAATATATATATATATATATATATATATATATATATTTGTGGTCAGGGCATAAGCCGTAGTATAACTTATATAAATAGGACAAACCATGAAAGGAAATGTCAGTTGTGGTGTGCCGGAACTGACGAGGAAGTAGGCCTGAAATAAAAGAGGGCCTACCTTATAAAAATGCTTATGAAAGCGGTGTGGTGGGTGGGAGAATCCGTCGCACCTAACAGGTAGTGAGGGAAGGGTCTGGAGTCCCTTAAGAAGGGTAACCCAGCCCTTCCCACAACTTCAGGCCACGCCTTCCATTTGTGGTCAGGGCATAAGCCGTAGTATAACTTATATAAATAGGACAAACCATGAAAGGAAATGTCAGTTGTGGTGTGCCGGAACTGACGAGGAAGTAGGCCTGAAATAAAAGAGGGCAAAAGAGATAACCATTTATTCGTCCTACAACCGGACATAACAGATTACAAATTCATAGTTTTGAAAGCCAGACGTACTTCTTGTATGGGCTGAGGTATGTATCTAGTGTATGCCGTAGATTTCCATCGTCCTAGTATCTGAATAATATGAGCAGGGATATTCTTTTTAGAAGCGGTGGTGGCGGCTCCTATTCTAAAAGAGTGACCAGAGTAGCTGGCTGGGTTCAGTCCTAACCGGGCTAACAATATCCTAATATACATCATGAATTGGCTCGTAGTGAGCTTATTGCCATGCAAGGACAGGAGTGGTTGTGTGGGGCCCATATTGTCAAAGGCAAGAAGTGTGTCGAAAACCTTCACCGGGCACCAAGTATTACTTGTGGGGTAATAGGGTATAGTGACCGTTTGCCCGGGGGCGCTTGTTTTGGTATGGTGCAGTAACAGAAGATAGTGATCTTGGACCTTTATGAGATCGGACCTTGTGAGGAAAAGGGGTGAGTTATAGCTAGTAGTAGTGAATTCTCTGGGCCGTAAAAACCCGTAAAATGCTAGATAGATGGCGGCTTTAATTACATGATAGGTATGAGCTTCAAAGGGTGAGGTGTCTAGTAGTTTTGACAGTGACTGAAACAATACATCGTGTATGGGTAGTCTAGTTGGTGAGGCTATAGGGGCGGAGTCTTTGATGCCTTTAAGTATAGCCTTAACTTGGTAGGACGACAGAAAGCGATGTTTGTTAGGCCAAGTGGTGAGGATGTGATGTTGAATGCCTGTGATATATAATTTGATGGTATTGTAAGATAATGTTAGACGAAAGTGGCAAAAAGAAATAAAAGCAATAATGGTTTCCATAGAAAACTGGTCAGTGACATTAAAGTCCAACAAGAATTTATTGAAACATGGAAAGCCCTTTCATATGCCTTCCTGGTATTATCGGAGAGACCGAGCTGTGAGAGTTGTCGCCCTTGACATAGCAGAACTTTTAGTCCCAGATCATTTCCTGCCACTTTGGAACTGGAGTTGGTATGAGGGCCGCTGTTGGCAGGGCCTCCCGAAACTCCTGAAACCGAGATCGTGACAAATGATCAGCTGCAATGTTGAGAACCCCAGGCACATGAACACAAGTGAGAAGAAAACTGTGTTTTGCAGCGAGCCATGTGAGAGTCCTCATGAAACGCATGATGGTGAGGGAAGAGGAACGCCCCTTGTTTACAATATGGCATGTTGCCATATTGTCCGAGAAGCAACGAACCGTATTCCCGGACCAACTTGCTCCCCACTTAACTGCTGCCGCTAAGATAGGATAGAGCTCAAACAAGGCTGATGTGTCCTTAAACCGGGGAATCTCTGTAATTTCCCTAGGCCATTCTCCCCACATCCATTCATTTCCCCATATTGCTGCAAAACCTGAGGTGGCTGCGGCATCCGTCCAGACTGACTCCGATTTCTCTGACCAAACCGGTATAAACATGCTTTTCCCGTTCCAATTTTGCAAAAACTCCCTCCACATATGTAGGTCAGCGGTGGCCTGTACGTCTAAAGTAATGCGGGAGGTGTCAGATTGCAACATTGGAAACAGGCTAAGTAACCTTGAAATGAATGCTCTACCTTGTGGAATGATTCTCATAGCGAAATTTAGAGAACCCAACAAGGATTGCAACTCCTTCCTATTGCATGAGCCTCCTCCTAAGTAAAGGTCGATAGCTGCCAGGATGCGCTCAATCTTTTCTCTGGGTAGGCTAGCTTGCATGTGTACAGAGTCCAGTACCACCCCCAAAAAGTGGATGATAGTATCCGGACCCTCAGTCTTGGTAGGTGAAATAGGCACCCCTAGTTGTGTAAACAGTTTTGTGATAGACTGGAGGCTACTGGGAGGTACTAGGTTACTTTCTATGGTCAGGAAATCGTCCAGGTAATGGATAACTGTGGGACATCTGCAGATGTTAAGCAGCATCCAGCACAACGTCTCCGCGAAGATATCGAAAATCCTAGGGCTGCTTTTTGAGCCAAACGTGAGACGCGTGAAGAAGTAATATGAACTTCGCCACTTAACACCATGCAAATGCCATAGGGATGGGTGGATAGGGAGCTGCTTAAAAGCGTTGGCAATATCAGTTTTACTTAGCCATGCCCCTACCCCTGCTGCGAGTATGGCTGTGACTGCATGATCGATGGTGGCATACTGGAGGGAAAACTCCTCGGACGGGATTAGTGAATTTAGACTTGGGGTATGAGATGCATGGGGGGCGGACAGATCGAGAATTAATCTTTGTTTATTGGAGGATTTATTGGTGACCAGTCCTATGGGGTTTGTCCTCCAAACTGCGAAAGGCGGGGGTTGAAAGGGCCTAATAAGAAACCTTGGTCAATTTCCTTCTGTAGGAGTAAGTCGATAGTGTTGGGTGCTGCCAAGGCTGTCTGCAAATTATTACATTCTAGGGTCCCCGTGGGCATGTGAATAATACCCGTGTGAAACCCCATCTTAAACCCTGTCACCAAAAAATCAACGAGATGTTGGGAAGGGTGATCCCGCAAAAGTTGTTGCAGTAGGGAGACATGAAGAGACGATAAGTACTGCTTAGGGTATAGTTTATTTGGGCACATTGCCTTGGAGTGAGCTCTGAAGCATAGTGAGCAAACATGGAGAAGTCTGCAGGCACTGTAACCGCAGGAACCTGAGTTGAAATTGTTACAGACCTGCGATTTACCCAAAAACACTATGTCACGGCCTAGTTTATCCTTAAGCACCTTGCCAGGTCTCCCAGTGGGCACTACATTAGGAGGTGGAAAAACAGCGTTTACCTCTGGGGAATTAGGGCACAGATTAGCCGTGTGAGAATTGGACGAGCAAATGGCACAAGCTGGGGTTTTTAGGCCCGCGAAGTGTCGGCAAAAAAGCTCAGTATCCAGGACGCCCCAATCCGTTTGGTAATTGAACTGTGAAAGGGCTGCCGACGCCTTCGCGGAAAAGGCACGGTGGTAGTCGTAAAAAGACGTACCACCGTACTTATGCCCCAAATCCACCAGCTTGTGGAGATACAGGTCCAATTCCTCCCTCCTATCCGGGGATACCGAGCATATTACATCTCTGTATATACCGAAAGCCAGTACAAATTCTGGTATTGATAGTTTCTGATTTAACCTGGGGTCTCTGGACTTCAATACCACTGATACATCACCGTATGCGTAGGTCTTATTCTCTAGGACATCTTGTGAGGCTATCAAAAGTGATACCAAATTGATATCTTTCCCCTCCAAGATGTCCTTCTTTGTTTTAGCAGGCACCATGTGTGCGGGGTTAATAATATGTGGGTCTTTTAACCTATGTTGTAAATTACCCGGTAGGGGGTCCAAATGGACCGAAGCGGCCGGATCCACTGCAGCAGCCAGTGACTTTTGCTGGCTATCTGCATCCATTTTGTCTAGCTTGTCAGTAATACGCCCCAAAGAGGTCAGAACTGAGGACAGAATCGTATTCAGCTCTGAAGACTGGGTGCCACTGGACCCTTCACCCGCCCCCGCGTTATCAGTCTGTGTGTTCAGCAATCTGTACAGTTCTGCTTTCCTAGCTGTAGCAGGGAAAGGAATATTTCTCTTCCTTAATTCGGCCGTGATCCTGGGAATAGTCCATGCCCTGAGTGAGGCAGGGCTTGCGATGTCGTCACCCCGAGACGGAGTGACTGATCTAGCTGGTGTACTGGGTAAGGACTCATCTTCCCTTCCTTCCGGAACTTGGGACATGCTATAACATAAAAATGACATGTTACCTGGGGTGCTATCCAACTGGCTTATGATAACTAATGCCAAGCGGCGAAGAATTATTAAGTAACGTGACAGGTGAGGCCCTGCTAGTAGCCAAGCGGCTAGGAGAGGCGCTATCTATGATTTGGCTCGTGTGGAGTACGTGGCCATTGGCATTATGGCGGGGTGGAGGCCTCTCTGTGATTTGTAACAGCATAAGACAGAATGGGAGTGACAAGTGAGGCCCTCTCTATGCAACTAAGCGAGGCGGCTAGCTATGAATGGGCCCGAGGGGATGCCGTACCTCCGAAATGAGGATGGGTGTTGGCCTCGCAGGACCACTAACGTAAGGCATAAGAGGCCAGAAAACGTAGCTAGTGGGTCCTATTTATTGTAAGCCAGTAAATCTGTACTAAGCCGAAAGGGAAGGTATGGGGAATAATAGTCGAAAAGATATGACGTACCTGATGAGCGGGTTGACAGCTATTATGAGGAAAAGGAGGTACAGACGATCTGTAGTCACCTACGAAAGTAATATACATTTGAACGGGCACAGAAATATGACCCCTAACTCCCCTGTTATTCAGATACCTACCAGCAATATTGCCCTAGCAGAGGGCTGGGCACCAATTAATAAAAGAGCAAGGATGCCTATACCTAAAATACAGAAAACACATATAAGGACCCTGGCGTAGGGTGACTGATAAGTAGAAAATAACTCGAGTGAACTGACCTAAGTCCTGTGCAAGTTGTTAGAATAGCTGCCCACCGTGGAAATGCAGAGAAAATACTGAAAAGAGTTTAAAAGACATCTTAAGTGCTAATCATGCATATATAAATTCCCAATACCATGATCCGTAGTCATTGTTAGGCTAGCAGCCTAATAATTGTATTAAAATACGCGCCCAACATAAAAGTATCTGCACACATTGCTGGTTGTAACCTCATATGACAAACTTGCTTAAATAACTGCAAACTTTATGAACTTAAAATAGCATAAATGACAGAACAGGTACAAGAAACTCTAATCACAATTTTAGACACCAGAGGTCGCTCTGGAGCCTATACCAGTGTATGATTTTAAGTAACAGCGTTTTAATGAAATGGACACAAGAATAAAAGTAACGTGAGAAATAAGCATAAGTGTGCTTATAAAGTGACAAAGTATCAAGACGTGAATAGGTTGTTGTATAACATTGTATTATACTGGTACTTTGTGAGCGTGTAGCATATTGACCCTTAGTGATGACGTAAAACGGCCGCGCCGCCAAATTTGCGACGGCCGTTTTAACTTAAGATTTGCAGCGTGAAAATTTGCCCGCCGATTGCCCGACCTAGCGCGCACCAACCCGTGGTATCCGGAGGTAATCCTGGATGCCTCCGAAAAACTGCCCGACCTAACGCGCACCAGCCCGCCGGAAACTGCTGTCCGAAACCGGAAGTGACGAATACTTCCCCAGCAATCCGTCGAACCTAACAGGTAGTGAGGGAAGGGTCTGGAGTCCCTTAAGAAGGGTAACCCAGCCCTTCCCACAACTTCAGGCCACGCCTTCCATATATATATATATATATATATATATATATATATATATATAATATACTCTCTTATACTTATACTCATATATATATATATACAGCTTCTTTTCTAATATAAAATATTGGTCCCTTTCAGGGTAAAGCGTTTCGGTATACGGTAAGCGCCACTCCCAGCAGACACGGGCAATTTCACTGACATTTCAGTAGCCACACACAAGCGCTCATTGATACACAGACCTCATAAGACAAACAATGCACAGTATACATCAGCTCGGTGACATAAAACACAAAACTACTCACTATGAGCACCGCGTACAGAAGCAAGCTCTACTCACACTAGCAGGCAGCGCACACACACAGCTTAATGTGGTGGTACTGGTGTCTATAGCATGTCCCTACAGGCTTTTCAACGTAAACACTGACTTTTCAGAGAAAAGGCAGTGTTTATATTGCTTCAAAGTGACACTGCTATTGACAGTCACTCAGACGGTCACTAGAGGTGCTTCCTGTGTTAGTGCACCTACATTCAGGGCCTCCACACTCTGTAGGTGCTGAACGTTCCCCATAGAGATACATTGATTCAATGCATCTCTATGAGGAGATGCTGATTGGAGTGGCGTTTTGCAGCCAATCCTATGGCAAAACATTGGATTGGCTGAGATCATCAAGCTTGATGATCTCAGCTATAGAGGCAGGGCCAGTCGAGGGGAGACCAGCACGCTGCGTGGGGAAAAAAAAAGGTGAGCAAAAACACTATTTTTAACACACATTTACACCATGACAGACACAGAAACACACCTATACCATGACAGATACACACCCCATGACGGACAGACAGACACACACACACCCCATGACGGACAGACAGACACACACACAC
>OW240921.1:36251018-36273634 GCA_933207985.1 Pelobates cultripes
CTACCGCAAACGTCGGTTCCGGCACACATCAACGGACTTTTTCCTCTATATAGGTTACGTCAATACAGACAATGGTTTCCCCGAGCACAAATATATATATATATATATATATATATATATAACATGTTTATTAGTGTGTGTATTAGTTATATTAATATGTAATGAGCAGATATTGGCTCAGTCTTGTTGCTAGGTGCATACTCCAGCACAATAACATATTTAAAGTGAAGAGCGCACCCACAGGACAAATAAACAAGATAACGTCATTTTTTACAGTTGTGCACTACATACATTCACCATTTCAGTCCTATTACCAACATTTCCTTAATATGTCAAGGTAGTTGTACTGAAACATCTTTTCTAACTCTTTATCAGCACACTATGCTGGCACAACGCATTATTGGGCTGGTAAATAATTTTTTTTCCAGACCTCCTTTTCGTTCCCAGTCCGACCCTGGCCACCAGCGGCAATGTCACCATTGGAGTTCTTGATGAAATCTGCAAAGTCCCCAAATGGGGACAGTGCTGCTTTAAGAAAAATTAGAAAGGATATTTCCCTGTTTGCGAATACATTACATTGTTTTGTTTATTTTGGATGGTTCATATAATTTGACTACTAGTCATATTACGTGAAGTTTTTTTTTTTCCTCATAACTCCACGATGATACTAACGTCCTAATCTTACGGGAATAGCCTTCTCTCACTGGGATTTGCAAGTGAACAAACACATTCTTTACTAAGCGTTATTAAATTTATTCTAAACCATTGCTGTATGGTCCCAATTCATGAACTATAAAACCTAGTTAGGAAAGATTCAAATATTAAAAATATATTTTTGTCAGACTTTCTACTAATAAATTAATTTTTGTGCTACATATAATTGTTATACGGATCAGAAATTGTCCATTCTTTATTCTTGTGTGTATTTAACTGTACAGAGTATGTGACTGACTTATAAAGCTAGTTTGTAACGTTTCCCCTGAGATTTAATCAGGCGCCATGTTAACTATCACACAGCCTGTCATATGGCATGTAACACTGGGAGCAGCAGCCATTTTGCTGTAGTTTCCGCTCACAGACAGCGGTATACAGGCGCCACGCTGACTGGTGACGGTCGCCAGTAATGACGGCGCGCTCTCTGACGCCCTTTGCCAATCTTTGACGTCACTTCCTCCTCGCTGCTGCTACTTAAAGCTCCGGCGCAGTCTGTGGGACAGCCTCTTTGCTTGCAGCGTGGCCATGGGAGAAGACGTGAAGGTGAGAGCGCTTTGACTGCGTTGTTACTAGTCTCCATCAGGGCGCTTTATATGTTAGCTGTATCTTCTTTATTGCATTTCAGCTTTAGTCCTTCATTATATATTGAGGGTTTATCTTTCTACCCCAATGCTTTATGGATATCTGCTCTTTTTATGTTACAGTGTACTGAGTGGGTCTAGTAACTGCACCATCCAGTATCTCAATTGCTGTGTAATGTCTATTACTATTGCATATGGTCCTGTTGTGTTCAGGGTAATTCACTAAAAAGCGAATCAAAAAATTTTAAGGTCAAAGTAGCTGAACTGAGAAATTTTGAGTTTCATTCATGTATTCTGGATTTAAATTTTAAAATTTACACTTTAGTAAATATAGTGTCTTTCTCTGATTTTTCACTGCAGAGCATGGTGTTTATACACTGAGGATTTTTAGATATATATTAGAATTTTGGTTTTGCCTCAATATTCTATAAAACCCATTAAGGTTAATATCCTGAAAGAGCTCACTGTAAGGGACACTCCAGGTCCTGAAATAACTATGCATTGACTAGCTTTTGGCCTTACTACCATGCAGTGTTGTACAGACATACCCCACTTTTAAGTACACAATGGGACCAGAGCATGTATGAAAATGTATTTAAAGTGAAGCAATACTTTTTTTTTTTTTTTTACTTCCCAATGCATGCACTGCAATGGTAATTTACAGGCATAACTGATACTGCAACTGCAGATTTCCCATGATTTTATTTCCAGTGATTTATGTAGTGATTTCCAGTGGGCTTTTATTCAGTTAAAACAAACTCTAAAGAGATCTCATTCCAGATTGTACCATTTATCTTTAATGTATTACTCATCTGACCCTTATCCTGGGAGGAAAATTTAAATAAACCTGCCCACTGGGCCATTTTCTGTCAGTACAGTTCTTATTTGTTAGCAGCTTAGTTGCACACTTTTAGAAACTCCTCTTCATTGCTTTAAGCATTTATGGTTTAACTTTGAATCCTCAGAATTGTGGCTAATGCTGCCAAGTCATAGTTATAGAAAATGGCAGGTGATTGCAGAATCTGGGCAGACAAAAATATATATGTTCAGCTAGGAGTAGACATTAAGTTGAGATTATTAACCTTTGCCATGTCAGAAGGTGTGAAAAGTTCTTACCCCAAAGACACTGAACGGAGCTGCTCTTGGTGAGAATAGAACCTTTCATTTACTGGTCACTCGCAGACAGAAAACATGGGAATTTCTGTACTCGCAGGCACTTTTACGTAGACTTGTGGGTATATCTGTACTCGTGAATGTATGTAAAGCGGGGTATGCCTGTATTTGGCTTTTGTTTTGTCATGCTTCCAATTTTTTTTACTGTGTTTTAACGCCTGTAGGTCTATGATCTGAGCTGCAGAAGGCAAGCAGCCAGAATGACAAAGGGCCAAGGAGAATACACTTAAATGATATGTAAGTATCGTTGTTTGTCTACATGTAAAACTTTCCTGTCCTAATGTGTCTTAAAACACCTCCTATAGACTGCAAGCTTGTTTGAGCAGGGTCCCTTTCAAGCTATTGTTTCTGTAAGTTTTCTTGTATTTGTCCTGTTTAGTTACATCTCCCTCTCATAATATTGTGTGCTAAAGAATCTGTTGGTGCTATATAAATGGTGATACACTGGATTTATAGCTTTGTGCAGTATGTGTGGGGTTTAAGAGTTATGGGGAGGATTTTTTTTTTTTTTCAACTCTGGTTTCTGGAGCACACTGAAATGCTGCCTTAAGAGGCTTGCAGTCAGCTGAGGCACATGATTCTCCAAGAGACTTGTTCTTTATAACTAATCTGCTAGTTTCCCATAATGGTTGATATTCTAGCTTAGACTGCACAAAACTGCCCTATCGGCAATTTGCCAGTTAATGAAGGTTTTTTTTGTTTTTTTTTTGATTCTCAGAATTTTATCTTAATTGTTTAGCTTATGAGGCATTATTTAACCTGTCTGCATTTCCAACATGCTATCTAGCCTTTGTTGCACTTTGTTTACCTAAATTTGTATAATATAACCTCTTGCAAATGATGTCTATTCTCACGATGGTCTTCCAAGCTTCAATGAGGCTTTGACGATAATGCCATATGGCTTTGCTGATGCAATAAGGGGGATCGGTAGTTCTTTCAAAGGTACGGTAGAATGGTCTAATAACTTTGCGGTTCTCTCTTTAGGATCTTGCTCGGATTGGTACTGTTTCCTTTGGCGCAAAGGTTGGTGTTATATTTTAACTCTGCTTCTTTCTATGCAATTGACTTGGCTAGTATTTCTACAGCTTACTTGTGCACTTTTAAAGTGAATCTCCTGTCTGAATTCAGAGTCTAACTTGTTCCTGAGCTTGTAGTGATCCCAGACTTGTGGCGCTTGGGGAGTGCTTAACTACCTCCCACTGTAGTTATGATGCCAGGAGTGATTTTTTTTTTTTTTTTGGCACATTTCCAGGATAGGCAGTTAAACTTTTTATATATTTTGGTAAACCTTTAAACATCAACCTGATATCTTGTGTTCTAAAGAGACTTTAGTGTAGCACAAAATAGGTTCTTTCTCTTCATGGGTTTGGGCTTTTGATTGACACTCTGCTCTTCTTGCAGGCTTTGGAACCAAATTGTAAAATGGTGCACTGCTGGAGATGGACAATGCAGCCAACATGATCAAGGTGTGTTAATGTCTGCAAGCTGGGAGCAATGAACAAGAGTCCTTTAGTGTGACTGCTCAATTTACTATAAGGGGTGGAATTCTGCTCTTCAGTAGCACATGATGTTTATTCTCACGATGGTCTTCCAAGCTTCAGGCTTTGACGATAATGCCAAATGGCTTTGCTGATGCTTCATAACCATATTAAAAGTAGATGTAACATGAAACTTGTTTTGATCTTACAATTTTATAACTCTTCATTTCAGGTGTCTAACTGAAGAAATTGTTCAAACTTCCATTTGTGCCGCAAGGTAACTATCTTATTCGTTCATGTAATGCAGAAAGGCTAATTAAATCACTGCAGCAACTATAACTGTAGGCTATAATACCACTATGAAGCCTGCAGTAATGTTAAATACTTGTAAACAGATGTTAACTTTTCTCAGCTACTAACTGGCTGCACAGCGCAAATTGGCTTAAGTTGTGCACAACTTACCATGCCTTATATTCAACAGTTTGCAGAAAATTAAAGTATTCTGCTTCAACAATGGCATCTTTGATTTAACATCTCATACGGCCTTAGAAATACCCTGGCTTGTGCATTTTGTCTTCACAATTCTCCATATTTTGTACTGGATACAGATGGTTGCAGCAAGGGTATTTAGTGTCTGGTAATTACCTTTTTTGTATGGGAACCTTGTCTGTACTAGAACCATGATGAGTCTATCCCGAACCTGAATTGTGATGACACATTCTATGGATCTGACTGCTGAGTTCTGAAAAACCTTAACTTCAAATACACTTTACTTTAAAAAAAAAAAAAAAAAAAAAACTTATAAAAGGAATTAACTTTAAGTCTTGTTTCATAGGTCTAAACACTGCAGGAGGAATGCAGACTCAAGTCACATGTAGCACATGGTAAGTTCTGTGATTTTGTACTGTGAGTGTTCTTTTGCCTAATCTCTCAATGTGAGAACATGAATTTACTGAGACTTAATAAAACATTTTTGTCTTCCAGGTGATGCTGCAATAACCAATTTTAATCATTCCATGAAGGTTTGTTCAGGTATGTCCCTATGTATTTGTCTGTATAATACAAACTGCAAACAATGATGAACTATCCCGAACCTGACTTGCTGATGTCAAACTCTTTATGGATCTGACTGCTGATGTTTGCAAAGTTTGTTTTTGAAACCTTTTACACTTGATATTTGCACCTCTAACTTGGATGTTTTAGTTGGCAACAATAACCTAGATATGAAGTATTAAACTTAATCCTGTACAGACATGTGACTCATCATATTTTTTGGCTTTTCTTTAGTGCAACATTGGCATAACTCTGGATACCTCAAATTTATTCCTCAAATCTACACTGGTGTCTCTGGACTAGTCCTGTTGGTGACAGGGCCTCATACAACTATAAGCAGATTTTTATTTTTTTATTCTTTTTGCTGTCTAAAAGTAATTTTATTAAAATTAACAGTTCTCTTGACTCCCATGTCTTTTGTCTTTAATTTTTTTTTTTTTATGCCATAGTTTCTGTGTGGGAATATTTGCAACTTGCACTCTCGTACTGGCAAACAAACTGCCCTTATCTACTAAAGGGATACTGTAGACATTAAACAACTTTACCTGATCAGTTTTGGTGTATATATCTTGCTCCTGTAGTCTCAATGCTCAGTTTCAGAGTTAAAAACTCTTTATGCAGCACTTGTCTCTCATGTGACTTGCACATACTTCCAACCACTAACTGGAAAAACCTAGATCTGCTAGATTTCTTTACTGCAGTCTGTTTAATCTAGCAATAGCCTGCAGGAGCCTCCAGTGTGACTGTTCAGTTTACATCTGAACATACTTCTAAAAGTTATCAGACTTATTTTATGCATGAACAGAAACAAGCTATTTAACTCCTAAATGGCAGATGACTAAACAAGTCTGAACAAACTGTTTAATGATGTAAAAGTTGTTTTGGTGTCTAGTTTCCCTTTTTAACGCTTAAACAGGCAGCATAGCACATCCCTGCCATCCTTTGTACTTACCTGGTATCCAAGAGTCCCCTTCACGATCACATGGACAGAATAGCCGTCCACAGCATTGCCAGCAGTGGAGTGCCTGCAATGACAAATAGCCGCCTGCTGCATAAAAGTTGGTCAAAAATAAATATCTACATACTTGGATCATATATGATATATGTATATACATACCCTGTCTAAGTGTATTTTAACTCCTTTTAAGGACTGACGGTCCTTAACCATCATAACGGTATCTGACTTATCTGTGTTGCTCCCAGTGTGGGTAGACTGACTGAGAGCCCAGGCAGTTTCCCCTCAGCAAATTAGGACCCCACAGGCATGTGATTGCCGTAAGAGTGGTCACATGGCTGCAATACGTGCAAAGTATCTGCCTGAACTGACAGTCTCCCTGCATGTGTAAAATAAAAAGTTGACTATTTATGATATAGAGGCATAATACTGGTCTCGACATCTCATACTAAGTGTACTTTTATACATTATGTGTATCTTTTGTAGTTAAATTGCATGTGTAACTATTTTGTTTATAAAATACAAACTTGAAATAAATTACGCCCCTTAAGACCGCAGGGCATTAGATGCAGTCCTTAAGGAAGCAGCTGTAAACACCATAGGGCAGCATAGAACGCACTTTGTACTTACCCGGTCACAGGCGACTTTGGTATGGGGACTTACCTTGGAGCCCGGGAGTGGGGATACTGTTTTACTCGGAAGACTTCACTGAACACATATTAGTGCCGAGCTTGCCAAGACCCACTTCTCAAAACGGTAATTTTTCAAGACCCGCTTTTAATGCATATTTTAAAACACCATGGCAATCATCTTTAGAGGCATACAATTGGCACACTATGGCAAACAGCTTTAGAGGCATAAAACTGGTACACCAGGGCACCTTTAGGTGCAAAAGTTGGTACAACTTGCCACACCATGGAAAACCACTTTAGAGGCATAAAATAGGAACATCATGACAGCTTTAAATACATAAACTTGGCACACCATGGCAATCCGCTTTAGATGCATAAAATTGGCATAACATGGCAGTTTTAGAGGCATAATTGTGGGATAGCATGGCAGTTTTAGAAGCAGAAACTCTGCACATCATGACAATCGGTTTTAGAGACTTACAACTGCTTACTCACAATCAGAAGTGCTGTTCTGCTCTTTCATCCGGGCACCTCACGTTGATTGTCCCAGTGGAGGAACTAATGTAGAGGGGGGCCCTGGTGCAAGTATGTTTTCTGGGCCCCCTTTAGTGAAAGTGTGGCCAAAACACAGATCTCCATCCGTCGGAGAACTTCAATGCTGTGCTAGATAGGTATCTACCACTTGCGCATTATTGCAGGGTTATATTTGAGCAGTGTTTGAATGTAAGCATGTTTTTGTATTTGTATGTATTGTTGCCATTGGAATGTAGTGGTGTACTTGTTTCTAATGTTTGCGTCTGAATGCATGGGTTTGTGTATGTAGTGTAGGACTTTAAATACAGGTGTGTTTTTTGTGTGTAGTGTTGGTGTTTGTAGATCATTTTAGTGTTTTATTGCAGGGGTGTGATTATGTGTTTGCTTTTGATTGCAGTGAGTGTGTAGTGGATGCTGTGTGTGTGTATATTGTGTTTTATAAAATATACATATACACAATGTGTGTTTGAATGTAAGCATGTTTTTTTTGTATGGAGTATGTGTGCAGTGTATACACACAAATACAAACCTACACAGCGATACACACAATGACACCTAGTTTCCCCACACACAGACACTCGTACACAGATACACACTGAACACACAAATACACACACTGCTGCAAAAGGGACACATACACACAGAGAAAGGAGGTGAGGGTGACAGTGTGTATTGGTAACTGTGGGGGGCAGAGGAGAAAGGGTTCCGGGGGGGTCGCAGTCGGAGGAAAAGGCTACAAGTGGGGTGGGCAACCCATTTGCAATACCTTGGGTTGTCTACTTTTGCAAATGGTATGCCATGGGGGTAATTCTTATTCTTGGGCTACCATACAGTCTCAAAGGCAACGTAACTAATCTGGCTAATTTCAATGTGAAAACTGAAAAATTTAACACTATATTTGACCCTGTAACTTCCCATAACACCATCAAATCTGGACATAGGGGGTACTGTTTTACATGTGAGATTGCTGAATACAAATGTGTATTTCATTGCAGTAAAAGCAAACAGTATTATTACATTCAGTTAGAATGTCACAAACTAATTTTTTAATTATTTTTCCCCTTTTTTTATTTTATTCATATTAAATTGTTTCCTACCTAAATAGTTGATGTTAAATGAAAGCCCTGTTTCTCCTGAATAAAATTATATATGTGTGGGTGCACATAATATAAAAGAGGCGAATTATGCCTGAACAGACAAGTTCCATTTTTTTTTTTTTTTGCGTTTTGATCATAACGTGTGCATTTGGCTCAGTCCTTAAGGGGTTAAACATACAAATATCAAATTTTATTCTAACTATTTTGATATATTTATATCAAAATACACTTAGAATTAAATATATACATTTATGTATATATAAATCAAAATACTATATATCCACATACAAAATTACATAAATTTCATAAATACACATAGAATTCAAATATGCATATTTAAATTCTACATGTGTACTTATGTAATTTTACATAAGTAATTTTATTGATTGTAATTTGAGGGACCTGCTTGATAACCCAGGCAGAAAATCCAGAATTAAATTTGCTAGCACTGTATTTAACCCTGTAATTTTCTACCATAGGCAAAAGACAACCCAAGGGACAAAGTTAGTCAACAATGGCCAAAATTGGCATTCAAATTAGTTTTTTTTGCATTTTTCACACACAAATTTTAACGCTAACTTTGGCTAGTGTTTGAACAAGTGGCTACTAAAAAAAAAGACTAGACCTACCCCATGTACAATACCTTGGGTTGTCTACTATTGCAAATGGTATGCCATCATGGGGGTAATTTAAATTCCTGGGCTACAATACGGTCTTAAAGGCAATGTAACCAATCTGACGAATTTCAATGTGAAAAAAACGAAAGGCAAGCCTTATATATGACTAACTTTTGAAAACACCATACAACCTGTACATGGGGGGTACTGTTATGCTCAGGAGACTTCGCTGACCACAAATATTAGTGTTTCAAAACAGTAAAACGTATCAACAATTATATCGTCAGCTGCCACAGCATTCAGAAGTGGATCGGCAGGAGGGAGGCCAGGTATGTGTGGGCCGTGGCACACTGAAATGCGGCAGGCGCCATCTTAACTTCGGTCCCCCGTGTATAAGTGTTTTTTTGTTTTTTTTTTAACCACTGTCGTGACATTCCCTGTATAACACGCCCCCCAATTTTAGACTAAAAAGAATTAGAAAAAGACTCTTGTACATGGAAAAATACCATACTTTTTTCCCCCTAATAGAAAGTAAGGACCATTTGTGACTGTCCTACCATGTCTTGTCCAGATTTTCTTTAGAATCTGCTTTGTCTGCAAATACTTTTATACAGGATTTATATGTAAAATGCAATATTTTTTGTTGTTGTTGAGGCCTCTGGTCGCATGGTGCAGGTTTAGTCACGATGAGTCAATCTGACGGGTTTGGCATTAGTAAATCTAATACAGTCAGAATGTGGCAATTATTGAATTCTATCCACACAAAGCTTATTACATTAAAATACTTAAAACCGATCAATTGGAACAAGTTTATTGAACTGAGTTTGTTTGCAGACAGCCATTTATCTTTTAGGAAGAAAATCTGGTACTTTCAGACCTATTGAAAAGAGAGTACAATTATAAAAATGTACCTTTTTGATGCACATAATCTACAGATTACTTATGGTGTGATAGCGTGTGTTCTCATATCAATAAAATAGAATTTTCTGTTAAAATATACTCCATTTAAATTATAAAGTGCCACATACTCTGCAATGCTGTACAAGCAGATAGATGAGTAGTTTCAGCAAGACATGTTAGACTTTTAGGAGCAGAAGGTGCTGAGAGCACTCCTCAAATGAGCTTACATTCTATGGGCATTGATGTTAAATGACACAAGATGTATTAATTTATAGAAAAGTAAGTCTCTAGACAATTCAATGTTTGTTTTTTACTTTAATCTTTCTTTTATAATAAGTATAGATAACATACAAGTATCCTTTAATTGAAATATTTGGAAATTTAATTTCGGTCATACCTTTAAATAGGTGGGAGCAGCATTATGTAGAGATTTGAAAGCAAGAACCAGAATTTTAAATTGAGCCCTATATCTTACAGGGCTCAAAGAAGGGACTGACAGAAGGGTGAGGTGTGGGCGGACAGGAAGAGGAGCCTCGCCGCCACATTCATTATGGACTGTAACGGTGCAAGTTGGGAGCATGTAAGACCACTGAGAAGCGGATTACAGTAGTCAAGGCAGTAAGTACAGTTGAATGGACCAACACCTTAGTCGCATCTGGCGTTAAGTAGGGTCGGATGCGCGAAATGTTTTTGAGATGGAAGGATTCGGCAGGATTCGGTGATAGAGTGATCATGAGGCGTGAAGGAGAGGTCGGAGTCAAAGAGAACACCTAGGCAGCTAGCCTGCATGGTGGAGCTGATTGTAGCACCGTTGATTTGGAGGGAGGGAGACACAGGAGTAGCAACACTTGAGGGAGAAAAGACCAGCATTTCAGTTTTGGTCAAGTTGAGTTTAAGGAAGTGGGCAGCCATCCAGTTAGAAACAGCAGAGAAGCAGTCAGAGACACTAGTCAAGAGGGACGGGGAGAGATCAGGAGAGGATACAGATTTGTGTGTCATCTGCATAGAAATGATATTGGAAGCCAAATGAGCGAATAAGTTTACCAAGGGAGGCAGTATTGCTAGAGAACAGTAGGGGACCAAGGACTGATCCTTGGGGAACACCAACAAAGAGGAGTTGGGGAGAAGAAGCAGAGCCAGAGAAAGAAACAGTGAAAGAGTGCTGGGAGAGGTAGGAGGAGCACCAGGAGAGTGCAGTATCTTGTAGACCAATATTGCGGAGGATGAGAAGAAGCTGTTGATGATCAGAGAGACACGGTGCAGCTGCGGGGACAAAGAGACACATGGAGAGATTAGAGAAATGCAAAGGCACTAGGAGCAAAAAAAAAAAGAGACAAAGTTTGCAATTTTTTTTTTTTTTTTGAAGTGGGGAAGGGGCTGCAAGTAGATGGTCTTGTCTAGGGCACAAAATTGTCTTTCACTGGCCCTGGTCAGTGTCTAGCTCTTTTTCCCCATTTAGAAATGTGTGATATTTTAACTGTACTATCAGAAGTTCTGACTAGATCTCCCACCTTAGTGAGGAGTTTTCCAATTCTGGAATAATTAAATATCTTCACTAATTTGGACAGTAAAGCCAATTGATCCATTATAAAATATTTTTATTCTTACATATTTTAATATCTCTGAATTAGATAAACAATTTTTTTTGAACTGGAAAAGGAATTTAATAGTGCAACTTGTAAAAAGTTGTAATATTAGAATTATACCTTTGAATTTTTCAAGAATTCAAATTATGTCCTCAGTAGTAGATTCCAAAATATAAATTTTGAAAAAGAGGGTTGTCTTCGCTAACAAACCTAGTGATTTCTTAATTGTGCGCCATGGCTCCAGTGTTTGCATTCATACACTATAGTGTTCCTTTAAGCCAAATGTTTATTCCTGACTCTATAGGAGAGAAAACAATGTTTAGGTATCCAGTTCCCCTCTTGCCTCCTGTGAAAAAGGTAGTTTCGGTCTTTTCACGGCTGGCCCCATCTACGCCCCGCCTCCTTTGGCTGAGATAATCAAAACTGATGATCTTAGCAAATGCTTACCCAGTGTAAGGCATTGATAGGCTGCCATGCTGTGCCATTCAGCATCTCCTCATAGTTTACACTGAATCAGAGTGTGGAGACACTAAATGTCTGATTACTGCCTAGTTACGTTTAGTTGCAGTCAGTGTAAACACTGTATTTTCTCTGAATAAAATATGAATATGTCTGAAAAGGCAGTGTTTACATGAAAATGCCTTCAGGGACATACTATACACAACAAAACAACTACATTAAACTGTACTTGTTCTGGTGACTATAGTGCACCTTTAAGAGTCTATTTATTTTTTTTAATTTTTTATAAGTTATGTCACAGACCCTCTGCTCGCCTAAGCTGGGTACATGGCACGGCAGCCCTCCACCCCCACTAAAATGACTATAACACTAAGGACTAACCCACCAGCCCATGTCTCCCAGCCCATTGCACTTTTCTACCTGTCCAGAACCGCCTACCATGAGCCAGAGGAGTCCCTGAGACACGGTGCACCTGACTGAAAGCGACTTTTAATCGTCCTGGAACTCTGAAGCGGATCGCAGAGTCATGGCAGTACGCTAAAACTAGAGTGCTTTCGGTCCCAGGACACTTACTCAAGGCGCTCTTTGGAGGGTTAACAGAGGAGGAGAATATTCATCAAACAAGGACTTGGGGAAGCTCAATGTACTCACGAAAAGCGCCGTGCTTTTAGGTGACTGAGAAACTCTACCCAGAACTCTGGAACTATGCACCGGATCAGAGGCTAGCCAAGTCCGGGTGCTTTTTGGAGAGAATGAGCGCTCCAGAGAAACTTTCCAGAGTTTTATGGAATGTGCTTTACTTTAATATATGTGTTTTGGGGTATTTTGTGTTTTGTACCTTCAGTGTCCGGGAGATAATTAGTTGAACCAATGTTTAAAAGAGGAAAGATGTGAAATTCTGATTTGGAGCAACTGACTTAAAACAAATTAACTGCCATCCACTTAGAAATAGCAGAAAGGAAACTGTCTTCTGATCTTACTCTGTCTCCAGACATATTTGTTTGTCATCAATATAAAAGTGTTGGAACATGGAAATTATTAGGAGCTGAGAAAACTTTTGCCTGTAACTGAGCTCCAGTACTCTGAGTACCTCTGTTTAAAGTTCCCTCTGGCTGGAGAATACAACGCTGATGTGACCTGTTCCTTTCCCCAAACACCACATGACACTTTGTAAAGGATAAAATACACCTTTATTGTCACAAAGTACTTGTTTTTATAGAGACAATCGTGACAGACGGTCATCATCATTGACAAAAGGGTCACTCCCTGGCACCTCTGTGTCTGGAAGATAACCAGATGAATTATTGCTTAGCTTCCAGACAACAGGACACCTTAACTGAATATCCCTAAAAACAGATACATTTATACATTAGTAGAATTCACACATGTGGTATCCCTCGATTGCTCACCCCAAGTACCTTAACTGGCAAAATAACACTTTAATCGAATCTAGCTCGGACATCCTTTAATGGATCTAAGTTTTAGAGGGTTGTGCCAAAACTTTGCTCAGCACAGCCACACAGTTTCTAAGTTTGTCCCTGTCCGGCACATGGAGCCCTCTTTGCTGATTAGTTTGTGGAAGTCTGGTTTGGGAAAGTCAGGCTGGGTTTCCTGGTTATCCTGTGCCCCTAATAAGCACAGGGTGACAGACATTTGAGGAGACTGTGAAGCTGAGAAAGGGAGGTCCCTGTGAATCTGCTGTGGCCCTGCCCCAAAATCAAATCTACCCCCTTATGACCCTATTCTCAAAGGGTTCCAGTGACACCCACACATTCTAACAGTAGATCTGATACACTGTTTTCAGCCAAGGATGGTTCCTGTTACACTAGCTAAGCAGAGAGTTAGATTCAAGGAAGTCAGTCTCATGTACACAACTCACTCAATGATCTCAGAGGGCAGCTGGACAAGGCAGGTGGAGGGGCATTTAGATCAGAGAAGAAAAAAAAACTTCTTGTGTAGTGGAGTTGAGTGAGCAAAGGATAGAGGAGCTGTTGTAGAGAGATTTGACATCTCTTGCCTGATTTCAGGAAGGAATCTACTCAGTAAAATGAACTGCGAAGTTTGAAGCGGTCAGTTTAGTACAAAGAGTGTTGTTATAAAGGTGTTGAAGTAATTTCTTTAAGAGTGCTAAACTGTAGAAGTGTAGAATAAATGTATAATGGAGGAAATAAAATGTGCAATAAGACTTTCTTCAGCAATTCTAGAGCATTTTTGAAGGTAACGGGTAAGTTTAGTAACTGGGGTCACTTACAACATTTAGATGCAGGAGGTGCTTTTTTTATCTAGTTCTGAGGAAAGGACTTAGTCGCATCTGGTGTTAAGTAGGGGCGTTAAGTTGCTGGTCCATTCCACTGTTCTCTCGCCTTGACTACTGTAATCTGCTTCTCAGTGGTCTTACGTGCTCCCAACTTGCGCCGTTACAGTCCATAATGAATGCGGCAGCGAAGCTCATCTTCCTGTCCACCCGCACCTCCCACGCCTCACCCTTCTGTCAGTCCCTACATTGGCTTCCTATAAGATATAGAGCTCAATTTAAAATTCTGGTTCTTGCTTTCAAATCGCTACATAATGCTGCCTCCACCTATCTATCCTCTCTTATACACAAGTATGTCCCGTCTAGGCCCTTACGATCTGCTGAAGACTATAGGTGTCCGTACTCCCACCTCTGATGCTCGCCTTCAAGATTTCTCGAGGGCTGCACCGTTCCTGTGGAACTCGCTTCCCTCCTCCGTTAGATGCTCACCCAGTCTCCACTCCTTCAAAAAATCGTAAAAACCCACTTCTTCATAAAAGCATATCAATTAAACTGTTAATAGCTCCCAACTGATTCCTCTTCTGCAACTGTCACTAGTCTAATACTTTTCTATACCTTTTTGTGTCATTTTATCCCACTCCCTCTAGCATGTAAGCTCATTGAGCAGGGCCCTCAACCCCTCTGTTCCTGTGTGTCCAACTTGTATGGTTACAACTACATGTCTGTTCGTCCACCCATTGTAAAGCGCTGCAGAATTTGATTGCGCTATATAAATAACATAATAATAATAATAATAATAATAAGGCTAATTGAGCTGTTGTCCATCATCAGCACTCTCTTGCGACTTGTTTATTTTGCTCTCTTTAAGCTTAAAGGGTAATCCAGACGTTGACCCCTTGCTCACGGTGCCTAGAGAGATATCAGCTATGCCTTACTGATGATACCTAACAAGACTGAAACGATTGTATGGAGTTGCTGTATCTCTCGTGCACAGAGAGCCGGCCTGTATTTTGGATCTGTTCTGCCCTTTTGAGTGGAATCAGTCTGAGATGCATGGTCTGGTTCTCTTTGTAATGGCACAAGATGAGCTAAAACCAGTTTGAGAAATGAGCAGGGATCCACTGAAGGGCAGGCTAATTGAGCTGTTGTCCGTCCTCAGCACTCTCTTACGACTTGTTTGTTTGAGTTATAGAGGGAGGTTACAGAGCTGGGCAGTTGAGAAGCTGGAGATAAGCCATCAGAAAGGGACAACCAGGTCTCCGTGAGCACCAGAAAGGTGAGAGTTAGAAATGAAGAAATTATGTATAGCTGTAAATTTCAGTTTGCAGAGCATGAAGCCAGCATTCTAGAGTGCACAAAGAACAGAGAGGTAGTTGAAGAGGAATGGCACGGTACTAGGATGAGATTGATAGGGCTTTGTATGCATTACTGCGAGCATGGGAGGTGAAGGATCCTGTACTTGAGCTATACCACCTATTGCTAGAAGCAGGAGGAAAACAGACAATGACAGAAGGTGAGTGTTGTATAGATGGGATCTTGGCTGAGAGTGGTAGGGACTAGAGTAGAGAGAGAACAGAGATATGAGTGCAAGGCTTGAGATAAGAGAATGTAGCAGAGAGCATGAAATAATGAGCCAAAAGTACAGAGAGATTTTGAAACTGAGAAAAATGATAGAGAGGTGTAGTTCACTTGAAGGAAATCGTCACTTTTATTAAATAAAAAAAAGTGAACACATTTGTCACACAGAAAGCACTTACAAACAAATTAAAGGCTCCATACACAGTTTTTATTTGATTTCAAAGCTCCCAAAAAAATAAATTAAAAAAAGTGACTCCAAAGTGCAGACATGTGAATTCATTTTGGAGGCTCTCTATGTATAATTTTTGGTATAATCGTGCCCAAAACAAGCAGGCTTGTGCACTAAACTAATTTTTGGGGAACTCAGAGATACAGCATAATTTGATCATTTTCCCAATATTTGTCTTAACTTTTGCAGTTCCTGAACAGGTAAAAAAATATAGTGAATAACCCAGTGGTTTCATATCTGGACTTAAAATTATAAAATTCTGTCATGCTAAATTTTGGTTTGAAAAACAAGCTTTATTCTACTAATCACAGCACCATTGCTTTTTTATATTTACATCTAAATATGATTATTGTCTTTTTAATTAAATGTACTAGTTTACCTTAAATCTTTAACCCATTCCGTGTTCCAGATTTTTCAGTGTCGGTTCTGAGGGTAGGTAACACCAAGTTGCTTGTGAACTTCTTCCATAATGCTGGCCAAGAACTCACTCTCTGCTAAGCTCATAACTGGACTTTCCTTCAACCCTGCAACACCAAACATGCCTCCTCACTTACAGGTGGTTAAAAACAATATATAGCGAGAGTCGGCCTAACCACAGAAGCGGACAGTCGCATGGCCTCTGAGCTCCGGCTAAACCACGGACAAAACTATAAAAATAGAGATGACCCACGACCAAGAGGTACCCAAGAAGTCCCCACCACTTACCCCATGGGCAAGAAAACCAAAAAGCTAAAGCCTGATCGACCCCGGCAGGGGCAGAGCATCGGAGACCTCTGGCGGCAGGCACATGCCGCCCAGGAGACCAAGATGGCCTCCCTCCACGGAGGCTGCTGTGACTTCTCCGACAGGGCATTGGAGAAGGAGGAGGGAGACCTCACACCAGCATCCCTGCACCTGACACCCGACACCGGTCCGGTGACGCTAGCGGCCATCAGGGAGATCATGGCGGACCTCCAAGTGAAAATCTCAGCGGTTGTGGCTTGATTCGGGAGGAGCTGCGGGGCCTGAGAGGCCGCCTTTGTGAGGTGGAACACAAAACACAAGACCACACACACACAACAAATCAGAGAGCTAACACAAAGAGTGGAAAAGCTCACACAACAGAGCACCACCTATGAAAGCATATTTGATACCCTAGAAGACAAGAGCGGGCAGAAGAATCTAAAACTTAGAGGAGTCACTGAAACAGTTCCGCCTGAAGAACTCCCACACTTTGCTAGAAGCCTCCTAACAGACATATTCACACCAAAGCAGGCTAAGGCAATGCTACTGGAAGGCATATTCCAACTTCCTAAACCAGCCAAAGCACCAACCGCAGAACCAGGTGACTTGGTGATGCAATTCCAGAGTATTAGGGACAAAGCAGCCGTGCTGGCAGCCATCAGGGGGCAATCACCCTATATCTTCGAAGGGATGTCCATAACCTTCTTTGCAGATTTATCTGGGGGAACCCTTGCCTGGCGAGGGTCACTTCGACCAGTCACCTCCCCTCCTACGCAAGAAGTCCATCAGCTACCGCTGGAGCCAGGCTCGCTCGCTGCTGATCCAAACCACCATCACCATACGAGACCTGCCAGATGCAACAAACCATCTGCAGGCACTGGCTTACCCCGGCCTCGCTAGGCCCAACAAACTCCCATGGCTGGGCCCCTGCGGCCACCCGTGACTTTGTACCTAGGGACAATGCTTCACCCTCTCGAGCCGGGGCCACGACCTGACTCCAATGAGGGCCAGTCCCAGAGGTGTTGGGTTGACTCCCTGGGATACTACCCTATCTCCACCATAACACCCACCCAATGTTGCCAACATATCTCCGCACCTATCAGGCTACCCACATCCAGATCGGACAACCTAAGCCCATTCCCGACTGATACATGCCCAACGCTCCCCCCCCCCCCCACCCTATCTAAGCCTCAGGACAACCCAGGCGATACTCCTATACCCCACCTCTGCAAAGCCCGACCACCCCCCGACTAGCGCAGCCTGCAGACTCTGTGAACACCCAGGGTCACCCACCCGCGAGCGCTTAGCCCAATAGTTAGCCAAGTTGACAATAAATCAATAGTTAGCCCCCCCCAATGAGATGAGCTCCCTAAACTGGCACCACACAACAGCCCACACTATCTTATACTATAAAAGTGCAATGCCTAACCACTGTTTTTATATGCTCATTGAAATGCTGACAAGAGCCGTCGTGGCATTGTAGGCAACTCTGTCATGTTTTGCATATGCACCAAAAATAAGAATTAAAAAACAAACAAAAACAATGTATAGCAAGATATGGCATTAGCCACTTTAATGTTGGTTACCTTTTAAAAGACACTGACGTACATGTTCTGCTTGATAGCTCAGTCCTGTGCTGTTAAGGAAATGCAAGTACTTTGTAGTAGGTGGAACTGGGTAATTTGTTTCCTTTCCATTAACAATGAGAGATGTTGGGCACCAAAAAAAAGAAGGTATCTGATAGGTAAAAAGAAATATAAAAATAGGGCTAATTCTTTAAAGTCTCCATGTAGTCCAGATTTAGAAAATTTGATTAAAAAAATAAAAAATACTTTTCTAAAGATAATTTTCACATTTATGAACTACAGAAATCTGCAGTAGTGTCCTGCTAGCTGTGCATGCTAAAGGTTATGTGTACTGTAGTGGTTATGGTGGTGTGTTCCTTGAATTATCCAGATATATTGCTTCCTCTGCAAAGTTAACATTTGTGCTCCAGTGGTCACAATGGTCCCTGAGGTGGAGCATTTAGACTTTAACGAATAAACCATGTGGCCTCTCTGTAACAGACTTACCAGTTAATATGCACTCCTCTTTAAAATATGCGGGTCAAATTAAAGGTAAGCACATTGGACCGATATGTTACAATAACTCGTAGAAAATGTGATCTCTAATAAATTGTACTTACGAGGTTATTCACTAAAGTGAGAATTCAAGGTGAATTTAAAGTGAATTTCAAATTAAAAAAGTCAAAAAAGCCCAAATGGAAAAATGATGTAACTCAGCTACGCTTCCGTTTTATCTACTTTTGCCTTAAATTTAAAATTCACTTTGAATTCTCACTATATTACTGTATATAATATGTTATAACCTCATTGATTAAGTTCTTATGGTGACCAGAGTTTTCCCTTTGAGGTTTTTTTCTGTATAATAACAATCTGGGTTTTACCCACTTCTACGGAATCTATCCTCATATATTAAAACTTAATACCTGAATAGTTCCTTTGGTGCCAGAAATTACAGCCTGGTTTGGCAGTTCTACAGCTATAGAACAAGTAAGAATGGCCTGACGCTTTCCTGCAAACTGAATGATAATTGTCACAGTCTCGTCCACTCCTACAAAAAAAAAGTTGACATTTAATATCCTGCAGTTAATGTTTCCGTTGTGGGATTCATTGATTAATTAAATGTTAAAGAGCTTTTCACATATTCACCAAGAATACAATAAATTCCTTTCTATATTTTCCTTTGGCGACAGTGTGAAACTTTTTTCATACTGGGGGAAACACTTACCGGTCTCATGCAGGAAGCCTTTTGCTGTGATAGACTCTGGTTTTTCTCCATTAAATGCCATTAACGCAAACTGGATACAGTAGCAGCCGATGTCAAGTAGCGCCCCTCCGCCAAGATCTTTTTGCACTACCCTTTCAACGTGTAACAAATTGAAGCCAAACTCTGCTCTTACAATCTTGACTTCTCCAATAACATTCTGGGTTAGCAAGGAACGGATTTGATGATACACAGGAAAGAAGCGACTCCAGACTGCCTGTTCACCAAAGTGGACATTTGAAGAGAGACAATAGACAACCTTGTGAATGTGTTCTTTTGCAATCAAAATAGATAACAGAACAATATCTAAAGGAGAGTAGAACCCCTCCCCCCTCTTAATCCCCAAGTGACAAGTTCCCTTTATATAAAAGACAAAGGAGGAATTACTTTGTTTTAGGTTAAAACCTGTGATTGACAAAAAGGCTGTTGGATTAAACCGTCACCTTTGGAGGCTCCTGCAGTTTTGGGGGGAATTCTCCATAGACCTCAGTGTTGTACTCTCACGCAAGTATGAGTACAGCACTTACATGCTTCTGGCAAATCAGGCACCAGGAGCCAAAGAATTCCTCTACGAAGAAGGTGGCAATATTCCACGGCAACCCATGGCCACGGGACACTAACTAGAGATGTGACCGCCAGGGGTCTTTGTAAACTTTGCAGACACCCAAAAAGGGACAGATCTGATTTAATTTAAAAATAAAGATCAATTCTTAAAAAGTCAGCACTTCGTCATGATGCAAATGACAGCAGACAAGAACAATTATATACCAAAACACACCTCCATTAAGAATACATTGTGTTTCCTGGCACTGGATATTAGCTCCCTGACCTCTGTGCAGTCCATGGCCAATGGTTTTTCACACAAGACATTTTTCTGGTTCTTCATGAACATAAGCACCAAATCCAGGTGGACTGTGTGCACAGCGCCAACATAGATAACATCTAGAGAAAAATAAATTTTTGGAATGAGAGGACAGAACCAATTTGATACACCGCATGATCGTTTGGCACAGCAAAGCACCCACTGTTACCAGTTTTCCTGATGTTCTGGGGATGTGGATCTTAAAGGACCACTCTAGGCACCCAGACCACTTCAGCTTAATGAAGTGGTCTGGGTGCCAGGTCCTTCTAGGGTTAACCCATTTTTTCATAATTATAGCAGTTTCAGAGAAACCGCTATAATTATGAATGGGTTAAGCCTTCCCCCTAATCCTCTAGTGGCTGTCTCATTGACAGCCACTAGAGGCGCTTGCGTGCTTCTCACCGTGATTTTCACAGTGAGAGCACGCCAGCGTCCATAGGAAAGCATTGTAAATGCTTTCCTATGCGACGGGCTGAATGCGCGCGCAGCTCTTGCCGCGCGTGCGCATTCAGCCCAGGAGGAGGATCGGAGGAGGAGAGGAGGCAGAGAGCTCCCCGCCCAGCGCTGGAAAAAGGTAAGTTTTACCCCCTTTCCCCTTTCCAGAGCCGGGCGGGAGGGGGTCCCTGAGGGTGGGGGCACCCTCAGGGCACTATAGTGCCAGGAAAACGAGTATGTTTTCCTGGCACTATAGTGGTCCTTTAAAGGAATAAATACTATTATGGTGCTCTGTAGTTGTTATGATGTCATGAGTGCCCTGCGACCCTCCCAATGTAACTAGTCGAATTGTTTTACAACTTACATGCAGGTTTTCTAACAGCATTGAATAATTTGAAAAGCTTATTAAAATCGAGGCCTTTATATGAAAGCAAGCAACCGGATTTGAAAGATTTTACACAATCTACAGCCGTCCAGCTCTTTTGATTTTGTACTAGATTAAAACCAGTATTATTATAGTAAAATGTACAGCCTAGCACAGGTGTCTAATTTGAAAGACTATGTAACGCCTAAACTTGCATTGCATGTAATTTTAAACAATGATCTGCACTAGAGAATCTATCTAACTGCCTCTGTAAAATTCTATTTCTACAATTTTCCCAGAATGCCTTGAAAAGTTTGCAAATTAATGCGGGCAGCAGTGCCACTTTTCAGATTAGCATTTCCCATGTTTCTCCCTTTGCATTTACCTTAATTTTGGGATTCAAATATTATAGGTAAAGGAGGTTCTCTGCAATGATATTCTGGGTATCTTACCAATGTTTGGGTCTTTGGCGAGTTCTTCGTACGAGCCATGTACTTTTGGAATGTTGTGAGTTTTGGCAAAGTCCTTAGCTCGGTCAATATCCCTGGCTGCCACAGCCACTGCCTGCCCACACAGAAATCAAGTATTAATATATACAAAACTGATATTCAAAGTTCAACCTAACATCAGGAAAATAGAGCAAGCACCTGTCAGGATTACAAGTTGATCAAGCACCCAGAACTGTGTCACACCTAGGACTAAGGATAACGTATAACCGGACCTTAGAATGGCTGGACTTAACGTCTCCAAGAATAGTCAAAATACTATCCAATGTCGGGGACACAGAGTCAGACACAAAGATGAGGGAAAGCCAAAAGTTAAGGATACCAGAATTCAGGGAAGTCAAAACGAAGCCAAAGTCAAATACCAGAAAATCAAGACCAGGAACGCACTCGCGGATTACCATCAGGATGAAACCACAACAGGGCAAGGAGCAAATGGAGAATTGGCTTTAAATACCCCTCCGGTGGATCTGATTGGCCATGACCGGCCTTTGACCCCAAAAGCAATTCCCAGGTTTCCATGTGCATGATTGCTACTTGACACAACTTTTCCTGTCAGGACGGTAAATGCCATTAACCACATTTTTATGTGCGGATGAATACATGACAGCACCATGCACTGCTCTCCTCTGTGGTATTAAAAGTAAGAATAAACAAATAAAGTAGAACATACTAGAGTCTGTCAGACCGTTATATATTCAGACAGAGCACTGTGATTGTGTCAGGCTGTGGAGGTAGGAGCCCAGAGTGCAGACACCAGGGAGAGACCCAGACATAAGACAGGGACGTATCCAGAAGCTAAATGAAAGGTCAGACCAATGGTTTAATTCCTGAAGGACCAGAGTCCAGGCAAGCATACCCTAGATCAGAGTTGTCAAACATGCGGCCCCCCAGATGTTGCTGAACTACAACTCCCATGATTCTTTCAATTAAACAGGTAGCCAGGGAATCATGGGAGTTGTAGTTCAGCAACATCTGGGGGGCCGCATGTTTGACACCCCTGCCCTAGATACAGGGTCTGGTCTAGCAGGGGTTAGGGTCCAGCAGAGCAACAGTCTGGGCA
>OW240921.1:36273734-36375953 GCA_933207985.1 Pelobates cultripes
CCATACACATTCACACACTGCCCCCCACACACTGAACCTTTCACACATATTGCACCCCTCACACATTGCACCACTGCTCCTATACCCTACTACAGCCCCATATCCCAGCAGACTCCAGGTAAGTTGTTAAACTGTTCTTAAACGGTTTGACTACTTACATTGAGAGGGGGTGCCGACACTCCTGGCACCATAACCACTACACAGAGGAGTAGTGGTTATTGTGCATGGAATATTTCTTTAAATAATCTACAAGTGCCCCTCCCGAGCTCAGGCTCTGGATCCGTCACTGGTATATGACATGTATATTAATGTGTATATTAGTTATATATATATATATATATATATATATATATCTATTATATTTACACATATTAATGTACATTTATATATGCATAATACACAGAGAAATTTCATTAATATGTACCATATGTAATGAGCAGATATTGGCCCAGTCTTGTTGCTAGGTGCATACTCCAGCACAATAACATATTTAAAGTGAAGAGCACACCCACAGGACTTCAAAATAAAAATTTTTTACAGTTGTGCCCTACATACATTCACCATTTCAGTCCAATTAACAAACTTTCCTTAATATGTCAAGGTAGTTGGACTGAAACATTGATTACATGCAAAGGCACGTCTGCTTAAAATAAATGCACTTTTGTTTATTTGAGTGCGCTTTTTACGTTGAAGTACTTTTTAAGTTATCTGTTCCAACTCTGTATCTGCACACTATGCTGGCATTATGGGGCTGGTAAATATTTTTTTTCCAGGGCTGCTTTTAATTCCCAGTCCGGCCCTGCCCATAAACCATCCGTAAACCTAATAGATGAAGAACCCCGGCACACCAGATTTAGTATGCACGTATAAAATCTTTTATTTGTTTACAAAGTGGATAAAACAAAGTGGATAAAACAGACCAGAGAGCAAGAGACAATAAAAACCTCCAACATTTCAGCAAACCTGCCTTCCTCAGACATTGCCTCTGTTTCGACAAACAGAGTTTTTTTATTGTCCCCTGCTCTCTGGTCAGTATGCCTGTTTTAATATGGGTTTTTGGATTTCTATCTTAAACATTAAACATGCAAAAGAAGGTGTTCAAGTGGTGTACTAATTAATAGTTACATGCCTGTACTATCATCTGCACTTTTTCTTATATTATATGTGTTTATCCACTTTGTAAACAAATAAATATTTTTTTACCTGCATACAAAATCTAGTGTGCTTGGGGTGCTTTATCTACTAAATATACTAAAGAAAAGAGAGTTTTCCTACTTGTTTTGCATTTTTTTTTTAATTCTTCATTAATAATAGTATTTACTAAAACTTGGAGAAAGGATTATCATATTAAATAGTTTTTACAGTGATAATTGTCCTTTGAGTAATATTTAATCTTTCTTCCACTAGAGGGCACTAAGAGTCCACTCAGATGTTTGTTTAAATGTATATTTCATATCATGTACAATGATTTCCTGCTTTAACCAATATATGTCCAGTGCATCAACACGGCAAATTATTATTATTATTTTAATTATTGGTTATTATTTACATAGCGTCAGCTTATTCCGCAGCGCTTTACAACAAATCATTCTTGTATTGTAAGATTTGCTCAGTGATCCAGTTTTTAATTGCAATTAAATATATTATAGAAACCAGTGACAAATGTCAGTGGTTTATCATATACACAATATGCAGTCTATGCACTAAATTGTAAAACATGTTTTTTGGATGCAAAGGAAATAAGGACAAAAATTAAGTTATTAAAAGCTTCTTAAATCTTGAGTAGATTAAAATAATATTAAATGGTAAGTCCAAGGACCATAACAACTGCAGTTCACTGTGTTGGATATGTGTTCCTTTTCATAAGACTCATACCGCTTACAAATAGTTTGTTTCTTATTTTGGTCCTGCAATGTGGTCCCCCTACAGATAAAGAGAAAATTCCCGTAATGCATTAGATATATTGGTATTTTTTAATCCATTGTTAGTGAAACACGTTTGGATATTGTACTGCTTTTAATTATTGTTAATAAATAGATTTTTGTCCTTTTACTCTTTTGTACCATTATCTTTTATTTACATTTTTATTTATTTTTTATTTATTTTTTACAACTACCTGGCTTTTTACTTTATCTTACCTTTCCCTATACTCCAAAGAATCCTTAGGTGGGGATCATACCACCAACCGTGCCCGTGTCATAGAGCAGTTATCCTGCCCTATATACTGTGAGTATATTTTATATACTAGAAATATTTTACTGAGAGCACTATTGCTGTTTTATTATCTTCTCTCTGAGCTCCTGTTACCATCTCCAAGAATGCGCATCATATATTCCAGAGGTGGGGATCATACCGCTGTATGCCTTCTACACTAGAGCTAGTATAAGCTCTATCAAATGTGAGTGGATCTACTATATTTTAATTTTTTTTATCTATTTTTGGAACATACTGCACCATTACTGTTTTCGTTTTATTTCCTCCCGGCTGTCTGTTACTGCACCGAAGAGGAGACTCACCGCATATCCTACAAGCAGGGATCATACCGTTGGAAGCTATTCACACCAGCGCTGGATTACGCTCTACAGAAAGTGAGTAAGATCTCTTGTATTTATATGTGATATCTCTTGGATCTCCCGGTATCATCACCCTTTTCATCACTTTTAGCCCTCTTCCATATATTCGAAACCTGCTAGGAGCAGAACTCTACAATTCCAGAGACCAATCTAGGATCCAAGTTCCACTATACTGGACTCTGTTTTATTATTACTACCTCAATTAGGACTTTAATTTATCTACCTTGCCTATTAGCACAGTCCCATCCCTTTGTTTTCTTTCTCTCTCCTTCTCTCTATATCTATATATCTATATATCGTGTGTGCGTGTGTGTGTATTGTATTGTTTATTTATTTTTATGTTATATTATATTTTTATCTTGTACCCTATTGTAACAATGCAATGTTTGGATTGTACCCTACTGTCACAATGCAATAATTGTGGGCCCAGGATATTCGAGAGAAATCTCAATGTATTCTGCCTGGTAAAATATTCTAAATAAATAAATATATTGGGTAAGAGTCCTGGAACTCATACCCCTAAAATGTAAGTAGGAACTTCTGCTGTAGCAATATCTGAAAAGAGGGACCGGCCACTGTCATGTGGAGGACTCAAGTGTCAAATCATTTGAAAATGGTGACTCCTGGCACCATAACTACTATAGCACTCTGAGGCAATTGTAGGCATTATTGTATAAAACTGATCAATAAAAATATTTTTAGATGTGACAGTGAGACTTTGCATAATTAGATTTGAGCAACGGCCAGATTCAGAGATGCCAGAGATTAGACTAATGCATCCCTATGGAAGCTCTAACTTCCCCCTCAATGAACCTACATATAGAGTGAATCAGGAAGCTCTCCTTGCTGTCAACTTGGTGGATAGAAGGGTGTTCCTAAACCAGTTCATAAATGTGACAATTTATCTTAAATATACTTTTTTTTTTTTAATTGGGACAATGGGGAATGTTGGGGAATGAACCCAAAAGCACTTCAGCATCACCCCTAAACATAATTATTGAAGAGGAAGCCATTGGAATAATTGTCTGAAGTTTGATGGAACATAATAGAATATGCCATTCTATAAACAAATTTAGTTTAGTTGAGGATTTGAAAATAAAGAAAGAAAATCTTAAATTCATTAATGGGGGTTATGTAAAATCTTCTCATTGTGGTGCATCTGATATCTGCTAACGTTCTTGGAAAAAAGTTAATCTGAGTGTGTGAATAGCCCTGTCCAGTCTTCTCCTGGCCTAAGAGAAAAGCACCCACTATAGCTATAGTATGGTTAAAAAGAGCCTCTGGCCTTTTCTATTCTGGATTTCACAAGAGCATCCAAGACGTTTACATACGCATCCTTACAGTCACAATTCAGGAGATACCTGTTAAAAATAATGCCACAGCCTTAGGCCGAGGTAGGGATTAAAGTGGTTTCACACAGATGTTCCATTCCAGCCTACCTAGTATTTAGCTTACATACTCTTTACTACAATGATAAACTTCTAAAAGTATCATTCAGATAGTCTGCACTATATTACATTTTGTTCATTTGCAGATTTGTAATCACCAGTTTTAGCACGCTTTTAAGGTAACATTGTTTATATTTGTGTATATTTGTTTGTGTCACTGGGGTACAGTGCAGCTTAACTGAGTGCTACATCATTTTCATAGCGCTTGTACTTTATTGGATTTTCTTATTCTCACATCTAGTGCCTTAGTCCATTTTATTTAATTATCATGGATATGGACTTGGCCCTACATTCTATTCACATCCACATACCTCATACTCCAGAATAGACATGTTCCTTATCTCCCCATCACTACTGCCCCTGACGACGAAAACCTCCATAGGCAACATAGCGTGGTCGGATCACGCAGACATATAATTGGAACTGGAAATCCCTCTGATGACAAAAATATGGACCTGGCTACTAAACCCCACCCTACTCCACAACCCCGACATTAGAAAAAACATCCATACAGAACCAGGACATTACTTCACAGACAACAAAAACTCAGTGTCTTCGACGGGCATACTATGGGCGGCACACAAAACAAGCCACCAGACACAAAAACCAAAAACTCAGGGAACTGGAGCACCACGTACTCCAGCTACGAACCCTCACAGACACACAGAAACGGGACCCCAATCCGGACCTAAGGGACCAAATCAAAACCCACCAACATGCCATCAGAACTTTCATGGCTAAAGACTCACAGAAAGCTCTCCAATGGACCAAACAGCTTTTTTATGACAAATCCAAGCAGACTCCCTTCTAGCCTGCAAACTCTGCCGCAAAACCCAAGCTAAACGTATAGATAAGATTAACTCACCTAAGGGCACCACCTATACATCCCCAGACCACATAGCCGGGACTTTCTCCAAATACTTTTCAGCACTATATGACCACAACCCAGAATCCCGACAACAACAGCACCAACCCAACAACCAACGAGACATAGACTCATATCTTACCGACATTCCCCTCCCTATACTGACCCGGGAAGCTAAAGCACAGATCGTAGCCCCCGTCAAAAATAGCGTTCACCCTAAAATCGATCAAACCACACAAATGCCCAGGCCCGGACGGATTCACAGGCCTCTACTACAAAACTTTCCCAGACATTCTTCTGCCTCACCTAGAAACACTATACAACTCCCTCCTACAGGGAGACACACTACCAGAGGAAATGCTGAGATCGAACATCTGCATTATCCCAAAACCAAATAAATCACACTTGGACCCAGGACACTACAGACCCATATCTCTCCTTAACGTAGACACTAAATTGTTCACCAAATTACTAGCAAATCGGATACAAACCTTCCTACCGAAACTGATTCACCCTTACCAGGTCGGATTCATCCCCACACGCCAAGCGAGTGACAATACAAGACGCACCCTTGATCTCATGTGGGTAGTCCACCACAGACAAACCCTCCCCATCCCAATTTCTCAAAAATAATTCAAATTACTCCAAATGGTCCAACAAAAAACGCAGAATAAAAAGGGCTACAATGTACAAAACAACTAAAACTGGAGGGCTGGGTCTCCCAAACTTCTATTATTACTTCCAAGCAGCCCAATTAGCACAAATCCAACACCTACATGCCCCACCAGGACAAAAAATCTGGGTCGATCTCGAACATGACTTAATGGGAGGGGATCACCCCTCGCTGCTCCTGTGGCTCCCCAAACAACACAGACCCGAAACCCCACATACTACTCCCGCCTTGCACACATCCTTCCTTATATGGGATAAAACCACCCATAAAACCTCCCTCATCAACAACCCATCCTCCGCAACAAACAATTCCCCCCAGTACTGACATCCAGAGACTTCGCACACTACGAAGACAATGGACTCTTCAGATTCTTCCACTTTTTCGGCTCAAACCAACTGATCCAATTCCCAGACCTACCCAAACAAACTCCCCTAACCACCTTTGACCACTTTAGATACCTACAAATACGCAGTTTCCTCAACGACCCCCTACACACCACCACGGCCACCACCAACCTCACACAATTTGAAAATGACTGCATACACAACCCAGTCCACAAAGGCAAAATCTCCTCCATTTACCTCCGACTAAACTCTGCCTCCCTAGCAGATGCCACCTCCTACATCAAAACGTGGGAAAGAGACATTGGACCCCCGAACGACCCCTCAGACTGGGCAAGCATATGGGAAGCAACTGCATCCCTCATGATCTGCGTAAATCATAAAGAGCAAGCTTATAAAACACTCCTCCGCTGGTACTTAACACCCCTAAGACTAAAACAGATGGGCTGCTCTGCCACAGACACATGCTGGAAAGGATGTGGAGCCCAAGGCACCTACATCCACCAGTGGTGGGAATGCCCACACATATCCCAACTATGGACAGCTGTGGCTGACCTCACATCCCGAATCCTACACACCGATATCCCAATGGACCCGTGGATCTGGCTGCTTTCAAAACCCCACACCCTCTTGATAAGATCACAAAACAAATTACTGGCGAAAATCGCTTTGGCCACCATAACAATGGACGCACAATTGCATAACAATGGGGGAACCAAAACATACCCACCCTAGACACAGGAGTCCGCAAAACTAAAGAAACCATAGAAATGGACAAACTAACAGCCCTACTCCATGACACAACCCGCAACCACAACATAATTTGGGACCCATGGTTCATATACCACCTAACCCATACTTAATAAGACTCAAAAAAAGGCCACTAAATGGCAACCCCCCATAATGTCCCCCCCACACCCAACTCCGCCCCTCAGATCCGAGAAGACCTACATACCATAAATGATGAAGTCGAAGCAGAGGAGAATACCAACTCCCCTAGGGGTTACCCCCTTCCCTGCTTCAGCTAGGAAACCACCACCCCCACCCTCTCCCCAAAATCCACACACATCCAACACAGACATGCACAAAACCACATTACCGCACATCCACAAACAACAACCAACACCACACGACCAACTACACTTAGCCCACTGAAGACACCCAATGCAAATCAATCCTCCTGCAGACGCCTCCGAAACGTCATGCATGGTTACGAATATGGAAAAGCCAATACTGCAACTCACACCGCTACAATGTTAAAACCATCTAATGTCTACATATGCACGCAACGCAAAGAGGACAAAACAATCTATAAACCTAACCTTGTTCCCCCCAACCCCCCTTATTCCTTTCTGTACCCTCTCCCGCGTAAGACTGAAAGTATAATGGCACAAGTGATGTTGCAATATGTATCCCCCTCCCCTCTCTTCATTTTGTACCCTACAAAACTTGAAAAACAACTGAAAATAAAGATTTAATAAAATTTCTTTTTTTTTTTAAAAACAACAGTTTTAGCTGGATGGGAATACTGACATAGTCTGTACTCTTTTATACTTAAAACTGTATAAGACTAGTTTCGAACTTTACTGACAGAGTGGTCAACATGCAGATCCCCAGCTATTGTTGTACTACAACTCAGTGCTGTACAGTTGGGAAAAAGACTATACAATATAAACAGACCAATACAAAAGGTAGATGGCTCTGCCTGTGAGCTTACAATCTAAAGTTACAACTCAGCTAAATCTTCATCAGCCTAAAGGCTTATCTCGCTAAATCATATTATTTATTTTAGTGAGTTGGTTAACCAAGCTAGATTGGAAACATTATCTTTGCTAATGTATATTAGAATTGCTTGTGTTCTTAATTTTTTTAGATTTACAAGAAATCAGAAGCAAAACATTTTCTAGATTTGTGGGTGATCTTTAAAAAAAAAAAAAAAAAAAAGTCTGTTTCTGGATAAGACTAATGTCTAATCTCTGTGTTTAATGACAACTCTCTCTCCTTTAATAAATCTCAATAAAAGTACTAAACAATGTTAATCAACAGAAATAGCACAAAGTGGTGTACTTGAAGTTTCAGTAAATAATCTAATACTTATATTAAGGAAAATGAGTGTGGAAAATGTTCCTGTGCCACGGACTCCTGGAGGAACGTGAAATCTAGCCTCCTGCCTAAAGACTACGAGCCTGATCCCAGAGACCCATTTTGTCTATTTGTTATTAAACTATTTCATTGCTGAAAGTGTAAAGGTGAAGGTTTTTCTTATGTTCAGGAGATAATTGCATTAGCGTCTGTGTGTCTGGAAATTGAGTTATTGTATAAAAATTAGAACAGAAGGGAAGGCAGTTTGTTTATTGGTAATTGAGTTTATGTGATAGCTATTGTGCAATGCGTCTTGGTGTCAGGCAGGTAATTCAGTTATGGAGTCTTGACCTAATTCTGACCTAATTAGACACTAAGACGCCAGGGAGTGACTTGTATTATTTTGTTTGATGACCCCCTGTTGTGATTCCTCCTATATATATTTATATATATATATATATATATATATATATGTGAGCTGTGGTTCAATAAAGTCGGTTCTACTACACCCTTCCCTAAGTCTTGGTTAGTGTTTGGGTGAGACTGCTATACAGCTATATCACTGTATACTGATCCAGGGTGGAAAATTTCCAGAAGGGCCCCAGGCAAGTTGCGGCGACTGGGACAGTAGCGTTCCAGGTTTCCCCCTTGGCTTCTAGGAAGTAGGCTTGGCGGAGGTACCCAACCAGGGCAGGGGCGTTTTAGCCGCGAGGCAAACAAGGCATTTGCCTTGGGCGGCATTTTCCAGGGGGCGGCAAAAAACGCCGCCCCCCAAATGCCCAGGGCAGCACAAAACCAGGATACACCACTGAACCAGGGTACAAGGAGCTCTGTCACAATGAGGATGATTAGAATTGTTCCATACTAATAATGTATATGTTACAACAGAAAAGGCTCTGTCAGATGGTGAATGGCTGTTTTTTTGTGTCGGTAGAGCAGATTATCAGATCAAAACTTTGCTGGTCTTGGTGGCTGAATAAACTACCATCAACCTTTATGCCATGGGCTATTCATGTACTCTTTATGTCATGATTATATTAGCAGTTCCAAATTAGGACTGGAGATGCAGCTGGTTTTGAACAAGGTATGGCATGTCTTGTACCATTTTCTCTATAGGTTTTAGTGAATCACCATTTTCTCTATAGGTTTTAGTGAATTCCTATTTATTTCCAGTTTTGAGCGGCCTAGTGCTAGTCCTACTCTCTCACTCCTGTGTAATACGTTAGGTATACTAGAAACAATTATTTTTATGGCATGTCTTGTGTTTAAGTGGGTAGAGCCCAACAAGTCAGGGGGGTACTGTTGTCACTGCTCGCTACTGCTCACTTTCATTTATTTGGTTGAACGTTTTTCATTTAGAATTCATACATGAATTAGAATCAGCCAGATGGTCGGTAAAAGTTGCTGTGCACTATTCCATAGAAAGGCTATGTGAGCATGTATTTCCCAGAAACCCATGCATAGGAGCTTTCTTTTGGAAGAGAGACAAAAAATTTGGTAAGGCAGGTAAGAAAATAAAAAAAGATGCATTTTTTTACACAATTCCTTCTTGCATCTTTCATAGTACACTATAGTGAGAATTAGAAAAACATTACATTTACATTAAATTAGAAAAACCTGTTGCCCCACAAGACATAGCTACCTCTGCTTTTAAATTATCTTGAAAATATCAAAAAACATCTATCTAACCATCATAATCTTACCCGTCGGGAGTGGTTGGCTCTTAAAGAATTATAGGAAGACAAAGAAATTGTAATTGATCCAGGCGGTTATGATGATACAGTCTAATAAAATGTATAAAGGTTAAGCTATTCGGCAATTGAGCGACAAAGGGTCTATGAAAAACAAACCTCTGACCCTACATCTAAAATCAAACAAACATCATCCCTTTATCTAATGAAAAGAATTGACTTGCATTTCTTAGTAATCCCACGTGTGACTATGTGAATGCGTTACACCAAAAAAATCTGGTAATTTATTTTTAACCCAAAATTCATAAGAATAAGACAAAACCCCCAGGAAGGCCTATTGTTTCAGGCATGAATTCAGTTCTATCAGACAGGCGTAGGTGGTAAAACCGCCCACCAAAGATTCTTTAATCCAGTCCTTCTTAGAAAGATGAACAGGATGCTAGGTATGCAGAAATAAATAGATTAGAATAAAAAAAAGTATATGGCACACTCAAATATAATAAAGTAGCCAGTTCGTCCTTTAATAACCCTGGAGGAAGCAAAATAAGGGCACAGAAGGGGAGAGGGCAAAATAAGGGCACATGAGAGGAGGGGGGCAAAATAAGTGCACAGGAGATGAGGAGGCTAAAGAGGGCAATGGAGGGGAGGGGGGCAAAAAAGGAGGTGTGGGGGTCTACAGAAGGCCACAGGAGGGGGACAAAGAAGGGCACAGAAGTGGATGAGGGCAAAGAAGGGCACATGGGGAGGGGCAAAAAAAAAGACACACAGAGGGGCTGAGGGGGGACAAAGAGACACGCAGAGGGGCTAAGAGGGGAAATGACAAACTGAGGGGCTGGGGGCATAAAAAGACACACAGAGGAAATGGGGCACTAAGAGACTCAAAGGGGTTGAGGGGGGACAAAGTGACACACAGAGGGCCTGAGGGGGGACAAAGAGTCACACAGAGGGTCTAAGGGGAAATGACACACAGATGGGTTGGGGGCATAAAGAGACACACAGAGGGGCTGGTGGACACAAAAAGACACACAGAGGAGATGGGGGCACAAACAGACACCGAGGAGTTGAGGGGGCAGAGAGACATGCAAAGGGGCTGAGGGGGGAAAATAGACACACAAAGGAGCTGGAGGCACAAAGAGAAACAGATGCCCCACAGAGGGGCTGTGGGGGAGACACACAGATGAGGCACACATATACACATTGAGAGGCACAAAAAGACACAGAGAGGCTGAGGAAAGACAAACAAACACAGAAGCTCCACAGAGGGGCTGGGAGGACCAACAGACAAGAGACAAACAGAGGCGCTGGGGGGGGCACAAAGAGACACACAGAAATGATGCGGGGGACAAAGAGGCACACAGAAGGCTGGGGGACAAAGGAACACAGAAGCACTAGGGGGACAAAGGGACACACAAAGGGGTTGGTGGCTAAACAAATGTGCAAAGAGGCTGGGGAAGAATGAGTCACACAATGGGGCAGAGGGACAAAAAGGCACACAGAAGGGCTGAGGGTAAGAGACACACAGAAGGGAAAGGAAAAAGAGACACACAGAGAGGATGGAGAAGAAAGATACGTACAGCCTGTCAGCCACAGCAGTTAGTCAGCCTACCAGCCGGCCACAACAGCTAGCCTGCCAGCCAGTTGCAGCAGTCAACCAGCCACAGCAGCCAGATAACAACAGTAATTGAGGTGAGAAGAGTTGACTTGGGCTTGGTATCAGAGAGTAGTCATTATATTACTACATTGCGAATGGTGGCCAGAGTGTTAGAGAGACTCCTCTCCAGGTTCCATTAGACTCCATTGTAGTCTCTAATGGAGCCTTGAGTGGACTCTTTACAATTTACAAATTTGTGCAATAAATATTCTTGAAAACAAAAATAAAATTTACCTAGGCACACAAGAAAGCTATTACAAACGTACCACGAGATGGCATTATACCCCAGCGAGGATTCATGAATTTTATGATTCGGCCTCGGACGAGTGCTGGAGATGCATCTGGTGGCAATGTCCAGATATCCAGAAGTTCTGGAAGTGACTCCATACACTGCTACAGACAATCTCCTCCTCCAAAATCCCATTCTCCCCTGAATATCACTTGCTCTCAGCACCCATCCCGAATATCAAGACCACTCCAGCCACTTTGGTAGCCCACTTACTGACAGTTGCCAACCAGCTGATCCCGGTTATGTGGAAACAGGCACTAGTACCCTCTGTCAGAGATTGGATACACAGGGTGGAATTTGTGAGACAAATGGAAGAGATCACCTTTTCGATCAGTAAGAGACACGCAAAGTTCACACAAATGTGGGGCCCATGGCAAACCTTTATCCACAGGCAGAATATGTCACAGGGCACTTAGCACAGAACATGATGAGAGTAGGACATTGAGATGCAGAGGTATACATGTCTGGTTGACGCATACTCAGACTCCACCGACTATGAGATGGGACGAGAGACAGGATGCAAAAGTGGGGTGTTGGGATACTCTTGACACCATCAGACAGTGATCCGGGAGTGGAAACATCCCTGTAACACCTTAAGTCCAAAGGTACATGGCAATCTTTTCCACCACCTGGAACCACACAAGAGGCGACCCACATGGGTCACAAAAAATTCACAGCCCAAAGAAAGCAAGCGGAAGATAATTCAAATCGACAACACAGCTGTAGACGAACTCCACCAAGGCCATAGGCCCACACTCACGACATATACACAGACACCGGACTGCGGGGCCCTGACTGTCACACGCAGACAGGAAATACCCAGACCAACAAAGAGACAACAAGAGGCCAGCAGCAAAGGCTCAGGCATAGCAATTATAGCATGCTACAGTTTTATACGAGGCCACTTGGTGTGCAATGAAATGGACATCTAGTAAGGCTATTTTCCAATAATCTCTTGAAAGAAGAAAAAAAAGAAACAATAAATGTAGTTCTCGTCTCAGCCACTAAGGGACACCCTATTCATTGCTCAGTGATATTAGCATTTAGTGTAGATGTAAAGCTTGTATATATAATTTCATTCCAAGTATATTTTGATGTTAATATTCATATAATTATATAATTTCATTACCAGCATATTTTGATGTTAATATACATATTATATAATTTCATTAGAAGTGTGCTGTTATGCTTCTGCATAATAATAAATTTTTAAACATAAAATGATTTTAAATGATTATATATCGGGAGACGTGCCGAACCATCTAGGCAGTGCCCTTGCAGTCAATCCAGCCGATCCGAGTCATGTGATCCCAGTGTCACTGCACAATGGGCCATGTCAGTCAACAGATGCTAAGGCCAGCAAGGTATTTTCATGTATCGAAAGGGGTATTCATTTTTAGGATGAAAACTTAATTTTGTCTCTTTACAACTCACTAGTAAGACCACAGCTTGAAAATGTTGTGCACTTTTAGGTACCTGTTTTAAAGAACTAGGGCACTAGAAAAAAAATACAAAGGTGGACTACAAAATTAATAAAAGAAATTAAAAATTTTAGTTACGAAGAAAAATTAACAAATTTAAATGTGTTTAGTTTTGAAAAATGGCATCTCAGGGGGGATATGATAGCATTATACAAATATATTTGTGGCCAATACAAAATTTTGTCTGGAAATCTATTAATAGATATGACTATACATAGGACATGAGGTCACGCATGTAGAGTGTAATAAAAGAGATTTATCCAAGGCAAAAGAAAGGGCTTGTTACAATAAAAACAAGGATGTGGAATTCTCCGCCTGATGGAGTGTTTTTATCAGAGTCTGTACAAATGTTTAAACATCAACTGGATGAATATTTGCAAAAACATAATATTCAGGGATATAATTTAAAATTTTTGGGGTAATAGCTTCATGATGCAAGGAGAGATCTGACTGCCATTCTGGGGTGAAAAAGGAACTTTTTCCTAGTTTATTTTAAAATTGGAAGCACTTTAAACCTTTTTTTTAAAACTTCTTTTGGATCAACAGCAAAGACAGACATGAGGCTGAACTTGATGGACATGTATCTTTTCAGTATATGTAAGTATGTTACTAGGTAACTACGTTTTTTTAACCGTGGCAATGGAGTCCTGGTCACCGAAGGGTGACGAGGGCACTATAGCATTGGAATACACATCTGTATTCCTACTGCTATAGTGTTTCTTTAATTGTTTATTTTGTATTATTCATTCTTCCTTTTATAGAGCCCAGCATCATTTCGAGGGGCCATTAGTTGGGAATCACGCTGCTTACCCACTGCTTAGTTAAAACATAAGTTATTTTCTCAAAAAATGTATGATTGTTCAGTACATAAATAAGGTGCATGAAACGCTTTGCCCAGCACTGTAATATTATGAGGACACATAGCGTTAGGAAGGCAGATATCTAAAAAAAATTAACTTGACATACCCAGAGACTCCTACATATACCTTTCCATTTGACCTACACTACAAGCTGACATTTCTACTTTACGGGTGGCAATGCATATTTGCCTATATAATAGATTTGCAGATTTCTCATAATAAAAAATATTGAATTAAAAGGGATAAAGGACAGCAAAATATAGCACATTTAAAAAAAACCCCAAAAAAACACTTCTCTTTAAAATTCTGAAGTTCTCTTTTTAAGCTTTACAAGCAATCTGAGAAATATGAAGCGTTTCGAATATCAGGATACGTAAATCAGTTTATATTAGTCTGTGATTAACCATTCTTGTATTCTACATATTGTTAAAAGAAAGTTTTGGGGAAAAAAAGCACTTTTTTTGTATATAGTTTGTTCTTAATAAATGCTTAATTAAGTGTATGTATAGTTCATGAAAAGAAAGTCCTAGCTGTTCTTTACAAAACAATATATAGCTTTATTTAGGTAAATTGTATGATTTCTACAGAAACATTTTACTAAAATTCCCAGGAGCTTACAATACAGAATGGTAATTGCTTTGACGTGTGAAGTAGATTTTGCCCCCATTACCCTAAGCATGACTTTCTAATGCATCAGTTTTTTTCCCGTGTCTGTTTCTGTTAAGTGATTTAGCAAAAGATCACCTTCATAATGTACTGCCATTATGGCATTTACTCACTAAACACTGATTTTACATTTGAATCAGATAATTTCATTAAAAAAAATTAATTAGTTTTTTGACGGATCACAGTTTGTTGTTAAGTAAATAAAAATGTTGCTGCTGCCAGTTTGACCAAATGAGAACAGTCTTTTCACATAGAAAGCTGAACTTTATTTTAACAATATAAAACCTATATGTTAGAGTTCCCCCACAGTATGACAAGCAAATTCAGTAACCAGGAAATATCAACTATCGGTATATGAATGTATGGAGATATTACAGAGAAAATAAAACACCGAAAATGCCACCTGATATTTAAATAGCTTTTATAATCTCTCTCACTAATCTGAAAACATCTTATTTTCCTGTTCACACATTTACTCTTTATACATGAACAATTATTCTCACAAATATACATATACTGTGTCGCACACTTCTCTTTAGTCCAAACTATAAAAATTGGTCCTGGAATGTCAAAAGTATTGGTAAAAGTTGCACTGTGCTAAATGATCACTAGTGCTGAGGTGGATGGTGCGATAATATGTCCATTCCGTGCCTATCATGTAACTTGCTAGGGAGCTCCTGGGTTCACTACAGTAATATCATATTGTGCAAGAAATCCAACACTCCACCCAAATAGAAAAGAAGAAAGCAAAGTTGAGAAGCTTACATACCAGTTACGTGCCTGGTGGCTGAATACTGAGAATGTCGCTCTGCATGTTTGGCCTGTTGTATTTGATGCAGACTGTGTTTTTATCACACCATCAAGTAATTATATAACTATATTTTATTCTTAAAATAAGCATAGTACACTATTGTTTATTCATATCTTATTTTTAAAGCAATATCTAACTTTCAAGCATGTTTATATTTTTTTTTTACTGATTTTTCTATGTTTATGAGCATAATTTTTTAGACTCATTAAAATTATATATTTGAAATTTCATAGCATTGGTTCAACCATCATCATGATCTCAGCTCCCATAACTCCTAAGGCCTAACCCTTAACCCACTGACTGAATATCCCGCATTTCCTAGTGCAGTACCTACTGGTATAATTTTACGCACCCCACGATTTCCACTGGCTCGCACTTATTTAAGTTTCTTTGCATTGCTATCCCGCGATATTCCCATTCATGGTAGCTCTGCTGGGAAAGAAAAATTAAATACTTAATATATATTTTTTTACCAAATTTGAGAAAATAATTACACCGTGAGAGGGTTAAAGGAGAATTCCAAGGCCTATTCCAACTATGGCAGCAAAGTGGTTGGGATGACAGGAGTGTCCTGGCGCCCCCCAATTTAAGTAGTCAAACTGTTTTAGAATAATTTGACTTCTTACCTGGGGTCCATGGGTTTCCACTACTTGCCTTGTTAACGTTCCTGAACTAAACCCTGTAGTGCAAAGCTAGCTCATTGGCTGAGTCTATCGGCTGATCAACTTCTGACTCTCTGGCTGTTGTAGGACAAGTGGGAAGTGGAACCACATGGACTCCAGGAACTCAACAAGCATTACCAGGAACTCAACAAGCTTTAAGCAGAATCAAGTTGTGTCTAATCAGATGCTTCCTACAGAGCAGAAGGCAAGCTGAGGTGTTTTAAATGTTCGGAGTGTTCCTTTATGTGCTAAATGTTAATTGTTCCCATAAGCTACACTATAATAGTTCTGCATTTAGTGTAGTGTGTCAATACGGTACTTTTCCTAGTAATGCACATCACTACATGGGATAAGAGATGTTCCTTGGGCTCTAACCCTATGTCCGTGGTGTTCAGTGGTATAGTGGTGTATTCTCTAAACCTTTGGACTAATCATTGTGACAATCCCAGATTCTAAACAGCACCCTAATTTGAAAGACTTTGGAAAAAATGTAATAATGGTGCCTGAAGTTTGCTTTGTTTCCAAAATGTTTCTGACTTTCGATACGTTCAAAATAAATAATTTCCGAATTTCAGCCGAACCGAAATTACTACATGAACTAAACAAACCAAAATGTATTTTTCCCCTATGCACATCTCTAGAAGATATAACATGTAGCGTTTTGGCTCAAATTAAGATATTCATTAGATCAGAGATATGTTATGAAATGGATGTGGATTTTGTTATGCAAAGATATTTGTATATGATACTTACTGTGGTGAGAAGAAAGGTGTAAACCTTAACAGATAATTAAAGAAACTGATTTGTTCTACGATGACCGCCTTCATAATGAGCTTTTCTCTAGATGACCACAAGGGACACTCCGTCAGCACTATGGGATAATGTGCCTTGACTGAGCATTTATCTTTCTAAAAAAAATGTTACATATGACACAAAAAAAAATACAGATTTTGAAAAAAAAGAGCCTTGAGTCAGGGTGATTCATTAGGGCTGCTTTGCTGCCTCGGGACCTGGATGGCATACCATAACTGACACAATTATACATTCTCCTAATAGTAAGAGGAATCCCAGGTCAACTGTCATTAAGCAAAAGCTGACCGAAGACTTGGTTTTGTAACAAGGCAGTGATCCCAACCATACAAGAATTCAAGTTTAAGAGAGTCCTTTGCTATTGTGACATTTATGACATGCCATTTCACATGAAAGGCCTACTGAACTTTGGCTGCAGAGGAGAGATTTCTGTTTTTTGAAATGGCTTAGTCAAAGTTAAAGCAGCACTGTCACACCGAACTTACCTTTTCCCAATCACTTCCCATTCTCTTCCTCTATCAGAACATGTTCTCCTTTTCTTCCTATGTTATTTAATTTTTTAAAACATAAGAAAAAGTAGGGACTACTTTGTCTAACGTATTTTTCCAATTGTTGTCTGACACAAGGAGGAGCTTAAGTCAACTTCCTGTGTCAAAGAACGTTTTCCCATCATATTCACGTTCTTCCATATTCTCGCGTGAACCCCATTCGCCGTTTCCTAATGTTCTGTTATGTAGACTAGGGTGATGACGAATTGACCGAATATCCACAACGAATGTCAATAATTTGTCCATTTGTGTTCGGATGAAATTCAAATGAAATTCTGATCCGTGGTTGCATCTTGCAGCTGTTTAGTAGATAGTCCCCTGAATTATTACCCTGTGGGATTGCCATATGATATATGGCAATCCCACAAGTATTAGGAAGCTATCAGCCAACTTAACTACTGCAAAGTAAAACTTACTTAGTATTAGTAAAAAAGGGAAGTTAAAATCTCCCTCCTGCCCCTTCTCGCTATGCCGTAAGTAGGGGCATGTCTACTAAACAGTGAGCAGCCAGTGTCTGCTCACTGTTGTAAAATAAATACTTCCCCCAATCCAGTGAAGAGGGATGTTACACAGGCCCCCCCATGCACCTATGGTGAGGCAACTAACAAATTAGTTAAGAGGTTGGGGCATTGTGTCCCTATCCAGCCCCCACCTGTACCCCAGAAGTTAAGCTACTAAACTAAATGGGGGACCTAGTGTCCCCACAGCCCCAAGCCATTGCCAGTGAATGCAGGCCCTAACTTTTTTAAAGGGATTTTTACAATTAACAATGGGTGGAGGCTAGGGGGGAACAATAGGTTCCACTCATTATTACTTATTGCCCCCACCACCGCTAAAAGGTGGAGGCTGGGTGGGAATGATAGGTACCCCCCATTATTACTTTGGGCCTGGTTGAGCTTGGGGGAACAATAGGTTTCCCATGATTATTATTTAGGACCCCCACCCATCATTAATGGGTGTGAGCTGTGGTGGGAACAATAGGTAAACCTCCATTATTACTGAGGGCCCCCACCCATCGCTAATGGTTGTGCTGTAAAAGGGACACAGCGCCCAACCAGACCCATGCTGACATGTCAATATTGTGGTCTTAAGTGGTTGGGACACCTGATGGGCCCCCTGGTACATTTCGGGAGAGTAGGCACCTTCCATCCAGATAAGCAGGCGTCTACTCTGCTTTTGTGAATAAGCAGCCACATCCTGGGCCTCTTGTTACAGACCATTGGCTCGGTCCTCACAGCACCCCCCCACTATCTGGTGCCTGGGCATGGTCCTTAAATATAGGATTTTGACTTTTAACAGATTTCCTAGCATAAGTCAAAATCTTTATTTGCTAAGAGCCATTTTGAGATATGCACCAAAATTACTGCATCGTGGATTTTGATAATGTTTGAAATTGATGCCCCCATCCATTTCTTATAAGGTCTACATAGGATTTCATATGATGCTCTACTAGAGATGTCGCGAACCGTCCGCGAACTTCTCGTCACGTCACGAGCTGACACGTCCCGACCAATCTCCAGCAGACCCTCCCTCCCAGACCTTCCTACTTCCTGGACAGCATCCAACATCCCTCCCTCCCAGACCCTCCTACTTCCTGAAGAAGTTTGCGGACGGTTCGCGACATCTCTATGCTCTAGGTCTTTTTTTTTTACCGGCCCACATACATTTTTACATTTTTTTCCTAAAATTCTGTGAGTATCTTTGAAGCATGGGTTCACCCCTAGATCTGGCATTAAATAAGACATGTAAGGTATATCTAATGTTATCTCCTGCAAACCTATTAACAATAAAACCTGATTGATTGCCATGTATTCATTTTGATTTAGATTTTTTGGCCTTTTTCCAAGATTGAGAAAAATAAATTCATTTTTTATATATTTATATTTTTTTGTAGTGCGTGAAGAGAAATACAAATAAGCCTGCAATGCCCCAACAGCTCCTGCAAACATGTCAACATATATAGCAATATAGATATGTGGCATTTCAAGATGACAGCACCAATTTAATAGTTTATTAGATGAAGACTAGGCATTCGTGGCTAATATGTTGATTTATACTGAGTGAAAATGCACAGGAAACAGTTTAGACATAGAGATTGAAGGTAATAAAACATGCTTAACCATATACTGCAAAATTGGAAATATGGTTACAGAGACAATGTTGCAAGTGCAAATGCTTTGATTAATTGGTGTGAATGTTCTAATGAGGCACTGGGGAGGTCCTCGTTCGGGAAAAGAACAAGTTGGGAAACAATCCAAGAATGCTCCCCCTGGCCGGTGCTCGTCTGGCCTAATGTTGGCCAGCTGGAGGAGTGCTCATTAATTGCTTCCCTTGCGGTTTGCAATTTGGCATGTTGAGAGATGTGAAAGTTTTAAGCCAACATTCTAAATGGGGTTTTGGGGTGGTCCCCGGTCGGGAGGTGAATTAATTCCCTTTGTGGAAGCACTCCCGAATGGGGAGCAGGCAGAAGACACGAAAAAGATTGGCAAACACACATAATATAATACGAAAAGATGGGGAAACACACATAATATCAGACAGGCAATTCACGGACCGGCAGCGGTCCTGCCACAATAGTATTTTTATTTTGTCTTTTCCTGGTTTTAATATAAGACTTTTATTTGAAATTAACATTTCCTTTGGCATCTTTTTTGTATTTGTGATGTTAAATGGACTGATCAAGAATTCTAATGCCTTCACTTGTAATTGTGGTAATTTTAAGTTTCTTTTATAAATTACTCTATATTTAATAATACTTCTTCCTTCTGGAAAAAGATTTTGTAAATTATTAAAGTTATATAGTTGATAGTAAAAATCTGCAAATAGCCTGCCCGGCGGTACTCTGCACTTCCTGTAACTGAGATCCAGAGGCCGAATGCCTTCTGGGGGACCTGTAGATCGATGCTGGTGGCAAACTTTGTGGTTAAACATTTGACAATGGCTTAAGCCCTTAAGGTAAGAGTGTGCCCAGGGGTCTCCTGGCACCATAACAACTTCATTTAGAGGAAGCTGTTATAGTAACCAGAGTTTTCCTTTAAACATGTTTTTATTCTTATTGTCGTTTATTGTTAATAAGACTGGGGCATGGTCTGACCACGTTGCAGACTCATATTCACAATCAATTAAAAAACATGCTGATAAAAAAAAAAAAACGATAATGTGTGAGTATGATTTATATGGTATAGAAATAAAAGTAAAATCCTTAACCTCTGGATTTAAAACTCGCCATATATCATACAATTTATTTTTCACAGCAAATTTCTGAAATTTACTAACTGTTTATATTTTGGGGTTTTATTTTTACCACTTTGTAATTTTTTTTGTCTAAGTTTTTATCATTATCAATGTTAAAATAACCATCTAGTATTATGGATTCATGTGCAATATTTTCAAAAAAATTTAGTGTTCACATTAGGTGCATTAAAGTTTATAATTGTTAATATTATGTTGTTTGGTTTACATACTAGTATTATATATCTCCCATTTTGATCTAATCTATTTTTGTGACTATTTTCCAATAAAATTGTCTTTAATTAATATTTTATATTAAAAAAAACTTTTTTCTTTGTGTCATAATTTTATGTACTTTGAACCGGAAACCTTCTATCATAAAAAAGATTTTTGTGATACTTCTGGGTCTCTTCCACCACTGCTACTTCTATATTATTTATTTTTCACATGTCTAACAACAGCTTTTTTTTTTTTTTTTTGGTGAGTTGAGTCCTTGTGTGCATCTTTTAATCATCTTAAATTTTTTCTGTAAACTTCCAGAGGAAACATTTATCCATCATATTCAAACTGTGGTCAATATCAAGGACCTCATAATATTCTGGGACCTCCATAATCATCTCTATTACTAGTAAAAAATTGATTAAGGTCCACTGAGCCAAAACGTTGACAGTGTGATTACGTTTGTTGGCTAGAGAAAGGGAGAGATATGTCTTTCAAGTTTATGGAAGTTTATTTTGTTTGTATTAATTTAGACCCGTATGTATCATTTTCTTCTTTTGTTCCCGTCTCTCCTTCTTCAGATGTTACACCTCAATGATCCTTTTCTTTATTTCAAGGTTTGAGTCCAAGTTCTTGGAGAAGTTGCAATCCTTACTCTATACCTGTGATTATATATCTAGTATCTTTGTAAGTTAGAATTATTTTTTACTGGATAACTCCATGTGTCTTTTACTTTTCTCTTCTGTTTTCATTATAACATTCATATTTGATTTTTGTTGTCTAGTATGTTCTGATAAATCTGCCAAAACCACTAGCCCTCTGTTTTTCTCACTCTATTATTCCTTGATCTCCAGATCTTTTCTTTATAGATGTAATTGTGAAAGCGTACAATTATCTTTTGGAGCATGGTTGTGCAGTTGATGGACTTTTGTACATCCTGTAGAATCTTTCAAATCTTATATCTTTAAATCCAATATCTTCTGTAAATTTATTGAAAAAAGGAAAAATATAATTTCTTCGACCATCATGAATGAGATCTTCTGGAACTCCCTGAATCCTTCTTTCTCTATTTTCGTTGTCAGCATATTTCTCTTGCATATCCATGTTTTTTTAAATTTTATTTTTTACTCATATCCTGTTGTTTTCATAGGTGGAATTTGAGGAATCCAACTTTGTCGATATTTTCTTGTAGTTTTGATTTAATAATATAATTTTTCCTTTTAATTCCTACAGTTTATTCTTGGTAGTCTACTCTTATTGTGTCTCAATTCTTCACTAGTATTTTAGTGAGTATCATCTCTCGTTGCATTATTCTATCTTGTCATACTTACCGACCAGCGATCTCCAATCCCTTGGAAACAGAACGGACTTAGACTATTCTACTGCCTGTCTCAAGGTAAGTTGCTTCAGTTACCACTGCCTCAATTAATTGCTGCTCAAGTTCCTGCCTGCTTTTCGTATATCCTGAACTTTATTAAATCTAAGAGGCAGCATTTAACTTCCTGCTTCAGAATTCTGCATTCTTCAACTTATACTATTTATACTTACTGACTTTAAAAGCAGGTTCTGCCTAATCTCTCAGAAGAATTAATACATTTAGTTTATTCATTAATTTAAAGTGTTATTGCTTTAAAAAAAAAAAATGATATTCCTGTATTATCAGATACATCAAGTAATCTAAGTTCTGATTTATTGTTTCTTAAAGTGACACCACCTATAATTAACATTTCTGCAGCAATGTTCCTAAGAACTCAATTCTGAATATTACACATGCTGAGATTCTTGATTTATGTTTTCTAAGTAATTTGTGAAATCTGTTTCCTCAGTGTTATGTTGCTCATTTCTTTGATCTGGTAGTGAGATTCTTCTTGACTTATTTTTCTGTGATTCTGTCATGGTGACCCTGGCCATCTTCTGATACAGCGCATTCAGGGTGCCCGACACGCGCGCTCCAATGGGAACATCACTGGTAGCACTAGACCTTACCTCTGCAGGTGCCACGTCTTACATTAGGAGTGATCGTGTCGACGTTGCGCACGCATGTTCTGATGTCACATGAGCACCATTGGCCAATCAGAAATGTTCTTAAGGTATTTAAACACATTTTTCATATTTCTTAGTTTCCTTTTGTGATTTCCTGTTTGGTTATCTCTGAGTGTGTTATTTGTAATGATTATAGTATATTTTGACATTAACTTGCACCTTGACTATTCTGACTTCTACATCCCTTGATCTTAGACTTGTCTAACGTTTAGATACATTCTATTTCCCACACCTCTACTCTTTTATTACTAACTTTACTAACGGACATTCTAACGTCCAGTAATACATTTTAGGGTTTCTGTTTTATATTATTTTAATTAACTTCAGTTCTGTGTGTTGGGTATTATACTATCATAGGTTTTCAGGCCACAGTAGATGTTTTTTTATAGGTTAAATCCCAACTTTAATGTAACGTTATAAATTTGTTTTCAATCTCCCAAGTAGGGGTAAACACTTTTAAATAAATTAACGTAACTTAGATTTACAGTCTCTTAATTTTATAGATTATATGTTCACAGATTTAGATCTTACCCATAAAATAGCAAATTGCAAATATGGTTGCCTCAAAAGGAATAACTATATAAAAACGCTTCATGTAAGGGACATGTATAGTATGTATAAGTGTACTGTTCAATACTCCTACCAAAAGTTTAAATTGAATGTTAACCAACTCAGGTAACCTTTCTTCCTTAAGAGTCGATTACGACAGGATGTACAGGTTGAATAGTGAGGTAGTGGCAATAAGGTGGTTAAACATTTTGTGAGCCTTCAACTTACAGTTCAGTACTCCTAGAGTAAGTGTGACGATACCTTACCTTTCTCCCCCGGACCCACGCAGCGCGGTGGTCTCCCTGGCTGCTTCCGGGAGGCGGCGCAGCCTGTCTGGCGCTGGGCAAGACTCCTCTTATGACGTGGCGCCCCAACGTCATCAGGATTTTGCCGCGAAAATTCAAACGTGGCCACGCTCCCGGACCATTTGGGGGCATGGCTTCAAAGCAAAACACACCTCACTATAAAAGGGCACCCCTGTCCTTCCCTCAGCGCCCTAGTGTGGTTCTTGTTTGTTCCCTCTAGTGCTCTTGACAATTGTGTTTGTTTTCTGGTATATTGACCCTTGGCTTTCCTTACTGACTATTCTCCTCTCTGACTTCCCGAATTTTGGCTTGGTTGTTTCTCGTGTATTCCTTCTGTACTCCCTTGACCTCTGGCTATTCTTTTGACTATTCTCTGACGTTAAGCCTGGCCACCCTACCAACGAATCTGCCTGTCAGACATTCGATATACGTCTCTTACTGGGTTACTATCAGCCTGAAGGGGTCACTGTCGTGACATTACACTAGGGCCATGGACCCTGCAGGTGCAAACCCTCATGGGCCGGTTCAGACCTTGTTAGCCCGTACTGCCCATCTCCAGCTGGAAGAACATATCCCGGGTCATAGACCCCAGGAATCTCATATGGAGATGGTTGCAGGGGGGCTTCTGCCCACGCTACACCCCCTCTTCATTATGGGGGTGATCCCAAAGGATGCCGTGGTTTCCTAAACCAAGTTAGCATAAATTTTGAACTTCATCCTAGAGCTTATCCTATTGATAGATTGAAGATCGGTTACATTATAACCTTGTTAGTGGATAGAGCACTGGTTTGGCCCAATCATTTGTGGTAGAACGACAATCCCATAGTTTTTAACTATGCAGAGTTCGTTGCTGCCTTTAGGAGAACGTTCGATCCCCTTGGAAGATGAACTAATGCCACAAAAACCCTCTTACGAATGAGACAAGGGTGTCGCTCCCTGGTTGACTATGCCTTAGAATTCTACACTCATGCTGCCGAGGTTAGATGGAATGAGCAGGCCTTTGTAGATGTGTTCATGAATGGTCTTTCTAATAAGCTTTTAGACGAGTTGGCTACCAGAGATGTACCTAATATGTTGGAGGAATTGATCACCTATTTAGCACATATAGACGATCTTCTCCAACATAGGCAAAACACCAGGGGTAGACCTAGACCGTGTAACCGCTGTCGCTCCCGCAGAACCCATGCAGTTGGGAACCACGCGGTTACCTGAACCAGAGAGACTATATAAACGAAGGGAGGGACTTTGGATGTATTGTGGGAAAAGAGGGCATTCCAGCTTACACTGTCCAAGCAGGCCAGAAAACTCCAACACCTAAGCCATCTAGGAGGACAGGCCTTGGGTGTAATGTGTAATGACAAGAAAGAACTCAGGCTTCTTCTACCTATAACTATAGAATGGGAGGGAAAGAAAGTAACAACCATTGCGTTAACAGATTCTAGGGCAACCGATAATTTTGTTGATCGTAAATTCGGTCAGCATCACGATCTCCCATTCCAAGAAAGATCAACACACTTGGCCGTTGAGGCCATAGATGGTAGACCACTGTAAAATTCCTTTTATTACTCAGGAAGCTAATCCCCTAGTCTTGACTGTAGGTTCATTGCATAAAGAAATTATAACTCTACAGCAAATAACTTCTCCCACCTTTCCTGTTATACTTGGGTTTCCTTGGCTCACCAAGCACAATCCTTTAATAGATTGGTAGAGAAAAGAGATCGAAAATGGGGAGAATCTTGTTTTAAGGAGTGTATCATTCAAGTCAAACCAGTAGGTCTACTTAATGTTCCTACCATGGAACCTTTAACCACCCAAATACCCAAACAATATTTGGATCTCAAGGCGGTCTTTGAACCAAGGAAAGCGGAAAAGTTACCATCCCATCGTTCATACGACTGCGCTATTGACCTATTACCCGGTACTATGCCCCCTAGGGGTGCCGTGTATCACCTCTCTGTAACCGAAAATAAAGTACTTGCAGAGTACATCACAGAGAACTTGAAAAAGGGTTTTATTACTAAGTCTTCCTCACCGGCTGGGGCCGGGTTTTTCTTTGTTTCTAAAAAGGAGGGAGACTTGAGACCTTGTATTGACTATCGGGCAGGGCCGGCGCTACCTGTAAGGCAGACTAGGCAGCCGCCTAGGGCGCCCCTTGGGAGGGGGCGCCGCCAGGAGCGCCGGCCCCGCTCATCCTGCAGCCGCCCGAGCGCTCTGTAAAGAGCCTCGGGCGGCTGCAGCATTGCCCGGGCGGTGCGTCCATGAGGGCGGACCGCACCGCCCGGGCGCAGCCTGAGGAGAGGCTGACAGGAGGGAGCGCTCAGCGCTCCCACCTGTCAGCTCCCTCTCTGTAGCGTGGCCGAGCCCTCTATGGCATGGTCCGACCGGTACAGAGAGCAGCTGTCTCCTGTACCCGGCCGGACTAACAGGAAGTGCACACTGAGTGTTCACTTCCTGTTAGTCCGGCCGGGTACAGGAAACAACAGCTCCCTGTACCGGTCGGACTATACTGGGCTCGGCCACACTACCACACAGGTAGGGGAGGGAGGGGGAAGAAAGGAGGGAGGAAGGGGGGAGAAGAAAGAAAAGAGAGGGAGGGAGGGGGAGAAGAAAGAAACAGAGAGGGAGGGAGGGGAGAAGAAAGAAACAGAGGGAGGGGGGAAGAAAAAAAAGAGGGAGGGGAGGGAGAGGGAGGGGGAAAGAAAGAAACAGGGAGGGAGGGGGAGAAAGACTAACAGGGAGGTGGGGGGGGAAAGAAACTAACAGGGGGGGGAGACATTGACAGGGAGGGGAATTGACGGGGAGAGAGAAATTGACAGGGAGGGGGGAGTGACAGGGGAGGGAGGGGGAATGAGAGTAACAAGGGAGGGGGGGAGAAGAGAGTGACAAGGGAGGGGGGAGAGATTGACATCCATCACACACACACACACAATCACACACAATGCACCCCTTACACACAAAGACAATGAACCCCTTGCACACAGAAAAACACACAATGCATTACACACAATGCATTACACACACACACGCAATGCAACCCTTACACACAATGCATCCCTTGCACACACAGAAACACACAATGCATTCCTTACACACACTCAATGCACCCCTTACAGACTCACACACTTCATCCCTTACATACACAGAAACACACCTTGCAGCCCTTACACATACAAACACAGATTCACACAATGCATTCCTTACACACAAATCAGGACATTCCCTACACACTCCATCCCCTGTGAACAAACTCATTGGTGGAAAATGAAGGTGGACCCTGGGACCCAGACCTTGAGCTGTGTAAAGGGCCCCCAAAAAATGGAGCTGCTTCTCGCTCTCCCAGAACATTGATTTGTGTGACCACAGTTACAAACAGCCTCCAGAGATCCTGTTATACACCAGACCAGTGGAGCCAGACTGCAGCTAGAGCCCATCATCATCCTCATCTGCTTGTAAGTAGGTAATCTAGTATATTATTCGTGGCACTAATCTCTAATTTACCTCACATTAAAGAAACACTATAGTCCCCAGAACCACTGCACCTTAATGTAGTGGTCCTGGTGTCTATAGCCTGTCCCTGCAGGCCTTTTAATGTAAACACAGCGGCACTGCAGCACTAGCGTTAGTTAACATGGCAGGTCATATGGGTGGGGCATTGCGATGTCACGGGGGGGAGGAGGGGGGCGTCAAACTTTACTTTTGCCTAGGGCGGCAAAAATCCTTGCACCGGCCCTGCTATCGGGGTCTAAACAAAATAACCATACGAAACGCTTATCCCATCCCGCTTATAACTGAGCTTTTCGACAGGTTGAAGGGAGCAACCATATTCACTAAGTTAGATTTACGTGGAGCATATAATTTAGTTAGAATTAAGAAAGGACATGAGTGGAAGACTGCTTTCAATACTCGCTATGGCCATTATCAATACAGGGTTATGCCCTTCGGCTTATGCAACGCCCCTGCAGTCTTTCAAGATTTTATAAACAATGTATTAAGGGATTATCTACAAATGTTTGTTGTTGTTTATTTAGATGACATACTCATCTACTCTAAGAATATTAAGGAACACCATAGACACGTTAGGTTGGTCCTATCAAAATTTTTGAAAAACGGACTCTATTGTAAACTAGAAAAGTGTCTGTTTGACGTGGAAAAGGTTAATTTCCTAGGTTATATAATTTCAGGTTCGGGCTTTCAAATGGAACCTAAAAAACTGGAAGCAATCTTAAACTGGCCCCTACCCGTTGGACTTAAGGCCATCCAACGTTTCCTGGGATTTGCTAATTATTATAGAAAATTTATCAAAGGGTTTTCCTCTATTACCGCTCCTATTACTGCCATGACAGAAAAGAATAGGAATCATATGGTATGGAGTCTCGAAGTTAAGGAAGCTTTTGAGAAATTAAAGATAGCTTTTTCTTCGGCCCCAGTATTAAGACATCCTAATCCTTCGTGTCCCTTTCTATTAGAGGTAGATGCCTCAGAGACAGGGATAGGGGCTGTACTATCTAAGAGACCCTCAAATGATCAACCCCTACATCCCTGTGGTTTTTTCTCAAAAAACCTGACTGAAACGGAAAGAAGATATGATATAGGAGATAGGGAACTGTTAGCTATTATTTCAGCTCTCAAGGAATGGCATAATCTATTAGAGGGGTCACCTGAACTGATAACCATTCTTACTGACCACAAAAACCTTTCCTATTTCGGAGAGGCGAAAAGAATGTCTGACAGGCAGATTCGTTGGTCTTTTAACACGCTTTAACTACATTGTGAGGTATAGACCCGGATCTAAGAATACCAAAGCGGATGCCCTATCCCGACAAAATGAACATCTATCTCCTCCCGTAACCCATTTATCCTCCATAATCCCTACCTCACACATAGTAGCCACAGTTCATGCTAAAGTCTCTTCTAGTTTAATGGAGGTATTATCCAAACGCCAGGATCACAACTCCTTGACTATCGCTCAGGGAAAATTATACATACCTTTAAATTATAGGATACAAATCCTGTCCTTGGTACACGACTCTAAGGTTGCCGGTTATCCCGGGATCCATAAGACTGAATCTTTACTCAAAAAAACAATTCTGGTGGCCCTCATACAAGAAGGATGTTGGAGAATTTGTTTTAGCCTGTAACTAGTGATGTCCCGAACGGTTCGCCGCGGACTCATCATTGAGTAAACTTTGACCCTGTACCTCACAGTCAGCAGACACATTCCAGCCAATCAGCAGCAGACCCTCCCTCCCAGACCCTCCCACCTCCTGGACAGCATCCATTTTGAAGCTGCATTCTTAGTGAGCTGTCCAGGAGGTGGAAGGGTCTGGTAGGGAGGGTCTGCTGCTGATTGTCTGGAATGTGTCTGCTGACTGTGAGGTACAGGGTCAAAGTTTACTCAATGATGAGTCCGCGGCTAACCGTTCGTGGCGAACCGTTCGCGAACCGTTCGGCGAACCGTTTGGGACATCAATACCTGTAACATCTGTTCCTCTAACAAATCTCCTAAGGATCGTCCTTTGGGCCTCCTCATGCCATTGCCTATTCCCGATAAGCCCTGGTCAAGTATCGCCATGGATTTCGTAGTGGACCTACCACTTTCCAAAAATCACCGGGTAATCCTGACTATCATAGACAGATTTTCCAAGATGACCCATCTTGTCCCTTTAATTAAATTGCCTTTGTCCTCCGAACTGGCCACGGTGTTTATAAGGGAGGTGGTTCGTTTACATGGTATACCCGTGGATATAGTTTCAGATAGAGGTCCGCAATTTATTTCCAGGTTCTGGAAAGCATTTTGTAATCAATTGGGTATCAAGCTTAATCTCTCTTCTTCGTATCATCCCCAATCTAACGGGGTTACAAAAAGGAGGAATCAATCACTTGAACAATACATTCGCTGCTTCACCTCCGATCACCAAGATGATTGGGTGGAGTTACTTCCTTGGGCTGAATTTGCCCACAATAACATGATTCACGAATCTACGCAACATAGTCCCTTTTATATAAATTATGGCTTTGACCCTATTACTCTTCTGAGTTCCTTTTCATCCACTGCAGTGCCAAGCGTTGACTACACTATTAAGAATATGAACGTCACTTGGATAGGGGTCAAACGTATCTTGACGCAAAAGGATGAAACTCAAAAATGTAAAGCAGACAATCGACGAAAAACCACTCTGATTTTTATGGTAGGGGATAGAGTATGGTTGAGTACACGCAATATTAAATTAAAAGTCCCCTCTATGAAATTCGCTCAACATTTTATTGGTCCTTTTAAGATCCTCAAACGCGTGGCAGTCTCCCTGGCTGCTTCCGGGAGGCGGCACAGCCTGACGGGCGCTCATACAATTGAATCCTGGCAAGCCTCCTCTTATGACACCGGTCATGCGCGCCGACGTCATCAGGATTTTGCCACGAAAATTCAAGTGTGGCCACGCTCCCGGACCTTTTGGGGGCATGGCTTTAAAGCAAAACAGACCTTACTATAAAAGGGTGCTCCTGTCCTTCCCTCAGCGCCCTAGTGTGGTTCTTGTTTGTTCCCTCTAGTGCTCTTGACAATTGTGAGTGTTTTCTGGTATATTGACCCTTGGCTTTCCTTACTGACTATTCTCCTCTCTGGCTTCCCGAATTTTGGCTTGGTTGTATTCCGTGTTCTGTACTCCCTTGACCTCTGGCTATTCTTTTGACTATTCTCTGACGTTAAGCCCGGCCACCCTAAGGTCTGGTTACTATCTGCGTGAAGGGGTCACTGTCGTGACAGTAAGACTTCTTTCAACAAGCTCCTTCAAATAATTAAAGACTTCAGTGGTTGGATCATGAAGTATATATGGATCACAAAGTATAAAATATGGTATATTCATGACCTTACTCTTCTTTGTGTGACATTGATGTCACCACAGTCTTGAAGTTAGGAACCCAGGCCCAAATGCCGACAAGCAAGCACATCGGAAATGTTACTGTTCCCAAATGCAAAGATGACAAAATATTGATAAAAAATAAAGCATTTCTGTGAGTGTAAATGGAACTTTCCTCTAAGGGAGGTGCACTTGCAGGCCATTTTAAGCCAGTATCAAAATTCATAAACTCAGAATATTACTCCCTTACAGGATTCTTCATTAAAGTAAGAATTGTAGAGATTCCGAAAGGAATTCAAATGGAATTTCAAATTTTACACAGAAATAGCTAAAGTTGAAACATTCATTATTTTGACCATTAATATAAATGTTTCATGAATTTACTACTGAGTGCCCAACAATTCTCACCTCATTAGTAATAACTGTGATTGAAATGCACTGGTTAAATTAAGCAACAACCCTTTATATCCACTGGACAGTGTCAAAGGTGTAGAATTGCTCACGTACCACCCGTGAACATGGGCAGTTTCAAAAAAAACTCATAAATTATAGGCAGGGTCCCTCTATCTCTCTCTTTAAAACAATAAATACATCTAAGGCCACTAGCCCACTTCTACCAGTTGAGAGGCCTGCATTTCCATCTCGTAACAGGTAACAAAACCATATACCTGGGTGCAACAGATGAGTGAACGCTAAACAACCAATGTTATGACTCTCTGCATCAAATAGACATCTAACACTAAATGACTATTGACTTGTACTAACTCAACCCAGATAATGCACAGCTACCTCAATTTCTAGACATCACATCTCAATAAAATAATAACTTCAGCCCACATTAAGTAAACCCTCAATTTGTCCTACAACAACAAGTAAAAAGTCAAAGAGAAATCTGTATTCCTCACACTATAGTGCCCTCTGGGCTCCTCTCCCTTGCGCCTTTCCCCCACCCGCCAGTACATAAAGCAGTATTTAATCACCTGATTCCAGCACCAATGTCTATCCACGTCCTCCAACATCATCTGACGGGGAGACCTAATGCGCATGAGCAACGAGCGCAGAGAGCGCATTAGGTACTCCCCATAGGAAAACATTACCTCAATGCTTTCCTGTCCCATGACGCTGGATGTTCTTATGCAGAGCATGAGGATGTCCGGCGTCATTTAGCCGACCTAAAGTCCAGTAAACTCCTGGAAGTGCCTATAGTGGCTGTCTGCTAGACAGCCACTAGAGACTGTCTTAGTGCTGCAATGTAAAAATTGCAGTTTCTCTATGTCCCTTTAAAACATGCTCTTGCTAAAACTTCAGATGGATATAAACACAAATACTTCTTTGGAAACATTTGGATAGTAAATGGAATAACAAACATTCATGTCACACATACCGTCACACCTGGGCTTCAATCATATGTAAGCATGCCAAAATCCACTAGGAAATGTAAGTCAGCAGGAGTAACTACACTGGATATTAATGAAGGAATGGATCATTTCAATACCCCATACATTATATACAGGAGCAGTTCACTATAGCACTTTGCTATAAGGGCTATCCACCCACACATCTCTGTATCAGCCTGGCACACATTCATGCAAGGCTGACGCACCTACTTTCCAGCCAGATCTGCTTTCTTTCTGGGCAGGCAAGATGAAAGACCTTTCTAGAGGTCAAAATTATGCTGTTATACTTCGTACACTGATCTCCATTAGATTAGGCCCAGTGCCTGAATCAATGTTTTCCTTTTTTTTCACTCATGTATCGGGGTATGTCAGCCCTGGGTCTTTAAGAAGAGTGCGTTTGTCTTACACTACGTGCGTCAGGGGAAACATCACTGGCGCTATCCACCAGTCACTTTACTAAGAGTGACCTGTCACTGCACTAAGAGTGACCTCTTTACTTACCATACCAATTAGAGCTTTCTATCGGCCTCGGCTCGGCCGTTACCCAGCAGCACTTGAAGCAGCCTACAAAGTCTAGCCATTTCCTGCACACGTCTTTCATTGTAGCAGTATTGGTGGGAAATTTTCTATTTGTATTTCCATAGGAGGCTTTTGGCTAAGGGGGTGCCCTCGAAGGCACAAGTACTTAGGGACCACAAGCATAGGAGAATTCCTAGTGTTTTTGCAGTTAAACCCCTCTCTACCCATAGCCTGTTGGTTATTTAGCCCCGTTACTGCAGAATATACCAGGAAATATCTTTGCAGTCTGCACCTCCTAGTTACCATACTGCAGATACTCCCGCCTGCACATACCATAACACTAGGATTTCCAGTGTTTTTGTAGTTAACCCCTCTCTACCCATAGCTTGTTGGTTATTAAGCCAGTTCCTGCAGAATCTACCAGGCAACATCTTGCAGTTTGTACTTCCTAGTTACTATACTGCAGGTACTCCCGCCTGCACATACCATAACACTAGGATTTCCAGTGTTTTTGTAGTTTTCCTGCAGAATATACCAGGCAACACCTTTGCAGTCTGCACCTCCTAGTTACTATACTGCAGATACTTCCGCCTGCACATACCATAACACTAGGATTTCCAGTGTTTTTGCAGTTAACCCCTCTCTACCCATAGCTTGTTGGTTATTAAGCCAGTTCCTGCAGAATCTACCAGGCAACATATTGCAGTTTGCACCTCTTGGTTTCTATACTGCAGATACTCCCGCCAGCATATACCATAACACTAGGATTTCCAGTTTTTGTAGTTAACCCCTCTCTTCCCATAGCCTGTAGGTTATTAAGCTAGTTCCTGCAGAATCTACCAGGCAACATTTTGCAGTTTGCACCTTCTAGTTACCATACGGCAGATACTCCCGCCAGCACATACCTCTAGATGCTATTTCTCATGGTCTTTAACACAGCACCCTGTCATCATTTCTGAGATGCTCTTTTCTGCAGTATACTGGCACTCTCAAGCTTGTTTTGGAGTCCAGACACTTCGGTAAACATTGTTATCAGCTTTGTTAACAGCTTCAGTGCAGCTCACTGGAACTTGGCTATTTTTCCTTGAGCCCGGATACTGGTATATGTATACATTATTGACACTACTAAATTGTAGCTGTTGTTCCCACAGTGGCATTTCACTCTGTTAACAGGCAGTGTAACTGTATTACTTGAGGATTTCTTACAACAGTTATTTGAACTAAAATTTGTTTGTATACCCCCTTTTAACTATTTACATTAAAAGTGAAGTTTTAATTATCTTTCCTCTTTTGGGATCTCCCCGAGCCCAACCTATCCTAAGGTCACCCCTCTATAACGAGGCAACTACCACTCTGCAGGACACTCTATCATTTATCCTGTCCCTTCTCCTGTATCCCTTCCTTATTGTTTAGCGTTTGTCTTACATTTCTAATACAATATTCTTTCTGGGCAGGTCAGTCAATTTATGTTGTCACTGTCCCACCTACTCACTTGTGCCCATACTAACAACTCTCAATTTAAAAATTTGCACCCCATCCCCATCTCTGTTTTTGTTCTCACCACAAATTCTTTTTAAGCACCTGAAAGCAGGGTTCTCACATACAATATGTACGTTCTGAGATAGATAGTTATGTAGATAGACAGATACATTTTTTTCTTTTGAGAATTTTTTTGGTTTCATCCCTTTGTTCTAATTCACAGGAAAGTAAAATTGTTAGAACGATCTGTAAGTAATTGTGTAAAGAATTTTAATGGACGGGTGTGAGGAATCAGGAAACTGCTGTAGCATATCTTCTGAATGTGATAGATCAACTAGTTGATGATATATATGTAGCCATGCATTCTACAAAATGTTGCTTTAAAGAAGCCTCAGTCATGCAAATATGACACACTGGCATGTTGTAGACAAGATATTTTCATCTATCTGTTGTTTCAGCCCTTTTTCAGGAAGTGTATAGATTACATGTATGTGCCTTGCAAATGTCGGGGTTCTTTGCATTCAAGTTAGTAATGTGTGATACAGGTATTGTTACAATAGAGAACACAATAGTGTGATAGCTGCAACAAAATGTAGATGTATGAACTCTCTTTATTTAGAATCAAGAAACCAGATTATTCTTAATCTTCAAACGGCTTATATATATAAAGCAGAAAAAAAACAGAGCATACAATTGTTCAGAAAGCAATGAGGTTATTGTTTTTCTGGCCCTCTTTTCTCTTGACTTGCTTTTCAGATCAGTAAGTAATCAGCTAATGAATCCCTTTCTCAATTTGATTGGTGATCTACATAGGGCCACAATACAACTGCATGAACCCAACTATCAGGTTTATGCTGTACTTTTAAGGTGATAGGTTAATAAAGTTGGGTAACATGTGGGTACTTATTGCACAACCCTGAGCAAATCATTTGAAACACTGAGCAAATGACTTCCACAAGTTGCGGGACAGGACTTTAAACCGTTTTAAGTAAACACTACTGATTAGTGCAGGTGGACAGATCACCAGTAGTGGGACTAAATAACAGTGGATCCTGGTGCAAGATTTATTTTTGTCTTCCTGCCTCTTCAGACAATTAACCTGTAACTTATGCAAAAATGTGACTTTTGCCATTGCCATACAACAAACTCTAAAGTCACAAGACCCTAAATCCCAAGGCTAATTCACCCTTTCCCTACCCAATTTAGACTGCCACATTTCCTTCCCCTACTCCTCTCCCTGCCCAAATTAGCCTTTGCCACATTGACCTGTATATGAACCCTCTATATTCCCAAATTGCAAATTAGCCCCCTCCAAATAGATGGCCACAGTCCTGTTCCAAGGAATTCACCCCAATATGTCTTCTTAATCACTTTGCTATCCAGACACTGTGGAAGGGACCTACCTTGGCTCCTAAAGTGCTCAGCTCTGTCATATTTTTGTGTGGAAGCTCTCTCTTGGTCATGGCTGAATGGGTCCAATTTGTTGCTCTACAGGGCACTTGCCAGTGACACAGACACACATAAAATGTAATTTAGACACACATTCACACAGACACATTTAATTCAGTTCCTAGATACTTTCCATGCAGTTCACAGTCACATTTTCCATAGAGTGCACAGAGATATTTGAAATTTTGCAGACAAATAAAATTAATTTGATAAATTAAAGTTACCAAAGTATCAAAAGCCCCAGTCATCTTCCCTTTCTTCTGATAGATAGACTGACTCATCCTGCCACCACTGGGGATGACTTCTTACTGTGCTGTAAACCTATTGCTACATCCAGGGCAGGTGGAAGTAGTTGCTTCATCCAGCATCCCATGAGAAAGGCAGCCTGTATTCTGGAGTAAGAAAGCAAGGGCTAGATGAAGGCAGCCACTTGATCAGAATCCTCTGATTTATGGTGTTCATAGGCAGGGCCAGAATAAGAGCCTATTGGGTAAAAAACACTAAAACAGTCATATCTCCGAAGCGTCATGTATCTGATGGAGGTGGTGCTGGAGGGAAAAACAGAGGATATAGCTATAAGAAAACACATACCCTGTGCTAATCTCTCGCATTCATCTTTCAAGAAAATCCATATCCCCTAACAGCAGTGTCCTGTGAAGCAGGATTATGTTGGGTGGGGTAAAAGGGTGGGTCACTGATGCGAATCACGTAACCAGAACCACCCAAAGGGTCAAACATGCCTCAAAAGAGGGAATATCTGCACGAAAAATTAGATGGTCAGTCTGGCGTGAATGCCTGTCAGGCTGCCTGCCAACCATGCAGGCTGGCCAACCGAGAGCATACTATGCAGATAGCACGCTGAGCTTGGCATAAATGTGTCTAATGATCCGCTTACTCTACGCTTTATGCGGACTGTCCCCTAGCATGTCCACTTGTCTCCTAACCTTCGTACTAGCAGGCAGTAGCTCCTGTTACACAGTTTGGGACAGAGAAAAAGCGTTTCATTGTCAGCCAGTCCTTACCCGTTTTGTTCCCCTACATCCCTCTTACGTTTCCATACTTTAACAAACGCCTGTAAAAAGTTGTAAAAAACCCACTATATTAATACGGCTCTGCTCATAAGACCTTGCCTGATAATAATAAAGCCATCTGGGTGTTCTCTCACCTCAGCTCATCTCTGCTGGGGCCCTAACTGCACTCCCTCCCTTGATGAATGGCCAAGAGTGATCCTCTAAACTCTAGTGGGTCCTGGTGCTATTGCACCTGCAGTAGTTCTGCCCCTAGGATACATATTAGGTATGCTTTTTGAGATTTTTTTTAATTTCCCACTAAATTTGTTATATTGTGAACTGCCACCGGAAGTATTTTTAGTATCTGTGGCAAATGTGCCTATTACATGAGCTCCTGGAGGAGCCTGCTAGATAGGCTCCTGCCAAAGGACTTTGGGCCGTATCCAAAGACCCCATTCGGGAGTTAACCTGTCAGGCCTCCCCAAGCTGCTTTCCCTCGGTGCCCCTGGTTTGGCACTTTCACTTCTCTAGAGTTAACTGAACGCTAGCTTCCCAGTGGGCGTTCGCATGAACAAACCCACGAACGGTCCTCAGTGGTACTTAGCTGCGACCACTATGGAACAAATTTTGGAATGAGGACTTCGTGGTTCAAAGTCACCTCAGTGGTACTTTGCTGTGATTGTTATGAAACTGTTTTCGGCTAGGTGACCTTGCGATTCCTAGAGAACTTGGTTCAGGATTTTGAACCACTTTGCGACCAGAGAGCACATTTTAGAGGGAAGGCACCTGAGACTAAGTGGAATAAAAGTTCCCTGAGAGCCAGGTGGGGCACCCCATATTTCGGCCGCTGGAGCTCTCGAAAGTTGACTGTTAAAAGCAGCAAACGGTGGCGTTTTCCCTACACTGCATGGATCTGAGCGCTATTTGGATAACTTGGGCGCCAGATCAGAGTTATTGGGGTATGTATGATATGTGGGTTTACTCTATATTTTTATTATGTTTTGAGGTACTTTTATGTTTTTATGTTTTTGTGTTTGGCTCTCTGTTCTTGGGAGATAATTAGCTTGCCAGTCTTTAACTCAATTTTCTCCCAGGCACAGAGATCTCTGAAATGGACTTGTATCGGGGCTGTTCCACTTTCGGAAGTGATGGCGAGACCCCGACCAAGCTGTGAAGGCTGGGGGCTGAAGTGCGGCTGGTGTCCCAGTGACCGCAAGGGATTGTGTTTGGCAGAGGTACCCAGTCGAGGTACCAGGCAGTCCGTCACAGTATCCTTTGGCCACTTTGTGGGTTTTGGCTTTGCTTCATAAATTGTGAGTCAAAGGGACACTCGAAGCACCAACACTACTATGGTTTATTACCCTAGTAGGCTATTGAAGAGTCGCTTCAGTTTTTGTCAAACCAAGAATCTTCTCAGCAACCATATCTCATCCCTTCTGTCCTTAACATGATAAATATCTGCCTGAAATATTTGTATTGATCATCAAGGTTTTTCTGTGCCAAATTACAATAAACCCCTTCATCAATGGGATTATGTCACAATTTCAGTGCACGAAAGGTGACAATGGCAATTTATCCTTACAAATATAAATATTTTGATCATATATTGAGGAGTTAAAACTCGCACATGATCATGTTGTCAGATGGTGTATTCTTTATGTGGTAGCAAAGATACTTGAAGACATTTTGACAATAACCAGAGGGATTGCAGCCCCAAGTCCCCCCTCTGCTGCCCCTGTTTCCCACCATATTGCCCCTGTGCTCCCACCACAGTTCCTATATCCCTCGCTACAGCCCCTAACTCCCCTACTTCACATGCCTTCCACTACAGCCTTGATTCCTCCACCCTCAGCACCTAACCCCCTTTACACCCGATAACTCCACTTCAGCCCCTATTCCCTTACTACAGTCCTCACCCCCACTAAAGCCATTCTCCCCCAATTGCTGCCCATATCCTGCACACTACAGCCCATTTTCCCCCAATTGCTGCCCATACCCCCCAAACTACAGCCATCAACATACTTCAGCCCCTAACCCCCCTACTACAGCCCCTATCCCCCACTACATATCGCAAGCCCCCAATTACAACCCTTAATCCTTAACTACAGCCTCTGTCCCCCCCATTACAACCCCTGTACCCACCACTACAGCCCCTAGCGCCCTACTACAGCCCCTAATTCCTCAATCACAGCCCCTATAACCCCACTTCAACTTACTGCCAGTCCCCCTCCCAAGATTAGGTTCTGGATACCTTGTAAGGGGTCCGTGCTATCACCAGATTCTGCAATGTGGTCTGGTGCCCAACCAGACCACATAGCATTTACAAGGTCCCTTGTATATCCCACAGCATGGACACATTTTTTCTTAATAGATTATGGGCTGTACCTTCTTGTTGGTGACACTGCTTCATCTCCTTTTCCATAAGCTCCATTCCATCTCTTTCTCTCCCCTCCAGCTCCATCTCCTTCTATACCCTAGTTCCATCATCCGCTCCCCCACCTAGCTCCATCTCTACTAATCAACTTAATTTCCCTCTCTCCCCAGCTCCATCTCCCACTTTCCCCCATCTCTATCTCCTTCTCTCCCCTCCATCCCCCTCAGCTCCATCTCCCATAATAGCTCTGATGTGTCGAGGTGATGTAGAATTATTAAAATCTTTATTAGAACCTGTATTGAATTATTGTACTAACTCCATTTTGTTCACCTTACATGACAGAATTTCCTGACAGTATTCAATATAATGAATAAGAGATTGTATTTTCTCTCTCTAAGGACATAACTAGCCCCGGAGTTAGCGGATCTCCGTTGACTTGCAACATAGTATAATCCAAGGCCAGGAGAACAGCGACTAAATGAAATGTTTTATTCATAAAAGAACCTTGGAACAGACCACGAGACTGACATCACTAACTACGTAAAATGATGCCCAAGCCCCCCCTTTCCACCGAGTAAGCCTCGTGCTAAAGAGCAATGGCGACGACATCCCATGATGGGAGGGTGCCTCACTAGTCACTCAAATCTCTGAGCCAATTAATAATATTAATGGGTGGACACTGACATAGCCACTTAACATTTAACCCAATTAATGATGTTTATTTGTTATTATCTGATATTCAATGATGATGTCATTTTGCATATAAAAAGGCCTGCGTGCCCGCTTTTTAACTAGATGCTAATAAATTTCCTGAAGTGTTTTTAACCTGAACTGCATGTGTCAGTGTAAACTTACTTCTGCGTATACGCAATTTATTCATCTCAGATTTGGACAGGAACAGATAGACTTTTAAACATTTTTGTTTATTTCTAAATTAATCTACATCAGAGGCATGGACTTTACAGGACCTCTGAACGTGTCCTGTAGTATCTGTCACCAAGATATTAGCAGCAGATCCTTTAGGTCCTGAAAGTTGCGAGGTGGGGCCTCCATGGATCAATTTTTTTGTTCCAGCATATCCCACAGATGCTCAATCGGGGGAATTTGTAGGCCAAGGCAACAACTTAAACTTTTTGTTATGTTCTTCAAACCATTTCTGAACAATATTTGCAGTGTTGCATGGTGCATTATCCTGCTAAAAAAGGCCACTTCCATAAGGGAATACTATTGCCATAAAGGGGTGTACATTGCCTGCAACAATCTCTAGGTAGGCGGTACGTGTCAAAGTAACATCCACATGAATGTCAGGATGTCAAAAATATCAAGGTATTCCAGCAAAACATTGCCCAGAGCATAACACTGCCTCTGTCAGCCTGCCTTCTTCCTATTGTGCATCCTGTTGCCATCTCTTCCCCAGGTAAACGACACACACACCCGGCCATCCACCTGATCTAAAAGACGCGATTCATTAGACCATACAGCCTTCTTCTATTACTTCATGGTCCAGTTCTGACACTCACATCCCTATAGAACGTACTTTCAGTGGTGGACAGAGGTCATCATGTACACTCTAATCAATCTGTTGCTATGCAGCCCCATATGCAGAAAACGGTGAAACACCTTGTGTTCTGACACCTTTCTATTATGGCCAGCAATGTGAGCTTCAGTAGCTCTGCTCTGTGATCAGGCCAGACGGTCTAGCCTTCACTCTCCATGTAGATCAATGAGCCTTGGATGGCTTGGACACTTGGACACTGGTTCACCGGTTGTTCTTCTTTGCACCACTTTTTGTAGGTACTACTCACTGCATACCAGAAATACTCCACAAGACTTACTGTTTTGGAGACGCTCTGAACCAGTTGTCTAGCTATTTGGCTCTTGTCAAAGTCATTCAAATCTTTTTACTTGCCTATTTTCCCTGCTTCCAACACATGAAATTCAAGAACTGACTGTTCACGTGCTGCCTAATATATCTCACCACTTGACAGGTACCACTGTAATGATCAATATTAATCACTTCACCAGTCAGTGGTTTTCATGTTGTGGCTGATAGTGTATAACAGTACATATTTTACTCTGCTCGTATGCCCTAAATTGTACAGCACTGCACCTGCAATATATGTTGGTGGTTTGTAAATCTAGAATTATAATATTAAGATGCTAGCATGCACCTGTCAAATAAGTATAATTTAATATATACCTAAGGCATAAAAACCCTTTTAAGTAATGGCAAGAAATACAAATGACGGAGAATTATTTTGATTTGCAGATAGGGGAACAGATAAGAACTATGAATTGGAGTGATTCAAGTTATGCAATGAAGGTGAGAGGCCTTAGGTGCTAATCAAAAATATCGGCACAAAAAAAAAAAAGAAAAATATGTAGTCTATTTATGTGTTAATGAATCTCTGTAATGTACTAATTGTGTTTGGAGCCATCCCTAGCTGCCTTAATGAAACATTTGCTGCCAAGTAACACCTCTAGGTTCAGTCACTCAGACGGCCACTAGAGGTGCTACCTAGTCCAGTGCTGCATAGTATACCAATGAACGTTCTACATAGAGAAGCATTGGTTCAATACATCTTTACGAGGAAATGATGATTGTATTATTGTGTATTGCCTATGGAAAGCATTGCATTGGCTGAGATCATCAAGAACATCGTGGCGAGGGAGAAAAGGTGAGTAAAAACACCATTCTTAAGTGATCTAAGGGGAACTGGAAACCTAAATAGCTAGTTAAACAATATAATGCCAGGAATACATGTTTGACTTCCTGACACTATACAGGGAGTGCAGAATTATTAGGCAAATGAGTATTTTGACCACATCATCCTCTTTATGCATGTTGTCTTACTCCAAGCTGTATGGGCTCGAAAGCCTACTACCAATTAAGCATATTAGGTGATGTGCATCTCTGTAATGGGAAGGGGTGTGGTCTAATGACATCAACACCCTATATCAGGTGTGCATAATTATTAGGCAACTTCCTTCCCTTTGGCAAAATGGGTCAAAAGAAGGACTTGACAGGCTCAGAAAAGTCAAAAATAGTGAGATATCTTGCAGAGGGATGCAGCACTCTTAAAATTGCAAAGCTTCTGAAGCGTGATCATCGAACAATCAAGCGTTTCATTCAAAATAGTCAACAGGGTCGCAAGAAGCGTGTGGAAAAACCAAGGCGCAAAATAACTGCCCATGAACTGAGAAAAGTCAAGCGTGCAGCTGCCACGATGCCACTTGCCACCAGTTTGGCCATATTTCAGAGCTGCAACATCACTGGAGTGCCCAAAAGCACAAGGTGTGCAATACTCAGAGACATGGCCAAGGTAAGAAAGGCTGAAAGACAACCACCTCTGAACAAGACACACAAGCTGAAACGTCAAGACTGGGCCAAGAAATATCTCAAGACTGATTTTTCTAAGGTTTTATGGACTGATGAAATGAGAGTGAGTCTTGATGGGCCAGATGGATGGGCCCGTGGCTGGATTGGTAAAGGGCAGAGAGCTCCAGTCCGACTCAGACGCCAGCAAGGTGGAGGTGGAGTACTGGTTTGGGCTGGTATCATCAAAGATGAGCTTGTGGGGCCTTTTCGGGTTGAGGATGGAGTCAAGCTCAACTCCCAGTCCTACTGCCAGTTCCTGGAAGACACCTTCTTCAAGCAGTGGTACAGGAAGAAGTCTGCATCCTTCAAGAAAAACATGATTTTCATGCAGGACAATGCTCCATCACACGCGTCCAAGTACTCCACAGCGTGGCTGGCAAGAAAGGGTATAAAAGAAGAAAATCTAATGACATGGCCTCCTTGTTCACCTGATCTGAACCCCATTGAGAACCTGTGGTCCATCATCAAATGTGAGATTTACAAGGAGGGAAAACAGTACACCTCTCTGAACAGTGTCTGGGAGGCTGTGGTTGCTGCTGCACGCAATGTTGATGGTGAACAGATCAAAACACTGACAGAATCCATGGATGGCAGGCTTTTGAGTGTCCTTGCAAAGAAAGGTGGCTATATTGGTCACTGATTTGTTTTTGTTTTGTTTTTGAATGTCAGAAATGTATATTTGTGAATGTTGAGATGTTATATTGGTTTCACTGGTAATAATAAATAATTGAAATGGTTATATATTTGTTTTTTGTTAAGTTGCCTAATAATTATGCACAGTAATAGTCACCTGCACACACAGATATCCCCCTAACATAGCTAAAACTAAAAACAAACTAAAAACTACTTCAAAAAATATTCAGCTTTGATATCAATTAGTTTTTTGGGTTCATTGAGAACATGGTTGTTGTTCAATAATAAAATTAATCCTCAAAAATACAACTTGCCTAATAATTCTGCACTCCCTGTAGTTCCTCAAAGAGCAAAAAAGAATTAAGCAGAGAAATAATGAAGTCCTAGCAGAAAAAAAGTTTGTAGCATGAAAAGCAAGACTGGAAAAAAGAGGCGAATTGAGCTTAAAAGGCTAAATTTTTGCTTTGCGATACTTAAGAAAAGTTAACATGTTTCTGTGTTTTTAGGAGGGAAGAGGTTAATGTGTGATATAATCATAGCCAGAAACAGCCATTAGCTTCTGTAGGCAGGGCTGGATTTCCCACAAGGCCACCAAGGCCATGGCCTCTGGGTGGCAGGCACGAGAGGGGTGGCATGGCCAGTGGGGAAATCAAAGATTGCTGTGGCAAACCTAGCCACTTTAGGTCATACTGCTTAACATCTGAAGGTTGTCTGTAAAAAGCTGTGTTAATCTTGTGTAAGAATGTATTCATGTGTTTTTATAATAGAGAGCCTGCATAGGCTAATAGCCGAAAGCTGTTAGCATTCCTATGGTAGTTTCACAAACAGTGACTTTATACACTGTTCGTGAAACGAATAAAGTACCGAATGGGAGCCCACACACAGAGGGTCGTGTGGCTCCCATTAACCGATTGCAACATTGCAGCAATCGGCGGATAAGTGCTTTCCTAGGTGGCCGACGTTCGGCTACCGACCATGCGGCGGTCGGCCATCTTGGATCTTTTGTTATACCAGCGGTGTTTGGTCGTCGAGCGCCTGGAACTAAAATCGGCTACTCGACGGCGCGAACAGCGCTGGACCTCCAGGCTGTTCGGGAGCACCAGTCCTTCGGTACTTTATTCCCACATATGTGTTCGGTACTTTTCAGGTGAATGAAATATAATGTGTGTTTCGTGCGGCGTTCGGTTATTTATGCTGGGATCTGAGCGGTACTTTCACAAAGTGTGCGCTCATACCCCAGCTATCTACCGAACAGTCATTCGGTAGAATCATATGTATAATATTGAAGTTATGCAAGTTTATGTGAAAAGTCCGTTCTGCTGTACGGAGGGATAATCCACTTAACAGGATATTCTAGTGGGAGTATCCCTCCCGTACAGCAGTGTATGGTAGAAGAAATGCCCTGTATTTTCACTTCCCCATGTAGTCCACTACTGTATAGCCCCTGTAAAGTGACTAAGGAAACCCCTTGCATGGGGAATCACATAAATACTGGAGCTGTGAATAAAATTGGCAGTTGACTCCCAGAACTGTGTTTCGTCCGGTTACTGGGGGATTTGGGATATTGCATTAATTTCCAGCGCTTGACTTGGATCACTTTCTGTACCAGCGGAGATCTTGGGATTTAACATTGCAGCTCCGCTACAATTGCCCTCACTGGCCAGACCATACTTATGCCAGGGGAGCTCAGCCCATGTGAAAAGCAGAATACTGGCCTGCTACTTCTCCTTCCTAGAAGGCTGCTTAAGATGCTCTGATGCGCTGGGCCAATCGGAGGAGAGCTGTCATAACTGTCATAACTCAATCACATTTAAGAGGACGGATAGCAAAGAAGGGAGCAGGGCAGCCACCAGCCTGCTCAGCAAAGAACCTGCTATGCCCAATACAGTGGCCAGCCACCCTTGTGTGTTTACATGGGTCCGTGCATGTGTGTGTTTGCATAGATCAGTGTGTGTCTGCATTGATCAGTGTGTGTCTGTATTGGTCAGTAAGTGTGTATCTGCATGGATCCATGTGTGTCTGCATGGGTCATTGTGTGCATGTCTGTATGGCTCAATGAGTGTGTGTGTCTGCATGGGTCAGTGTGTGTGCTTTCCTGTGTCACTGGGTGTGTGTGAATAAACATGGATTTTCAAGGACAACAAAATTCAAATCAATACTTTTAAATTGTGGGAGAATAACATACATGTGTACATATGTAGGCATGTATATTAGTGTATTATTTTAATTATATGTACAAGCGCTACAGAATCTGTTGGTGCTATATAAATGGTAATAATAATAATAATAATAATAATAATACTCTATATTTATCCAAACATATATATATATATATATACTGTATATATAATATGTAGCATATAATTTATTCACAAACATTACAACAGCACACATGCATTAAAGGGACACTAAAGGCACCCTCTAAATGACACTGGACACCCTCCCACTCTGCATGAGGACATCCAACATCAGCTGAAACCCCATAGTAAAGCATTTATTCAATCCTTATGCGCTTGCAGCGCTTGCTGTGCATGCGCATTAGGTGTCCCCGCTCTGTCGTCTGACATCGGAGGAGTTTGACCCAGCACTGATGTCCCTTTGAGGTAGGGGATGTATTGAAGAAAATGGTTTTGGGGAAGGAAGGTATATCCAGCCCTGTCTGTAGGACATTAACAAATATTAAGAGAAAGGAGTCGACAGGCTAGGAAAAATGTTTTGTTTTTACACTTTTCCAAGTTATTTTAAAGATAAGCTTTATTTTAAAACATTTGTTAGGGGTATGTTAGGGGTATTCTGTAAAATATTAATTGCAGAAAAAAGATTTTAAGATGTTCACTAAAATCAGTTAGATAAAATCATTAGTTTCATCAACAGGTGTGATGTGAGAATCAATATACAAAGTGAGTGGGCCTGCAACTGGCAATCAATCATTCCCCAACCCATGGTATTTATTATTTGGATAAATAATATGATCGGGGTCCAGATGATAAATTCCAGTCATTCCTCTCCCAATGTGTGTTGAATGGGGATTTAAATAACAAAGCTAAATGGGATTGTAATGAACGCTGGTATCACAGCTACCCGTTCATCTATTTTCTCCCGGACGGCCTGAGCATTAGTGACTAAAATTCACCGTTCGGCTGTTGATTCTCCATACGAATTACCGCCTCCCAAGTAGATTCTCCTAGTAAAGCAGACAGGTACCCAAACATCAGTCGAAACTAGATGAAGGGTGTAACAGGAATGCATCTTTATTGTGCCACACTGGCTATTATACAATTCTCCAGGCAAGAGGAACACCCCCTGGACCTGATGGAAAAGAGGGACATAACTTATTACAACCAATGACAGTACAGGGATAAATAGTGACACTCCCAGTACAAACAATTAATTCCCTCCCATCTGCCTGGAGATAATTGGGTCAGATAAAGTAATAACTTAATTATTTCCAGGCAGAGGGAACATAATTTTCCCAAAACTTAGAAAATACCCTAAAACATGCAGGACTCCCATAAATGTCACATCCCCTGATAGCTCTGATCTGGGTGACCAACATATCCAAAAATCACCCAGATCAGTTCAGGGGTTTTCGAATTTTATGGAAGTCTTAGGTGACCAGCCGCACACGAGGCTCCTGCCCAAAACAGTTCCATAAGTTTAGGCTGTGTGGCCAGTCTATTTCATTAAGTCTCAAAAACCATATAAATGCACGAACTGCTTCCCTTGGCTCATAGTAGCGATTGTTCCCCTGGTTCGTGGGAACAAAACTACCGAACAGCTCTCTCCTAGCTGTTCGGCAAAAGGAAGCAGGCTTACGTACAGCTTGTTCGGAAAGTCAAGTGTCCGATTTTAGTTCCAGACACTCAATGACCAAGTCCCGCTGCCTCCTTTCGTGTGAACAAGATGGCCGCCGTTTTCTCACACATGTGGCGTTCGACTATACGAACAGTGGCCACACAGGGAGTGCACTTAATTGACTGTTCTTTTGAAGTTAATGAGCCAAGGGGTGGTTGGTGTTCGGTAGTTACAACTACCGAATGGAAGAAAAGTAAAATACACAAAATAACTTTAGGATTTCTTCACAGGGATCATATAGACCAATATGTGGAATATAGTTTATGCTGTGAATTTTATCTGCCCTCTATTGGTTTCAGAATACTGTGATCAAAACGGAGAAATAAAAAATAGTGTACTTCATTTTATTATAACGTTTGCCATTTTGCTTATGTCTGGGATACAGTATGTGGAAATTAAGTGTGAACCCATGTGGGAAATAATGTAATGTCTATTCCAGAATTTATAATACAGCACTGCCAAATTGAGCCAATATTTGTGGTTAAGCTCTGCACCTTGGGAGGGCACTAGTGGACCATAACTGTGTTCATTGAAAAAATATTGTAGTTCCATAGTCTGCAACTGTTCCATTTACTACATAATGTAAATAGAGTTGTTGCTATACTGGAAGCAACATTACTGGTTTTATGAACAAATCTGGCATATTCTGATGGTTGTTGTGGGGATGTGAAGTGTACTCACAGGCTCGGCAAACCATGATGTTATTAGGGTGCATGGAGGAATGATTGCGATGAATATTTTAGGATAAACTTTTGAAATTATTTAAAATTTTGAAATATATTTTGTTCATAAATTTATATATTTTTATATTTGATATATTTTTGATCTCTTAATATAAAAAAAAGAAAAGAAGTAATTTTACAAGTTTATCCAAAAATATTAAATAATTTGAAAAGCATACCCAAATATATTAAGTCGAGGTCTGTATTAGTTAATTAGAAGCTTCCATTTCTATACACAGACACTCAGAAATGGTAGGTAAATCAGGAGATTGGGATTCATAAAGTCATTGAAACCCAGGAAAGAACATCATAGTGTTTCATTATGGTTTGTATTTTGTGCCTAACTCACTTTAATATCCTCACTTTAATATCCTGCTTGGTTTAAAAATAATATCAGGAAGTATTACTTTACTGAGAGGGTAGTGGATGCATGGAATAGCCGTCCAGCTGAAGTGGTAGAGGTTAACACAGTGAAAGAGTTTAAGCATGCATGGGATAGGCATAAGGCTATCCTAACTATAAGATAAGGCTAGGGACTAATGAAAGTATTTAGAAAATTGGGCAGACTAGATGGGCCGAATGGTTCTTATCTGCCGTCACATTCTATGTTTCTATGTAATCTGGTCAATAAACTGATTTAAAATATTCCCTAGTTTAATCAGATGCAATGTTACTTGCGATGATTCTAGAAAACTTTTAAAGAAAGGATTGAGAGCATGAAAAAAACACCCTAAGATATGCCTGCAAGTCAAGATTATATAACACTCATATATTGTATGAAAAATATAGTTGTTTTTATTAAAAAAAAACAAAATAAGTTTGTAATATTAGTCCCAGACAGAGGTCAGGTCCTGTGGAAACACTAGTGGGATCTCCACCCCTTCCTCCCCAGGGCATCCTGCTTAAATGTTCTCAGATTGGGTAAAAACCCTGTGTTTGTTTTGCACAGTGCAAGCAAATTTAATGATATACTTGCGCTGTGTTTACTGGTGTATTGTCTTTGTTGTCCCAATAAATGGACAACATAGAAGAAAACTTGATAGGGTTGGCATATTTGCAGAAGGGACTTGTAACAGATCCCCCTGTTCTTGGATGATAATTTTGCTTTGACTAGATCAGTATACGAACCTAGCCAAACAGATTGCCATATTTGGTTTGTATACTGAAAAAGTACCGAACACATGGACCACCCAGAACAGTCATGTGACGCTAGTTAACCCACTTGACCCCACTAACACCTACACAAGCCGCAAACACTTGAACATTCTAAGTGGTCGGCTGGGTGGATGTTGTTTGTATGGATGAACATGAGGTTGTGGCCATCTTGTTTTGGCGAACTCTTCCAGTAGTGTTTGGTCGTCAAGTGTATGGAACTATTATCGGACACTCGACGACCCGAACACCGCTGAGACTTCCACTCTCACCTATGTTCGTTCCTATCCATCTGAAGAAAGCGGCGTTCGGTGAAACCAAACTCCCGAATAAGGGGCACATGACTAGTTTTCCCACGAACTGCTACTTTTGGTATTTTGTTGTGTTTAAAGCTCCTGAATAGAGATGTCGCGAACTGTCCGCCGAACTGTTCGCGAACTGTCCGCCGGCGAACAATAGCGTGTTCACGTTGGGCGAACATATCCGATTTCCGGTCCGCCCCCTATACGTCATCATTGAGTAAACTTTGACCCGGAACCTCACAGTCAGCAGACACTTCCTGGGAGGGAGGGTCTGCTGCTGATTGGGTGGAATGTGTCTGCTGGCTGTGAGGTTCCAGGTCAAAGTTTACTCAATGATGACGTATAGGGGGCGGACCGGAAATCGGATATGTTCGCCCAACGCGAACACGCTATTGTTCGCCTGCGGACAGTTCGCGAACAGTTCGGCAGACAGTTTGCGACATCTCTACTCCTGAAAGAGACCGACCGCACAACCTGAATCTATGGAACTATTTTGAGCAGAAGCCTCGTGTGGGGTCGGTCAGAACTAACACTTCCATGAAAATCCTGATCCTCTGAACCGATCTGGGTGATTTTTGGGGGTTTATGTGAGTTTTTACATTTGGGTTGCCTGTAAAATTGTGTTCTTTTTCGCCTGGAGATAATAAGTTAATAGAGTACTTGACTTAAATATCTCCCAGGCAGAGGCGAGGAATTTTATGATATGTATGGGAGTGACATGTATTTTAACAACGTTTTCATTAGTCTGTGACTTTGTAATACAGTCTTCCATCAGGTTCAGATGGGAGTGCCCCTTGCATGGGGATTGTCATAAATGGCCAAGTGTGGTTAGATTAAAGTCAGTTTACTTCACCCTAAACACGCAGCCTCATCTTGTGATTGTAGGGAACAGCTATACCTGCTATAACCACTAGCTCTGTACAGCTATACTGGCTGCTTGGAGATCGACTTGGGAATACTGCAGCGCTACCCACTAGGGGAAAAGGACATCTCTGGCAGTGGATACACCTTCTCTCTCGGGGTGACTGCCACAGGACTGTTTGTAGTGTAGTGTATATCTAAAGTGTACTAGCTAAGTACTACATATGTGTATATGGGGTATGTATAGGGCTTCATTGCTGCCTGACAAGCTCTTTGATGCAGACCTGCAGGGAGAGACAAGTAGATGGCTGACTGTGGTCCTGCTTTTTCCTCACAGTTAGGAACACCGGATGGTTATCTCTGATCAGGAGTCCAGTGGCCTTTTAACAACATGACTGGGTCCCTGTTAGGCAAAAGTGCTGAATGGAAGTGAGTTCAGGTCATTTACTCTCAGCTACAGAGAAAGCCATACAGGGAAGGCTAGTGGAAGGCACATAGAAGAAGGAGAAAGAGCCTAAACCAGACTCGTATCAACCCCAACTAACAGCCAAAAGGTATTGAAGCAGGTGGATGGCTAAAAGATGTAAATTGTGACTTGTTTGTGTCAATGTGTGTATGTATTTGTGTCAGTATATGCTGGATCAGTGTATCTGTATGTCTGAGTGTATATGTGTCTCTATGTGTGTAAGTGCATCTGTGTGTCAGTATCTGTGTCAGTATGTGTGTATATATGAGTGTGTCAGTGTGTAAGTGTATCGGTGTCAGTAAATGTATTTGGCAGTGTATGTATATATCTCCATCCATCCCAGCATTCAAAGCTAACACTACACATAAATACACCATTACATTATGGGGGGAGGGGCAAGCTCAGAACAGAGAAGGTATGTAATGTTGATAATTCACAAAACGTACAAGTGACTCATGATATTAAATGTATGCTTACTAATGCAAGAAGCCTAAATAACAAAATTGGGGAACTAGAGGCAGTAGCATACACTAAACAATATGATATAATAGGCATAACTGAAACATGGTGGGATGAGACACATGACTGGGCAGTTAACTTAAATGGGTACATGTTATTTAGGAAGGATAGGAAAAACAAGAAGGGTGGTGGGGTATGTTTGTATGTCAACCATGAGTTAAAGCCAAATCTTAAGCAAGTGGAATGTGATGAGGAAAATGTGGAAGCTTTATGGGTAAATATCTGCTTGGGGGAAAAGAAGGGAAATCAACTAATGTAAATTTTGATGAGGTACAACAGATGTTTGAGCAAATTGAGAATGCTGCAAATCTGGGTAACACTTTAATTATTGGAGATTTTAATTACCCGGAAATAAATTGGGACAGAGGGACTAGTAGTTCAGCAAAGGGAATTAGGTTTTTAAACTTGTTAAATTACACCTGCATGTCACAACTTGTACAAGCACCAACTAGAATGGATGCTTGTCTGGACCTGGTTTTAAAAAACAACGTTGATATTTTGACAAACATTTAAGTAGCTAAGCGCTTGGGAAATAGTGATCACAATATAGTGTCCTTTGAAATAAACTCAAAAAAAAGCAAAAGCACATGGGGTATATTAAAATATATAATTTTAAAAAGGCCAATTTCTACAAGTTAAGGGCAGCTTTACGATATATTGACTGGCATAAACTCTTTAGTGAAAAGAACACTGAGGTACATTTCTCAGTATGTACCATTGGGTAATAAATATAAAAGAAACAAATTAAAACCAATGTGGCTTAGTAGAGAAGTAAAACAAGAGATTAAAAATAAGAAAAGGGCATTTAAAGCATTTAAATCGGACAAATCAGATGCATCTTATAAAAGATATAAGGAAGCCAATAATGCGTGCAAAAAGGCGATTAGATTTGCTAAACTTCAAAATGAAAAAAATGATAGCTAAAGAGAGCAAAACCAACCCCAAAGCATTTTTTAAGTACATAAATCCTAAAAAACAAAAAAATGAAAGTGTAGGTACACTAAAAACTGAAATAGGGGTGTTAGTAAATGAAGACCAGGAAAAGGCAGGAATTTTAAATAACTATTTCTCCTCCATATATATTAAGGAAGAACCCATGGTAATAGATGTGCAAATGATTGCTACTAAAAACTTGCAGAATAATTGTAATTGGTTAACTCAAGACAAGGTGCTGCAGCAACTAAAGAAAGTTAATATAAACAAAGCTCCAGGGCCTGACGGTATCCATCCACGTGTGCTTAAGGAACTAAGTGTAGAAATAAGTGAACCTCTGTTTTTAATCTTTCAAAATTCTTTTCTTTCAGGAAGTGTTCCGGAGGATTGGAGGAAGGCAGATGTGGTTCTTATATTCAAAAAGGGTTCAAAATCCTTGCCTGGAAATTGTAGATTATGCTAGCGTAGTGTACAGATAATCTTAATTTTAATAATGACAGGAGGCGAGTATTTTGCATAAACTTTCTTTACTTTATGCCTCCAGCAGCACAAGTCAATCAATCAGAAAGAAAAAGTATTTAACCAATCAGAGTCCAGCACCTCCTGTATATAAGTCTCTGACAGGCTTCCCATTTCCTCTTTCTTTGTTGTAACCATGCCGGAAGGAAAACTCTTTCGTAGGTAATGAAAAACTTGAACGGTAGAACTTGTCAACTTGTGGAAATGCAGAGGAAATCTATGATCCTACTTCCGTCTCATGAAGTGATGTTAAGCTGAAAGAAATAGAAAGAAGTGAAAGGCGTGGGAAAACAACTGTTGTCCACATATCAACGTCTAATCCTGATCTTAAGACTAACAAAATTAACATTTAGTATCTTTAATCTAAAACTAACAAATTAATGTTTAGTACCTCTAACTGACATATAATCCTGTGTACATTGTGTGCTTCAACTCTGATCTGTAAAGGCTGTGCTGACCATCTAATGACATATGGTCTAAGCGTCCCTTGCCTCAGCTTTTACCCATAGCTAGATGAAAGTGTAAGTGAATCCATCCATGTTCGATTAGAGATGAGAGAAAACAGTCCCAAGAGTATAGGGGGGGAAAGAAAGAGGGGAGGGAAAATACTCGCCTCCTGTCATTATTAAAATTAAGATTATCTGTACACTACGCAAGCATAATCTACAATTTTATTACATGACAGGAGGCTTCCTATTTTGCATTTTTAACGCTGGGGTAAAAACGCTAAGGACGCATGCGATGATTGGAGAAAATAAAACACCCTGAAGGTATTTTCTCTGGTCCAATCCGCCGTATGTAGAATGTCCGCCAGGGAGGCACCCGCCGAGAAAGCCCTTGATGCCGCCGCCCCTCGAACTGAATGGGCCCCAAAACTAAAATCTACCCCGGCTAAGGACAATAACCATCGTATCCATCTGGCTAACGTAGTAGTGGTAACTGGCTTGTATGGTTTGGTATATGAAATTAACAGTTGTCCCGTTCCGGTAGCCCAAAGAGGCGCCGTAACCTCCACATAACGGAGTAAGGTGGAGACGACGCAAAGACGAGGAACCGCCGGAAAAAAGGGGTAGGACACGGATTTGGAGTCCGTCTTAGTCCTTCGGGATATCAAAAACGTAACACCGACGGGGGTTATAGTAAATCCGTCCACGTCGAAAGCCCGAACATCCGATACACGACGGAAAGAGACTAAACATAACAACAAGGTAAGTTTGGCCGCTAATTGTCTGAGTGATAGGGCAGTGTTATCCGGCCAGTCCTGAATGAACCGAATGACCACATCCACATCCCATAATTGGCGATATTTCAGAGCCGGTGGTCTGGCTAATTTGCTGCCTTCTAATAGCCGACATACTAAGGCGTCCTGACCCACTGGGGTACCGTTAACTGGAACATGCACCGCAGATATAGCAGAGCGTGTAACGTTAATGGACCGGTATGATTTCCCGTTGGAAAACAAAGTGGAGAGAAAATTTAGTATGGCCGATACAGGTGCTGTAAAGGGATCGAGGCCCCTTCCCATACACCAGCGGTCCCATACATCCCATGCCGCCATGTAGCTACGCCTAGTCCCTGGTGCCCAAGAGTCCCAAAGGAGGTCCCTAGCTGTTTGCGATAGGCCTGGGATTGCCCAAGATCCCCTGAAAGCGTCCAAGCTACCAACTCTAGACGTTCTTGTATTATTAGGGGATGAGGTTCCGCATCCGGATTCGTAAGGAGCATGGGAAATGTCGGTAGGACCAGTGGGTGGTCGTGTGACAATGCGAGTAAGTCGGGGAACCATGCTTGGCTTCTCCATAAGGGTGTGATCAGGATCAGAGATGTCTTGGATGTGCGTAGTTTGTGAAGTACTCTTGCCAACATTGAGAATGGTGGGAAAGCATATGCTCCTATCGGGGGCCAGTGCTGTAGAAAGGCATCCACTGCTTCGCTCTGAGGGTCCGGTAACCAGCTGTAGTACCTCGGTAGTTGTGTATTCGTGCGCGAGGCAAAAAGGTCTATGTGGAGTGGTCACCTGAGTGATCTCACCGTATTGAAGATCTCTGTGTCTAGGTGCCAGTCGCTGGTGTCCCGCCAATGACGGGAGAACCAATCCGCGGTGAGGTTGCTGAGACCTGGTAAGTATTCCGCTCTGAGAGTTATGTTGCGTGGGAGGCAAAACTGGTATATGTCCTTGGTAGCCTCCGTCAATGCTCGGGACCTGGCTCCTCCCAGTCGGTTCACGTACTGGACTGCCGATATGTTGTCCATGCGTAGAAGTATGCAGCAATTGGACATGTGCTTGGCCAGGCTGCGGATAGCGAAAGAGCCGGCTATCAACTCTAGACAATTGATGTGCAGTGACTTTTCCTCTTCCGACCAGGGACCCCCCGTGGATGCGTGTGCGCAGTGGGCTCCCCAACCCCACAGGCTGGCATCCAATTCCAGTATGAAGTCTGGGTTCGAGCCGAATATGGCCCTGCCGTTCCAAGCTTCCATGTGGAGCAGCCACCAACGAAGTTCCGTCCGAACTTCCGCGGTTATCCTGATCGCCTGATCGTATGAGTGCCCTTGTCTTAGGTGGTGAGCTTTCAGTCTTTGCATGGCCCGGTAGTGGAGGGGTCCCGGAAAATTGCCTGTATTGAAGACGAAAGTAGCCCGACTATCCTGGCCAGTAGTCTCAGAGGGACCATGTCTCTCCGTAGGAAACGGCGTATCTCCTTCCGAATGTTCGCAATCTTCGACTTGGGGAGGCGTAGCGTGCATGTTACTGAATCTATCTCGAATCCGAGGAATTGAACGATTTTCGATGGAGAGAGCGATGACTTTTCTTTGTTCACAATGAAGCCTAAGGATTCCAGAAAGTGCACTATGAATTTCGTTTGAGATCGAAGTCTGGATGCGTTGTCGCAGAAAATCAGTATATCGTCTAGGTAGATTAGGCATTGAATCCCTCTTGTCCGTAAATGTGCCATGGCCGGCTTCAGCAGTTTCGTGAAGCACCAAGGGGCGGAGCTGAGGCCAAATGGGAGGCACGTGAACTGGCATGTGCGTCCCTTCCAGTGAAATCGAAGGAAAGGTCGACTGGATTGTGCCATCGGAACCGACAGGTAGGCATCCTTTAAATCCAAACGGGTGAACCAGTCGTGTTCCAGAAGCAAATCTCTGAGGAGATGTATGCCCTCCATTTTGAAGTGTCTGTAGGCTACGAATGAATTCAGACTGCGCAGGTTGATGACGGGTCGGTAGTCTCCCGTCTTTTTCTGGACCAGGAATATATTGCTGATGAAACCCGTGTCGTCGGGAGCAAATTCGACTGCTCCCTTGAGAAACAGCGTTCGGATCTCGTCGTCTATGAGTTTGGTGAGTCCCGCCGACGTCCGTATTGGCTGTGGTCGACGTGTTTGGGTCGGTGTGTGCCCAAAATCGATCTCGTAACCCTTGATCGTTTGGAGGACCCAGGCGTCAGAGGATATCTTTTCCCAATTCTGTGAAAAAGGAGACAGTCTGCCAGCAGTGACATGAGAAAGGCAAAACGGTACTTGAGGGGTGCTCACCTGTATTGAAGCGCCCGCGTCCGCGGGTACGAGCCCCTCTGGGTCGGAAAGATCCTCTTGAGAAAGGTGGCCTCGATGGGAAGAATGTTTGAGACGTTTGACTCCTGGGGCCTGTTAGCCAGAAGCGGCTGGTGGCTCGGCCCCGATGGCGACCAGCCCTGCCGAAAACCCCTCTGGCTGGAGTGGGGCTGCGAAAAACTTGTTTAATTGAAGTTTGGGCTTTGCTCAGTGTCGTGAATAAATTCACATGCTTCTTTAACTCTCCAATGAAAGCTTCTCCAAATAGTTGGCCATTGGCCCGTGGCCCCAATTCCTTCTTGCCGAATTCTAGGAGCTTGGAGTCCATCTTTAGCAATGCAGCCTTGCGTCTCTCCGCACAGAGTGCGGTGTTAGTGTTGCCCAACATGCAGATCGCGCGTTGCGCCCATTCCCTGATATCGTGGGCGTCCAGGACATTCCCTTGCGTGAGCGCCCCGTCTGCGAGGTACAAGATTTTGGCTAGTGGGCCAAGCATATCCAGTAACTTATCTTGGGAGGCTTTGAGGCCCTTCTCAATGCCTTTACGCGGGTCACAACCCGCCCGCGACATGAATAAGACCACAGTTGTATCGAATTCCGGCGTGTGTGCAATCTTGTCCGGTAGACTGGGTCTCGGGCACTCGGCCTTCAGTCTTGCACGTACCTCTTTTTCCATTGGCTGTCGTAGCCAGAAGTGAATAAATTGGGCTAAGTGGTCTGGTAGACCTCGGGTGACGTATCGTACATGGATCAAACATCGGTGTGCCTTGGGGGTCCACGAAAGTGCCGTCCTCTAGGCTGTCTGCCTGCGTGCTGACCTTCCAGTGTCCCTGACGGGCGTCCTGGTCCTCGACCAGCTCAGACCCTGTGTGGCCGCGGGGCATGTCAAACCAGTCGTCCTCCTCAGATGGAGAGTCCCCCGCTCTCCACTCGTCCATAACCTCCAGCGGGGCTGGTGAATTACCCCCCTCCTCATCGGAGGATGTCAGCGGAGGGGTTGACGGGCCCTGGCGGTCCGCCTGGCGGCTCCTCTTTAGCGGGGCCTTGCCCTTTGTCTTCCGTGGGGTTGGGCCATTGCCCTTCCAGTGCCTTTTTGAAGGGGCACTATCCCCCGAAGACTTCTCTGGGCCCTTAGTATCCGGGTCCCCATTCGGGGTCTGGACCAACAACTTTGCTATGGCTTTTTCCATTGAGGCCGCCACCGCCGAATTAATTATCGCTTGAAAATCAGATGGAGTTTGTTGCGATGGTTCACTCATGTTCATGGCCGTAGGTCTCTGTCTGTGGAAGACAGGATAGGGTCAGGTACCGAAGTACGTGAATAGTAAAGCCAGTAATAGAGAATTGCGGCTTTCCTCCTACGACTGGGGGTCGCCCAGTGTGGCCAACGGACCCAAACAATTATCCTGTTTTGCTGTATATTACCACTGCCTGTAATCCTGGGCTAGCGAGGGGGTCACCCTCCAGAAGATCGGTATGAGCGGTCAGAAATAGGAATCAATTTGCCTAGGCCGTAGTGCCTGGTAGTGGTACGGGATGTGCCCTTAAAGTCAAAGCCCAGTGGAGATTTATTAGGAGAGATTTTGCCTCCTGTGAAGGAGGAGTGTGTGGGACACCCCAGTCGTAGTATGGAGGGCGCCGACCATGCGTATCAGCAGTATATGTTAGGGGGGTCACCCCACTCTTCAGATAATATGGCACATGCCTGGGGGTCACCCAGCGCAGGGGGGTCACCCCTTCAACAACAATGCACAGTGTGCCAGTGGGGGGTCACCCCACTCAGAGGGGTCACCTCTGGAAGAGTTTTTATTTTTATTTTTTTATTTAGTTATATATAGTATTCTAATAATAAACAGGCAGGGTTGTGTTACTGGAGTGTTTGGGAAACTCTGGCTGCCTTATGGTAGCTCCTATAAACCAGTGTTCAGCAGGTAGTAACAGTGTATAAGCGTCCACCAATAACTGATAGTCTGTATCCAAAGACAAAGGGAGACCCAAAAGGAAGATAACAAGAAGACAAAAAACCTCCTCCCCCAGGCCCCCTGCCTCTAGTGAGGGGACCTGGCAGGCTGAGGGTAATAGGAGATTCACGGTTTCCCACACCTAAGATGGCCGACTTGGATCTCGCGAGCGGCGAGATCCAAGATGGCCGCCGTTCGTGCCAAAACTAAGCGCGGCCCGTGATCGCGGTGTAGAGTCGCGATCACAGGCCGCAAGAGAAAGGAGTCCCCCGCTCCCTCCCACCCGCCCTGAACCGCCCGGTCAGAAAGGAGGTCGCGACCGCGGTACTAGCCGCGACCACGGCAATTTATAGCCGCGACCGCGGCAATTTATAGCCGCGACCGCGGCAATTTATAGCCGCAACCGCTGCAATTTATAGCCGCGACCGCGGCAATTTATAGCAAAGAGGTTATTAAGGGATAATATTCAAGAATTCCTTGAGAAGAACATGGTTATCAGCAAAAATCAGCATGGTTTTATGAAGCACAGGTCATGTCAAACTAACTTGATTGCGTTCTACGAAGAAGTAAGTAGAAGTATAGATCAGGGTGTTGCAGTGGATGTGATCTATTTGGATTTTGCCAAGGCATTTGATACAATTCCACACAATAGATTAGTGTTCAAGGAAATCGGTCTAGATAAAAATGCTTGTTCATTTACTGAACCAAGTGTAAAGAAGCCATGAATAAAGTACTTTAACCAAGTCTGGGGACACTGGGGACACAGGTTTAAAGGGGCAGTATCCCAAACAAGTTTGGGGACACCGTCTTAAAGGGGCATTGTCACAATTTTCCCCATGTCCCAAAAATGTGCTTAAAGGGTCAGCACCAGTCCCATAAAAGTCCATAAACCCCAATATGCTCACAGATTGTTCTTAAAGGGCCATACACACCAGGGCCATAGTCATGAGGAAGGAGGCTGGCAATAAGGCTTCATCATAATACAGGGAAGCAGGACAATTTGTCACTTAAATAAACAGTTACAAAAGGCATTTTGTAACACGTACTGACAGAGCTTTGCCACAAGTTACTATGGCAATACTCTGACACTGTAAATAGCAATGTGTGCAAGTGCAGGGCCATAAAATATCTGTTAATTATATTTCTTAAACAACAACTCACTTTTAAATAATCGTGTATGGAATGTTACACATATTTTGTAGATTAGTAGATGCATTCTTGAGAATAATGCTTAAAATGCTAACCTGTGACTTTTTTTTTACTGACATCTGAAATATAGTTAATAATTTAACCAGTTTTCCCAGCCAAAGAATGCCATCATTTTCACACATAGGTTGCTTGGGGATATTGTACTTTCTGCAAATTCTCTTCCACTATATAAATGACAAAGACTGATATCTACCCAATCCTGAATTTACAAGTCAATGCATAAAGCAATTTACAAACTGAGATTGATACAAAATGCATAAAATAAAGAAGAGGCTTGGATTATCAATAGAACAATGCAGAAAACATGTTGTCATGCACTAAAGGCTGAAAAGATTGTGTGTGATTACTTTATTTCTTGTATTGAAGGCACCTGCCAGGCATGATATGCAAATTGCACATGTTCCCTCTGTAAATGCACAAGTTAGCTAAAGTTTGTTTAAGACCTAGTCAAAAACGTGTGGCCTCACATCCTAACAGATGGTCTATGCAGGTGTAGAGCTGGCTACATAACACATAACAAGTAAAAAATTATTTTCCCATTTTAAAATCTATTTTTTACTTGTTACGTGTGATGTAACCAGCCTCTATACCTGCATAGACCATCTGTTAGGATGTGAGGCCACATGCTTTTTTTCTAGAAACCTCTGCACTGTACCATGTAGACCACGTGGATTTTATTATCGAGGGAATTCTTTTTATCCTCAGGAATAATTTATTTTGGTTCAAGGAGACTATTTTTTACAGTGCCAAGGAACTGCCATGGGGACCAGGTTCGCACCTAGTTACACTAATTTATTTATGTCATATTGGGAAAATAATTTTATTTATTCCAATCATGGCTGGAGTGCGAGCCTAATTTCCTAATTTTGAAGGGGGATGAGCATTCTGTTTTAGATTTTTTTTAACTTTTTGAATTCCAACCAATGGAATATTCATTTAACCCAAAAACTCAGTAAAGAAAAAAAAAATATTTTTTAGATCTGGAAATTTTAATAGAAGATAATAAGGTAGGAACACACACTTTTTACAAAAAACTGGATGTAAACAGTGACATCCACAAAGAGAGTTGTCACTTTCAACCATGGTTAGACAATATCCCTAGAGGTCAATTTCTTTGTTTAAGGCGCAACTGCACAGAATTAAACTCATCTAACAATCAGACAGAATTGCTAAAAAAAATAATCAATTTCTAGACCGTGGTTATAACCCAGATCAACGAAATGAAGAGATTAAAAAAACGAGGGAACTAGATAGAGAATTCCTACTTAACTGTAAATCCAAAAATATAAGAGGAGGGAATGAAAAAATACCTCTGATTTTTAATTATAGTAAGGATCAAAGACAATTTAAAAAAATCTTGAATAAAAATTAGCACATTTTGAAACAAGACCAAGAAATTATACCATTTATTGATAATAAGCCCAAGATAGTATTTAGGGGTGCCAAAAATCTTAGGCAAATTCTAACCTCCAATTATGTAGGAAAAACCTCTAATTACCTAGTAATAAGGACAATTTTTTTAGGTACATATAGGGATAACAATAAAGGGTTTTTCTACTGTGGAGATTGTATGGGGTGTAAAAATTTTAAAAATAAACTCAAGCAAATACAAACTTTTAAACCTAGGATTGGAGAAAAACCTTTTAAAAATCGATTCCTTAGTTACATTTTTTACATTCAAAAAATGTGGTGTATTTGCTCATGTGTCCTTGTGGACTGTGGACTGTGGTGTTTAAAAACAAGGATATGTGGGCATATTTATAATATAAGGAGAGGATTTTTGAATCACAACATTTCCCTACATTTCTTAAATTCTCATGGTGGAGACCCCACCAGACTGCAATTTTGTAGTAGAGAAAAAGATATGAGGGCTGCGCCAAAAGTCCAGTGGAGTATTGGTGGATCGTCGAAGATACTGGATAAGGTTTCCTAGGAGGTAGTTACGTCTTGTTTTGACCGTTCGGTATATGAAAATACAAGAGAGGTAGAGGCGACCAATGGTGTAGTATGTAATATTCAAGGTGCGGTAGGTAACAAAAGTAAAGAACTCACATTCAAGAGAGCTATGGCCAGCTCTGGTGTGAATTGCATACAGCGGTATAATCCCCGCTTATGGGATATGTAGGGGAGGACTCTCCGTCAGCACCGTCTGGTGATCCAAAGCTCCAAGAGAAGGGAATAAAAAGCAGCAATAGTGCTCTCAATTGTGATGGGATACATGAGTAAAATAACAGCAGATAAAATAATACTCACAAAGATAGAGCAGAGGTACTGCTCTATGACTGGGCGTTGGTGATATGATCCCCACCTGGGATTTCTTGGAGTACTTGGACAGTAAAATTGCCAGTGGGAGTAAAAGTAGCAGGAACGTTTAAAATGCCAGGAATAGGTAAAATAGTTTAAAGTGCATAGAGAGAGCAATAAAAAGAGAATTTGGTACGGTGAAGTAACCAAAAGACTTTTATTGTTCTAAAATACACAGTAAAATATAAAAGTAATAAACCTTAACCCCTTAAGGACCGAGGACGGTTCAGGACCGTCATCGGCATTTTTGCGTTGCCGACCGATGACGGTCCTGAACCGTCCTAACGGTCAGAGCTACTTACCTGATCGCCGTCGTTCCCCCGGCGGCGATCAGTGTGGCTCCGGTTGTGGGGAGACTGCCTGCAGCCCAGGCAGTCTCCCCACGGCAGATTAGGACCTCTGTGGCCATGTGATCGCTTAACACAGCGATCACATGGTCACAATAGGTGTCCATGTGTCTGCCTGCAGGGGGACTGTCTGTGCTGACAGGCAGTCTCCCTGCTAGTGTAAAATCAAAAAAATAAAATAAAGTTAATGTTAATAAAAAATAAATAAATAATTATATATGTGTATATATGATATATAGACATATATTATATCTATATAATATATGTCTATATATCATATATATAATGCCATGCTAAGAGTATTTTTATATTAATATGTACTTATATTAATATAAAAATACACTTATAATTAAATTACACACGTATATATATAATATATATAATAACTATATATATTGTATATATATATTATTATAAAATATAAATGATAAGTAATTTAAATTAAATAAAAAATTTTTAAAATAATAATAAAAAAATTTTAAAAAATTATATAGCTATATGAAATTTTATTCTAACTGTATTTTAAAATTAATATATATATTTTATATCAAAATACACTTAGAATGAATTTGTATATATATCTATGTATATAAAAATAAATAAAAATAATAAGAAATATACATACGTCCATATACAAAATTACATAAATAATTATATAAATACACGTAGACTTCAAATATATAAATATGCATATATATTTAAATTTTACGTGTGTATTTATGTAATATTTTTACATAATTCAGTAATTTTATTGATTGCAATTTGAGGGACCTGCCTGCCAACCCAGGCCGAAATTCCAGAGAATTTAATTTGCTAGCACTGTATTTTACCCTGTAGCGTTCTACGACACCCTAAAACCTGTACATGGGGGGTACTGTTTTACTCGGGAGACTTCGCTGAACACAAATATTAGTGATTCACAACAGTAAAACATATCACAGCGATGATATTGTCAGTTAAAGTTACTTTTTTTGCATTTTTCACACACAAACAGCACTTTTACTGATGATATAATTGTTGTGATACGTTTTCCAGTTTTTAAACACTAATATTTGTGTTCAGCGATGTCTCCCGAGTAAAACAGTACCCCCCATGTACAGGTTTTATAGCATTTTGAAAGTTACAAGGTCAAATATATGGGTCAAATATTTTTACATTGAAAATGGCCAGGTTGGTTACGTTGCCTTTGAGAGCATATGGTAGCCCAGGAATGAGAATTACCTCCATGATGGCATACCATTTGCAAAAGAAGACAACCCAAGGTATTGCAAATGGGGTATGTCCAGTCTTTTTTAGTAACCACTTGGTCGCAAACACTGGCCAAAATTAGCGTTCAATTTAGTTTTTTTACTTTTTTCACACACAAACAAATATGAATGCTTACTTTGGCCTGTGTTTTCGACTAAGTGGCTACCTGGAACACTCTATTAAAATACCCACAAGGTTGTCTACTTTAAAAATATGTACATGTGTGGGGTGTTATTCGAGATTTACTTGACGAGGCAATAGTGTTACAATACATGCTATTGATAAATTTTAAAATGTATGTTTTTTGAAACACACTTAATATCCTACTTGTACCTATAGCCCTATAACATGCAAAAAAAGCAAAAAAGCTCATAAACACTAGGTATTTTTAAACTCAGGACAAAATTTTGAATCTATTTAGCAGTTTTTTTCATTCGCTTTTGTAGATGAGTAAAAGATTTTTCAAGTAAAAGTAAAAAAGCATGTATTTTTTTCAATTTTTCATCAGATTTTTGTATTTTTTTTAAATTAAAATACATGAGATTATATAAATAATGGTATGTAAAGAAAGCCCCTTTTGTCCTGAAAAAAACAATATATCATTTGTATGGGAACAGTAAATGAGAAAGCGGAAAATTACAGCCAAACACAAACACCACAAAAGTGTAAAAATATGCCTGGTCGCAAATGTACAACATCGCAAAAACAGTCCAGTCCTTAAGGGGTTAAACGCGTTTCTGAAGAAGCCTTTTATGGTGAAACGCGTTTATGGTTTATTACTTTTATGTTTTCCTGGCACTATAGTGGTCCTTTAAAGGATCTTCTGCTAATGTTTTGGTGACAAATACCAAGGAGGAGATGTTCAGAGGTATTGTGGAATTCATGCTTTGATTCATCAAAGCTGTTTTGGCAGCAGGAAGGGGGCCTAAATGACATTAGGCAGGTTACATAGTTGCATAGTTACATAGCTGAAAAGAGACTTGCATCCACCAAGTTCAGCCTTCCTCACATATGTTTTTGCTGTTGATCCAAAAGAAGGCAAAAAAATCTAGTCTGAAGCGCTTCCAATTTTGCAACAAACTAGGAAAAAATTCCTTCTTGACCCCAAATTAGCAGTCAGATGTCTCCTTGGATCAAGCAGCTATTACCCCACTAATTAGAAATTATATCCCTGTATGGTATGTTTTTGCAAGTATTTATCCAATTGCAGTTTAAACATCTATATGGACTCTGATAAAACCACCTCTTCAGGCAGAGAATTCCATATCCTTATTGCTCTTACTGTAAAAAAAAAACCTTTTCTTTGCCTTACATGAAATCTCCTTTCTTCCAGCCTAAATGTGTGACCTTGTGTTCTATATATAGCCCTGTTTATGAATAGATTTCCTGATAATGGTTTGTACTGGCCCAGAATATATTTCTATGATGTTATCATATCCCCTCTGAGGCACTGTTTTTCTAAACTATAGAGATTTAAATTTTTTAACCTTTCTTCGTAACTAAAATGCTCCATTCCTTTTAATTTTGTAGCTCATCTCTGCACTTTTTCTAGTGCCATGATATCCTTCTTTAGAAAAGGTGCCCTAAATTGTACAGCATATTCAAGGTGTGGTCTTACCAGCGATTTATAAAGAGACAAAATTATATTTTCATCCTGAGAATGTATGCCCCTATTTATACATGACAAAACCTTACTGGCCTTAGCAACTGCAGATGGACATTGCATATTGCTGCCTAATTAATTGTCTATAATAATTCCCAAATACTTCTCGTGTGTGGTTATCCCTAATTCATTACCATTTAGGGTGTAAGTTGCTTGTGCATTCTTGACCCCGAAGTGCATAACTTTGCATTTCTCTACATTAAATTTAATCTACCATTTTAGTGCCCATTTCCCCAATCTATCCAAATCCCTCTGCAGTAAAGCATTATCCTGCTCACATTTTATTACTTTACAGAGTTTTGTGTCATCTGCAAACACTGAAACATGGCTTTCAATGCCTATTTCAAGATCATTTATAAATATGTTAAATAGAAGCGGTCCCAAAACAGAACCCTGAGGGACACAACTTACCACTTTTGTCCAGCATGAAAATTTACCATTAATGACAACTCGTTGTCTATCCTTAAGCCAATGTTCTACCCAAGAACAAGAATAATCATCTAGACCAATTTCTTTTAGTTTGAAGACTTACCTATTGTGAGGAACCATATCAAATGCCTTGGCAAAATCCAAGTAGATCACATCCACTGCAACACCCTGATCTATACTTCTTACTTCTTCGTAGAATGCAATTAGGTTAGTTTGATATGACCTTTGTTTCATAAAACCATGCTGATTATTGCTAACAACAAAGTTCTTCCCAATAAATTCCTGATTATTATCCCTTAATAGACCTTCAAATATTTTTCCAGTCACAGAAGTTAAGCTCACAGGTCTATAATTTCAAGGCAAGGATTTTGAACCCTTTTTAACTATAGAAACAACATCTGCCTTCCTCCAATCCTCCGGTACAATACCTGAAACAAAAGAATCTTGAAAAACTAAATACAGAGGTTCACTTATTTCCCCACATAGCTCCTTAAGTACTCGTGGGTGAATACAGTGAGGCCCTGGAGCTTTTTTTACATTAATTTTCTTTAACAGCTGTAGCACCTTGTCTCGATTTATCCAATCACAAGTTATCTGCAAGTTTTAATCTCTTGTTTTACTTCTCTACTAAGCCACATTGGTTTCAATTTGTTTCTTTTATATTTATTACCCAATTGTACATACTGAGAAATGTACCTTTCTAATAATTGTTTGAAAAGTTTTCATTTATCCTCAGTGTTTTTTTTACTAAGGAGTTTATGCCAGGTGGTTTTAATGTTGTTGCTGATCAGTGTAGGGCTAAGTAAATATAATATTACAATTAATGGGAAGTGATTGTTCCCCTTCCAGGCAGGAACCCTTTCCTCACTACTGGGTTTCAATTACACCTCTTGAGGTCCAGCGCGTGGTTACCGTGTCTCTTGTACAGAGGGAACTTGATTGGCTTTGTGGTAATAACTGCTGTCATGTCTAGTGGGTATAATTATTTAATACCAAAAATGTAGCGCGCTATCAACTGCAATAAGTACAGTATTTCCAAGTATACAATCTGGAATAGATAAAAATATATAGTGCAGACTACCTGGTAACACCAAAATAGAGATACAGGAGTGTGTCTGGGAGAAAACTCACATGTACCAGAGCCCTATCACCCCTGGCTCTGGGTTGCAGTAGCTCTACTTGAGAGGGATATTTCCCACAGCTTATATCAGGAAAGATGTCTCCATTCCATTATATATATATCTGGTGCTTCTGTGCAGTATAAGAGGGATAGAGAGGCAAGGAAGCCAAATTGATTAGTATCTTAAAACAATTTATCAACATAAAAGGTTAAAAACTCTTACTTAAGTGGTGGGTGTGCGAGCAAAAACACCCAAACTCGGCAAGCAGGAATCAATATACAAAAACGGGAGCAGCATGTAGTCACTTCCAGGTTTCGGCACTTCTCCGATCACGTGACAACCTGAGACCGCCTCTCAATGACGTCATATGTGACGCGTATCGTCCGCCTCCCTGGGCTTCTTCCAACGACGTCATAGTGTTCAGCCCATCCTTTTAAGTGCCTGGCGCCTCTCCTTTCGTTTTCCTATTCGTCCTATTTGTCTGGATTCCAATATTATAAGACCTCCCATATTAATTTCCATTCATTGGGGTGCGTACTCACAATATGCACTTAGTCCTTCCCAATGATATTGTTCTAAGGCTGATATTGCTAATTTAAATTAACAAACATCCTCGTATACTGAACATAATATATAGCAATACTGCAGGTTGGACCTTACCAGAGCCCAAAGAAAGTGATCATCCTTTCTTTAATGCTTCCAAAAAAACATTTTTTCAAAGTGCATTCAAAGTGCTAACGGCTTCTATTTTGGAAGGGTGAACACAGAGAGATTACCGATACCGGCTTTGAAACTTAGCGTCTCTCCAAGACAAACAGTCAGCTGCACAGCAGAGAGATTCAAGCTCGACCGAGAAGATCAGAAGGACGTGCGGTAACATCTATTCACTCTTAAAAACCCATGCTTGTTTGTGGTGTCTTGGAAATGAGTACCACCATTTGTCCGTGTAAGGGTTCCTTTTTGGGGGAGAGGGTTTTTAAACTTTTAATTAATAAATACAGTGTTGCACTATGAGGATTTCTTTTGTATCTTTTTAAGGTACTATTTGTTGCAGTCTACACTGTATTCACAATGTGGATCCTACTTGTGTTTTAGGATTAACCCCTTCAATACCAAAGGACCTTGGGACAGTAACACATTTATTTGTGGAAGAATATGTATTGACCAATATTGGCTGTGGATATTATTAAGGTTTTTGGTAACCAATCAATATTTTAAATGTACCAAGTGGTTGTTTTTTCTTTGTGGCGCTAACACGTTTAAATCATTTATATATTGTATATGGTGAAATCTTAAGGAAATTTATTGTGTTTTTAGCGGTTTTTGTCTGACATTTCATAGTATTACTTATATTGTTTAGCTTTTACTTGTTTATTGCACTCTCTTATTATTTTTTGTTTATTACTCTCTTATTTTTTTTTTTTACAAATTGTATATAGATAGCTATATTATATAAGGATTACCTGCCAAATATATTTATTTCAGTACATGAATGCATATGAAGTGGATAATGTTCCAAATGAAACTTCTGGCAAGAAATGGATTGTCTACTAAATCAAAACTTCTAATAATACAGCTAATTGTATCCACAAATCTTGTCTTTGGGTCAACCTGCAGTGTACAACTATCCATATTTTCATAATCAAGTGAGAGAGAAATATATAGAATATATATGCAAATTAATAAAATACTAAAAAATACTGTATAATAAAAACAATCAGCAATAAAGAATAAATCGTAAAAAATAATTAATGAATCAAAATCTGAAAAAAAGATCTCGAAAAGAATGATGGAAGGGGAAAACATTAAATCAATAAAATTGTCTTGTTCATAGGAAATGGCAGATCTCAAAGTCCCCATAGAGGCCCCTAGGGGATATTGATTTCAATTTGAAAATCCACCTCATTTCCTGTTGAGCTAATTTTTTATCTGCACAGAAGCACCTTATACATATTTGATGGAATGGAGACATCTTTCCTGATATAAGCTTAGGGAAATATCCCTCTCAAGTAGAGCTACTGAAACCCAGAGCCAGGGGTGATAGGGCTCTGGCACATGTGAGTTTTTTTTTCCCAGACACACTCCTGTATCTCTATTTTGGTGTTACCAGATAGCCTGCACTATATATTTTTATTATCTATTCCAGATTGTATACCTGAAAATACTGTACTTAATGCAAATGATAGCATGCTACTTTTTTGGTATTATTTTCTATTGTGTGTCACGTAGTGTCACTTTGTGGTAGTGCTGTACTGCATATATTTTATTATTCTCTACATTTTTTGTTTTTTTTTGGTTATAATTATTTGTCCATTGTAAAAATATTGTCAATTAATATGATGTATGCAGTGAATGCATGGAATTGCTACCCAAAAGAGATGTCGTGATCAGGGCCGGACTGGGAACTAAAATCAGCCCTGGAAAAAAATTCTATACCAGCCCAATAATGCGTTGCGCCAGCATAGTGTGCTGATATAGAGGGTGAAAAAATAACTTGAAATTGAAAACTCTTACTCCAACGAAGGAAGGCATATAGGGCTTCAAAATAAACAAAAGAGCGCCTTTATTTTAAGTAGACATACATTTGCATGTAATCAATGTTTCAGTACAACTACTTTGGCCTATTAAGGACATTTTAGTAATGAAATGCTGAATGTCTGCAGTTGCACAACTAAAAAAATGAAGTGATCTGGTTAATTTTGAAGTTCTATGGGTGCGCTCTTCACTTTGAAGATGTTATTGTTCATGAGTATGCAACTAGCAACAAGACAGGGCCAATATGTGCTCATTACACACACACACACACACACACACACCTATATATATATATGACATTTATGTGTGTATTATGCATATATAAATGTATATTACTATTTGTGTAAATATTATAGGCATAATTATGTTACTAATACACACATAAATATACATGCATATATATATATGTGTGTTTTACTGTCAGGATCACATCAATTTACGTCTATTACCTTTACCTCGTTTAGTGTATCTTGTCTTCAATTGTCTCCTTTTTTTCTCTTACAGGGACACTTGTGCATCTTTTACTTCATCCCAGTCCCTGGTGTGTTTATTTTTACCCTTCTCCAGCCTCTGTATTTCTCTTTCCCCCAGCCCCTTTTGTGTTGTTCTTAGCCCCAGCCACTTTGTCTCTTTCTCCCCTTCCAAATCTCATCTGTGTGTCTCTTTCTAACTCCAGACTCTGTGTGCCTCTTTCTCTTCTCCAAGCCACTCTCTATCTCTTTTTCCCCAGCCCAGCATTGCCTCCCACAAACAGGGCCGGACTGGCCCACCGGGATAGCGGGAAATTTCCCGGTGGGCCGCGGCACCTAGGGGGCTGCATGTAGAGAGGGAGTCCTGCAATCCGGCGATACACTCACTGATACTGACAGCAGCATAGCTGTCAGCACAGGAGGACTGAGGGAGGGGGTGGAGCTAACTACCATGCTCCCTTGCGGTTCCTATAATTACCAGCATCTACACATCATACAGTAATCCCTACTCTATGATGTGTCCATGCTGGGAATTATGGGAACCGCGAGGGAGCATGGTAGTTAGCTCCGCCCCCTGCCTCAGTCCTCCTGTAACAAGGTCAGAAGGGACACAGAAGGGGAAGGGGAAGAGGGGGGAAACAAAAAGAGGGGAAGGGGGGACAAATAGAGGGGAAATAGAAACACAGGGGAAGGGGACACACAGAGACTGAGGGGAAATAGAAAGACACCAGGTTGGGGGGACGACAAAGAGACAGAGGGGTAATAGAGAGACATAGGGCAAGGGGGGACACATAGACAGATGAGGTAATAGAGAGACAGGGGATGGGGGGACAAAGAGAGGGGTAATAGAGAGACACAGGAGAAGGGGGGACAAAGAGACAGAGAGGTAATAGAGATACATAGGGGTTGGGGCGACAAAGAGAGGGGTAATAGAGAGACACAGGAGAAGGGGGGACACAGAGACAGATGGGGTAATAGAGAGACACATGGGATGGGGCTACAAAGAGACAGAGGGGTAAGAGAGAGACACAGGGAGGAGATGGTGAAGAGAGACACACAGGTTTGTGACAAAGTGACACAAGATTTGTGGGAGGCAACGCTGGGCTGGGGAAAAAAAGACAGAGAGTGGCTGGGAGAAGAAAAAGAGGCACACAGAGTCTGGAGTTAGAAAGAGACACACAGATGAGATTTGGAAGGGGAGAAAGAGACAAAGGGGCTGGGGCTAAGAACAACACAAAAGGGGCTGGGGCTAAGAACAACACAAAAGGGGCTGAGGGAAAGAGAAATACAGAGGATGGAGAAGGGTAAAAATAAACACACCAGGGACTGGGAAGAAGTAAAAGATGCACAAAGGTCGCTGTAAGAGATAAAAAGGAGACAATTGGAGACAAGATACACTAAACGAGGTAAAGGTAATAGACGTAAATTGATGTGATCCTGACAGTAAAACACACATATAGAAGGCGTATGCCTGTAATTGTGGGAGGGATTTAGGCCTATTTAAACCCAAGGAACCCTCACTTACCTGTCTTCGTCGGTTCCGGAAATCCGTCTCCTCGCTTCCGGTGCGCGCAGACCTCTGACGTCACTTTCCCGCGTCGCTCAGAGAGTACGTCCAGCATCTCAGTGAGAGCTCACGAACGGCTCCGTTCGGCGATTTACAACACAACTGTAAGTCCTCATAAACTGTTCGTTAAACAACCTGGTCGCATGGGGTTTTCTACAGGGGGGGGTTGCCGTTCGTTTTTCTTACAGCTATTGCATAGCTGACATGTATCTGATTCAGTCTACTGTTCGTTGTTGTAATAATGTCCGGGCTCAAAGGGTTAAAACACAATTGATTTTTTTTTTTTCCCTTCCTTTTCTTCTCTAATTGAAAAAGCACGTGTATTCACTTTTATTCCGTCATCTGCTTATCACACACCGTGCTCCAGATACCTGTAGTTACATGTTATCCCCTATGTATCAGAATTTTTTTTTTTTACAAATAAATGTGTATGTATGCAGCCTCCCAGTGCGTTGACAGGAAAGTCTTAAAGGAATCATTATACTTCATAAGGATTGATTGCTGCATATTAGACTCAGCTAATGCAAATCAGGTTTTAATTAACATAATTCCACAGGTTTCCTAAGAGAGAAAGTCACAAATAATATATTTATTATATAGATATTGTCTTTCTACATAAATGGGTGCTTTTTTTTTTTTTAAATTACAGGTATGTGTTCTCAATGTTTGTTTTTTATGCCCATGATCTGGACACATCATACATTATCGTGCTAAAATAACATTTAAACTGAAGACCATACTCGGTTATACTAAACACTGTTTGGTGGCTATATGAGGGCAGACAGTACACTGGCATTACTCAGAGCTCAGTTCGCTTGCTCATTAATTCAATCATACAGCTACCCAGTTGTTCATCTTACTACGAGTTGGTATCACGTACGCTATTTATTTTATAAACAATTCTTTCCTTTCTAGGAATTCAATTTCGTCATTCAGTACTACCAATTTACGCAGGTTTTCACGTTCACGGTCCGGTTAGTAAGTAAAAAAAAAAATAAAAAAAAATAAAAAATTTTTTTTTTTTTTAGCAAGTTTCGCCTAGTTTACTCCTCCCATTTGTTTTTTTTTTTTGCAATAGGTGATTCAGCTCAGATAAATAAAAAAAATAATATACCACCCGACCATACAAACTCATTAGTGCGACTCAAGTACGTACCAAGTTCACATACAGGTAAGGATAACGAACGTTTATTTATTTCTTTTTCGTACGTATCGTCCCTCGTAGTTTAGGTGGCTGGCTGTTAAGGTCATAGCAACCCAGTAGTGTTAAATATCATCCCGGCTCTCTCGCCTTAAAATAGTGGTCCCGCGAGGCCAACACCCATCCTCAATTCAGAGGTACTACGTCCCTCGGGCCAATCCATAGGTAGCCGCCTCGCACGTGGCATAGAGAGGGCCTCACCTGTCACTCCCATTCTATCTTATGACTACTACTCATCGAGAGGCCAACACCCCGCCACAACATTCGGTGGCCACGAAATTCCCTCGCGCCAACTCATAGATAGAGCCTCTCAAGCCGCTTGGCACTTAGCAGGGCCTCACCAGTCACCGGCTTAGTGTAATTGCTTCGCCGCAGAGCGGCACTAGCTAGTCAGCCAGCACACTCACTAAAAAAAAAAATAAAAAAAAAGTTATTTCCTCCTAACATAACGTCTCTTTTCACGCCCATAGCATGTCTAACGATTCAGTTCAAGAAGAAGACCTGTCACTTGCCAGCACTCCCTCCAGGCCTGGCAATCAGCCAAGACAGTCCAGTACGATGCCCAACTACAGATCCTGGACTGTCCCAAAAATCACTGCTGAACTGAATAAAAGGAACATTCCTTTTCCGGCTACAGCCAGAAAAGCTGAACTTTTCCGCTTATTAAACTCACAAGACGTGGAGTTACCAGGCCCCAGTTCCGATGCTACGATCCAAAATAGCTTGTCAGAATTACGTAATATGATGACCTCCCTGGTGGCTTCAGTAGCTACCATAAATAACAGATTAGATAATCTGGAAACCTCTTGTCAAGCTAGCATTCCGGAAGTACAAGTCCCACTAGGACAACCAGAAACAAGCTCAGGAGGTAACTCCAATCCATTCCCTGCTAAAACATCCAATATAATCAACCCGGTACATTTGATACCACAAAACTTAAAAAGAGATATACTAGAAGGGAAAGATGTTAATCTAGCCTCTCTCCTCATTGCCTCACAGGATATAATCGAAAATAGAGCCTATACTTTCGGCGATATATCCGTAGTAATGAAAACTAGAGATCCTAGGCTCAACAAAAAACTTAATATTCCTGAGTTTGTACTAGCCTTTGGCCTTTATAGAGACGTAATTTGCACTGCCTTCCCACACCGTAGAGAAGAGCTGGATCTATATCTGCACAAACTGGTGGAATTAGCCTATAAATACGGGGGGTACGCGTTTTACGACTACCATAAGTCCTTTGCTGCCAAGTCAGCTGCATCATTGGCCCAGTTCAACACCCCCACCGATTGGAGTCAATTGGATACAGAATTATTCTGTAGACATTTTGCCGGGCTTAAAACACCAGCATGTGCAATATGTGCCTCAGCGTCTCATACGGCAAATTTCTGTCCAAATAATATAAGTGGTCCGTCTAATAGCAGTACCAGTCCGGATTATTTCCCTAATCAAAGGGAAATGAAAGATAAGTTGGGGAGACCTATAGTATTTCTCGGGAAAGCTCAAGTCTGTAACAACTTTAACGCAGGAGGCTGTAGTTACAGCGCTTGTAGATTGCTTCATGTTTGCTCAATCTGTTTCAGAGCACATGCGAAAACCATGTGTCCAAACAAACTGTTCCCTAAAAAAGCTATGACCCCAATAAACGTAAACAATTTACAACGTTACTTGACTGTACATCCTTCTTCTTACTTGACAGACTTTCTCGTATCAGGTTTCACGACAGGCTTTCACACAGGTTTGGTAGCACTCCCTTCAGGCATACTAGAATGCCCCAACCTACAATCAGCTGTTACAGACCCAGTCACTTTAACGGATCTCCTCAATAAAGAAATTGAACTTGGTTTTATGATAGGTCCCTTTACTACTCCACCCTTCACCTCCTGGAGAACTAGTCCACTCGGTATAGCCACGGGCAAGTTTAACAATAAAAAGAGGTTAATAATCGACTTTTCAGCACCTCATACTTCCACATCCCCAAGCTTAAATTCTCTCATACCGTCAGAAGACTTTTCACTGCAGTACGCAAAAATAGACGATGCCATACAAGCTATCGTCAACTCGGGCGAGGCAGCCTGGTTGAGCAAAACAGATATTTCAAACGCTTTCAAACTCTTACCAATTAAACAGTCACTCTGGCACCTACATGGTGTTAAGTGGGAAGGGAAATACTATTTTGCAACCAGGCTGACCTTCAGCTCCAAAAGTAGCCCAAAAATCTTCGATATATTCGCAGAAACCTTAAACTGGCTACTACTAAACAATTCCAGGTGCCCAGTAGTAATTCACTACCTCGATGACTTTTTATATATCGAGCCTAACTACTACACGCCACATAGTCTAAGTAATGCACTATCCCTATTTAATGACTTAGGAGTCCCGGTAGCTCCAAACAAAACAGAGGGTCCCAGTACAGAAATAACTTTCTTAGGCATCACTCTTAATTCCGCGACTATGCAAGCTAGCCTCCCTCAGACGAAAGTAGACAGAATTCTTACTAACATTCACAACTGCACCAACCAAGGGTCTTGTACCAGGAAAGAGTTACAGTCGCTTTTGGGTTCCCTTAACTTTGCCATGAGAATTGTCCCTCAAGGCAGGTCTTTCATCTCTAGGCTTCTGTCTCTCCTACACGGCCTCCCTGACGACGACACTAGAATTAATCTAGATAATCCTGCGAGGGCCGACCTTAATATGTGGGAACTGTTTTTAACAACATGGAACGGTAGGTCACTTTTTATTCCCCCCATATCAGATGAGTCCCCGGTTATCTGGACAGACGCAGCAGCTACCACCGGGTACGCTGCAATATTTGAGGACGAATGGGTGTACGACAGTTGGCCACCCGAAACAGTTACCCTAGAGAATTTCGACAAAACCTCTGCATTCTTCGAAATTTTCCCAATAGTAGCGGCAGCTCTCATCTGGGGAAATCATTGGAGGGGGAAAGCAGTGAAATGTTACTCTGATAACCAAGCAGCATGCGACATAATTAACAAGGGCCGTTCTCAGTCCCTGCCAATCATGAGTCTTGTAAGGAAACTTACATGGTTGGCTGCAAATTTACAGTTCTATATGCATTGTATCCATGTTCCTGGTGTCTTAAATAACGCAGCTGATGCTTTGTCTCGTTTTAATTTGCAGGAATTCTTCAAACTACACCCTACAGCAAACAAACACTCCATAAATCCCCCACAATTCAAAGACCTAATCATGCTCTAAATCAGTTATTAGAACACAGTAGAATTCTTGCACAGGCAGCCTTGTCGGAAAACACAAAAAAAGCTTACGATAGGGCATTTGACCTGTTCAAAAAATTTGTACGAGATTTCAATATAATAAACTGTTTTTCTGTAGAAACTATGGTTGCATTCTCAACTTTTTGCCACCTCTCATTAAAACTAGCCTACAATACCATAAAACTTTACTTAACAGGAGTACAACATTTCATGCTAATTCCTTTCCCGAACAAGTCCCCTTTCTTGTCCACATACCCTATTAAAAGTATACTAAAAGGTATCCAGAGGCAAAAGTCACATGTAGCCCTAAAAAGACTCCCCATAGACAGTAACCTCTTTAAAGATATCTCCAATCTATTAGATAAAAATCCTTTTGAATATAACACTAACCTAGTAATTAAGACAGCAGCGTATCTTGCCTTTTTTGGGTTCCTCAGACCTAAAGAATTTTCAGTGGAGAAAATATCCGACACAAAAAATTGTCTCAAACAAGGAAACCTAACTAGAGTACATGATCATTTCATACTATCAATTCCCCGCACAAAAACTAACCAATCAGGTCCCCCAGTAGACATTAAATACTTTCCTACCGGTTCCATCTGGTGCCCAGTACAAGTACTAGATAAGTTCATACTGAATCAACGAGTTAAAAATCCAGGTTTGCCTCTGTTGACCCTACAAGGTAAGCCTCTCACCACTAAACAATTCATGCTATACATCCGCGCTTTACTCCTCAGACTAGGCCTCAATCCTAATTCCTTCACGGGACACTCATTCCGCATCGGAGCAGCCACAACAGCCTCAAGTAGTCAAGTGCCAACACATATTATAAAGAAAATGGGCCGCTGGAAATCCTCCGCGTATAACCAGTACATTCCAAACCCGGAGAAAGAGATCAGACTTGCATTTTGTAACATGTCTAAATAATGTTGTGTTAATAAATGTTTGTTTCTCTTATTTTTGCCCTCTTTTTTACAGGCCTAACCTCTCGTCGGTTTCGGCACACCTCAACCGACTCTCATTTTAAAAAAAACTCTCCATTTTAAGTATACGCCCCTTTTATAATCCCGTACACAAATAGAAGGCGTATGCCTGTAATTGTGGGAGGGATTTAGGCCTATTTAAACCCAAGGAACCCTCACTTACCTGTCTTCGTCGGTTCCGGAAATCCCCTCCCTCCACATCAATAATTCAGGGTGGGCCCTCTTTTTTACAGGCCTAACCTCTCGTCGGTTTCGGCACACCTCAACCGACTCATTTTTAAAAACTTAACTCTCCATTTTAAGTATACGCCCCTTTTATAATCCCGTACACAAATATATATATATATGCATGTATATTGATGTGTGTATTAGTAACATATAATTATGCCTATAATATTTACACATATAGTAATATACATTTATATATGCATAATACACACATAAATGTCATTATATATATATATATATATATATATATATATATATATATATATATATATATATGTTTGTGTGTAATGAGCACGTATTGGCCCTGTCTTGTTGCTAGTTGCATACTCATGCACAATAACATATTCAAAGTGAAGAGCTCACCCATAGAACCAGATCACTTAATTTTTTTAGTTGTGCAACTGCAGACATTCAGCATTTCAGTACCATTACTAAAATGTCCTTAATAGGCCAAAGTAGTTGTACTGAAACATTGATTACATGCAAATGTACGTCTGCTTAAAATAAAGGCACTCTTTAGTTTATTTTGAAGCCCTATATGCTTTCCTTCGTTGGAGTAAGAGTTTTCAATTTCAAGTTATTTTTTCACCCTCTATATCAGCACACTATGCTGGCACGACGCATTATTGGGCTGGTATAGAATTTTTTTCCAGGGCTGATTTTAGTTCCCAGTCCGGCCCTGCCCACAAATCTTGTGTCACTTTGTTCCCCTTCCCTACTGTATGTCTCTTTGTCCCCCAACAAACCTTCTGTGTGTCTCTCTTCCCCATCTCCTCCCTGTGTCTCTCTCTTACCCCTTTGTCTCATGGTACCCCCATCCCCTGTGTCTCTCTATTACCCCATCTGTCTCTGTGTCCCCCCTTCTCCTGTGTCTCTCTATTACCCCTCTCTTTGTCCCCCCAACTCCTATGTCTCTCTATTACCCCTCTGTCTCTTTGTCCCCCCCTTCCCTGGTGTCTCTCTATTACCCCTCTCTTTGTCCCCATCCCCTGTCTCTCTATTACCCCATCTGTCTATGTGTCCCCCCTTGCCCTATGTTTCTCTATTATCCTTCTGTCTCTTTGTCGTCCCCCCCACCTGGTGTCTTTCTATTACCCCTCAGTCTCTGTGTCCCCCCTCCCCCTGTGTTTCTATTAACCTCTATTTGTCCCCCCATCCCCTCTTTTTGTCTCCCCCTCTTCCCCTCTTTTTGTCTCCCCCCTTTCCCATCCCCTTCCCCTTCTGTGTCCCTTCTGACCTTGTTACAGGAGAAGATTGAGGGGGGGCTAGCTACCATGCGCCCTCGCGGTTCCCATAATTCCCAGCATGGACACATCATAGAGTAGTGATTACTCTATGATGTGTAGATGCTGGGAATTATGGGAACCGCGAGGGAGCATGGTAGTTAGCTCCGCCCCCTCCCTCAGTCCTCCTGTGCTGACAGCTATTCTGCTGCCAGTATCAGTGAGTGTATCGCCGGATTGCTTATGCGGCCGCCCGGCACACTCACTGATACTGACAGCAGCATAGCTGTCAGCACAGGAGATGGGGCCGTCGGCTGCAAGGTGAGTAATCACCTCAGAGTGTGGACCGGCCACCCGGTGGCACCGACATGCAGCCGGCGGCCACGATATTATTAAAATAAAGGGAGCAGGGCTCCCTCTCTACATGCAGCCCCCTAGTTGCCGCGGCCCACCAGGAAATTTCCCGCTATCCCGGTGGGCCAGTCCGGCCCTGGTCGGGATAGACCACATGAGACAAACTGAACTGGGAAATAATGGGTTAAATCTTGCTGGTGTCTGGAAATTACCCTGAAATAGTACAATAATGAAGGCATATTTTAGAAAGCATGTTTTAGTTAGGCATGTTTGTAAGCCAGATAGTTTGGTGGTATTTACACCTAGTATCTGGTTCTTGGTCTGATTTGGGCCTGAGGTACAATGCTCCCTTACCTCCCTTAAATAGTGTTCAAACTCACCTTTAAACCTGCGCCATGCAGGTCTGCCGCCGCTGGCCCTGTTCCACCTCCCTGGCTGAGATCATCAGAATTGACAAACGGTGACAATCCAATGCATTCCCAAAGGAAAGCATTGGGAAGCTATTGCGCACCCCTGGCAAAACGATGTGCTGGCCAATCAGTATCTTGTCATAGATATGCATTGAATCAATGCATCTTTATGGGGAAAGTTCAGCGTCTCCATGCAGAGCGTGGAGATGTTGAACGTCAATTCTGCATGTTGTGCAGTAATGACCAAGGAAGCACCTTTAGTGTTAGTCTTAGTGACGGCCTCTAGAGGTGTCCCTAGGTAATAATGCAAACTCTGCCTGTTTTCTGAAAAGGCAGTGTTTTCATCTATATACCTGCAGGGACATACTATACATACCTGAACAACTACATTAAGCTGTAGTTATTCTGGTGACTATAGTGTACCTTTAATATTTCCTTTTTTATTTTGTCTGGTATAAATTTGTTTGTAATATATATTGTATTTTTGTGCACTATGACTTTATTTTGTTCAAAATAAATGTTTATTTATTAGGTTCTGCCTTTGTCTGGTATAAGAATCATGTTGCCGAACTTATATAATAGTACTGTGGTTACATAGTGTTGCTAAACTGTGTTCTGTGCGTTTTTCATCTAATATGGCTGGGATAGCCTAAAATTCTCCCTTTCAATTGTCCAGGTGGTGGCAGCAGTTATAGGTGTGGGTGATAGTAAGAGGGATTTTTTTTAATCATTATTTTGGTTTAAGTGCAGACAGATAGGGGTTGTTTTTACATTCTTTATTTTTATCAAAGAATAAAGAAAAATACAGGCGTACAGAGACACTTCAGCAAGAACATATATGGTTTAAAACCAGTACAAGTTGTTTTATTAAAATTCCAAGAATACTGCACCTTTTATGACATAACATAATATAGAGTAAATGAGACGAGTGTGAGTCAGGATACAATACAACAAGATATAATACTATGTACGTTTGCTGACCACGCAGAAAATAATACACAAGGGTAAGACTATCAAGTAGTGTAGTAGTTAGGCACTAGAAGCCTATCGGAACAGATATAGTTATTAAAGGAGCACAAGAAAAGAGACCCTTAAAGAGAATATCAAATAGCAGCTGGACAGTCATTTTGGCATAAGCAACAAATCAGAGGCTATAGCCTAAATACATTATTATGTCGAGTGACCCCAGGAAAGCAGCCTGCCCAACCAATGCTCATTGCGGTCAGACAGAGTCCAGGTAGATATATAAGATAGCTAAAGTCTCCCAAACTATCACACTGTGAAGCAGCCTTCCATTTCCAGACACCAGCAGGAACCTGTGCCTGCTGTCTGCAGGCTTCACTCTCCGCAATAAGGAAGGAGCCTTGGTATCTTGGGAAGTGATGTTTTCTCCAGGAGCTCCTCCAGCCTGCTCTTGGCTACCTGAGTCATCTTGGTTCTCCACCGATGAGGGAGGCTTCAGGCCACAGCTTTGCCAAGAACTGGTGTCACAGAGGTAGGTTGTCTCTTCCTCTCCTGCAAAGTCCTCCAGAACTGATATAGAATCAAAAGCCTTCTGAAAGCCAGCTTCAGATCTTCTGACACATGCCTGAATATCTTGCTGTATGGCAGTGTTGCCATCAGCCATTTTGGGTATTACGCATAGGAGCCGCCTTCACAGCATTAGCCCAGGAGTGATGCAGAGGTAAGTTCTATCTTGGTGGTATTCGAGAAAACCAGCACCAGCCAACATAGTGGGGGAGTATGGGGCTCCTGTTGTGTGCAGGCTGGGCCCATCCAGGCCAGGTTCAGAAGACCAGCTGCTTCTCCCACCAAGGTCGCATATTTTGTTCGCTGGTCAGCACAGGCCACCGGCAAGTCTAGTGTTGTCTCTTTTACAGAGTCTCTGGGTGCAGGCTAGTAGCTGATAATGGGTTAAAAGTATTTTTTTTTTTATTATTATGTTGCAAAAGCCCAGAAGCCGAAACGACCAGCTTCTGCTTGGCTTGATTGTCAGGTCCCCCCAGATAGGGAATGTTAAACCTTTCACCCACTGAAGCAAGTCATGTGCCCAACTGGCAGAGGTAGTGTTTGTGACAACTGCTGTGATGAGTGGAGTAAGTTAGAAATGCAAATTGATTTGTGTAACAGAGCTCCTTGTACTCCGACTGAGTACCCTACGTTGACGGATGCTCCTAGCGCTTCCTGTGGACTCCAAGCAGTGCAGCAGACACCACAACCACCGCAGACTCCGCAACCGCTGTATCTTGACTGGAGTCTTGCCGTCTTCCTTCCACCCTGGATCAGCTTCTGTCCTCCAGGACTATGTGGGAAAGAACTCTTCCTTCCACCCTGTATGAACCTCCAGCATCCAGGACTGTGTGGTGAAGACCCCTCCTCCAAGGAGAGCGTGTCAGGGACAAGCTCTTAAAAGAGCTAAGTGAGTCAAGCTCAGGGGAGCATGCAGAGCATAGCAATCCCCAGTGTGATTATAACAACTCCCTCCAATAACGAGACAAAGTTACGTTTAGAGGGATCAAGAAGAACTGTCTAAACCTTTATTTCCCTTGGGACCAGCCCATAGGGTCACCACAATAACATTGTCGTGAAACCTCAATAAAATCACAAACAGTCAAACCATAGCAGGCAACACACAGTGACTTATCACAACACAATGGCACATTTTTAAAGGGGTGAGGGAGACAATATTTAACAGTAAATATCTCACCTGCCTGCAGAATTAGCAATATGCAAATCTACCCGAATATGCAAATTAACCAGTCTTGCAATTCCGGTAGTGCATATTGCTGTTGCTACCAACAGAGGGCACTAGACAAGCTCCATAGCCAAACCCACCTAGTTGGTAGCAAACCTCAGCAGTACAGGAGAGTAGGCAATACATTTCACAGTACACACACACACACACCCTGCACCTATAATGGGTACAGGGTGACTAAAACATAAGATAAATAAAGCAGCCTACATAAATAGTCTGTCTGAAGGTAGACTAGCGGCTTTAAAGCCAAATACATGAAAGAGTCATAGTAACAGGGGAGGAGGCTGGCAAGCAGGCCTCTCCAGGACCAAGTGGCGAAGGGCACTTCGTCACAATTAGTAACAGGGAAGACTGTCATAATAATGAATAATAAATGACAACCCGCACCTGAACAATGCCAGTGAAGAGTGAACTGGGGAAAAACAATACTTCAAATTAATGTGTCTAATACAGTTATATTGACTATAGCTTTTCAAACTACACATATCAGAACTCACGTGCAGGAAAGGGGATTTAAAATAGTCAGTACCTCCTCAAGGATATAACAACTGTAAATATTTCCTTTATGGGTCACTATTATTTTGTCTCTAACTTACATACACACAGTTTTTGTCTTGCACAGGTGCATACACATAATCTATCTCCTTTTGATTGCTTGTGTGCCTGGCTGTATATGTCTGTGTGACTACCAGTGTGTATCTGTGTGTGCACTGGCAGTGTCTTTGTGTGTCTGGCTGTGTGTATCTGTATATGTGTGTATGGCAGTGTGTATTGGTATCTTTGTGTGTATCAGTATCTAGCATTGCATATTAGCATTTCTGTGTGTAACTTTGCATGTACCAGAGAGTTTGTGCCTGGCATTAAGCATACTGGTGTTAGTCTGTGTGGTAGAATGTAACTGGCATTAGGTTTAGGCATCTCTGTATGTATGCATGTGAGTGTGTGTATGTTTGGCAGTAAGTATCTGGGTGTATGTGTATTAGTGTGTGTGTTATGAAAGCATTATTCTGTGTGTGTCTGGGAGCATGTGTGTGCAGACAGGTGCATACACATAATCTCGCTCCTTTACAGTAAAACATAGACAAACACATGCCCAATATATAGACACATACTCATTCTCTCTTACACAGAAATAAATAGAATGCATAATTCAAAAAGGTAGTTATACTAACAAACCATAGAGATTTCTAATCAGCTCTTTAAACAGAAAAGCAGATAACTAAAAATAACAGTCTCCTTCATGGAAATTCTTTGACAAGTTAACATAATTTAAATGGTTGCACAATGTATGAATGGGTTTATGTCAGATAAATATACCTTGCACAATTATATTATTTGTTTATAAAAGGATGTCGTTTTTGAAACCTAAACCTTTCGGGAGGTGAGATATTTTAGACTTTATTCACTTGAGCAGATAGAGTTTCTTTTTCCATAGTCACTCACTGTGTGTTGCTTTGTGATTGTATATAAAACTGTAATTCAGGATTTGTCTCATAGTTTGCAATTAATCATCTGACCAGAAATGTGTTAAATCCTCAAGGTCCACAGACCTGACAGAGTTTTTAAGCAGTTTTTTACAAATATTAAAATTTTATAGTCCTTTAGAACCGCAACACAAATCCAGAATTAGTTTACACAGTGATCAGCCACAACATTAAAACCACTGACGGTTGATGTGAATAACATTGATTATATCATTGCAATGCCACCTGTCACATGAACAGTCAGTTCTTGAATGTCATGTGTGTGAAGAGGAAATATGGGCAAGGAAAAGATCTGAGTGACTTTGACAAATAGTAATTGGCTAAAAGACTGGGTCAGAACATCTCCTAAAACACAAGTCTTATGGGGTGTTCCAAGTATGTAATGGTTAGTACCTACCAAAAGTGGTGGAAGGATGTATAAACAGTGAGCCTGTGTCAAGGTCATGGTCGCCCATGGCTCATTGATGCATGTGAGGAGTAAAGGCTAGTCTGTCTGGTCCAATCACACAGAAGAGCTACTGTAGCTCAAATTGCTGAAAAACACAATGCTGGCCATGATCAAAAGGTGTAATTCCAGTTTGCTTAACAGCTGCATTCACATCATGATCAGTTCTAGCTCATCTCATATGTTATAGAAATAACTGCTTCTGAATCAGGGGTTGGAACAATACTTTTCTCAAAAATCTACTTGGGTTCTTCTTTTCTAAAAAAGCTATCTATCACTGAGAAGAATTGTGATATTGTGAATTATCTATAAGTACCTGCTAATAGGTTTAACCATTCCAGTGATGACCTATACAGATCTTAAAAATATGTCATACATTAGTGATGCTAAAAAATATATTCTAGGCAGGCTAGATTTTTCCATTATTTTTTTTAAATCTCAGTTTAATATTCTAATCATGGATTCCAGAATATATTGTTGAAAACTCCAATATTTTGTTTTATAACATGCAAGTATCCTTCTAGTACTCAAACCTTGGAATTTACTGAATGTAATGACCAAAAGGTAATTCCTTTCACCTTCCTGGGCAGGCGAAGGCAATCACATTCTAAAATATTTACTTCTCGATAAGTATGTAGAGATTTTGTTTGAGGATGGTAAAGAAATCCCATCTCTATGTAACACATTGCCTGATATGTATAGATGACTTTTATATCATCTTATTATTCATCGTTTATATCATTATAAACCTTTGCTGACATCAACCTCAATATCAAAGGTCAGGAGAACTTAAAAGAACATTCCAAGTATAAACATGCTATGGTGGTTATGATGCCAGAAGTGCCCAGGCTCCTCCCTATTATAATGAGTCAAACCAATTTGGGATGGTCTGTTGCTTACCTGTGGTCTGCCAGGCACTGTTCCCCACCTCCAAAACCAATGGGGGATAGTCAGGTGTTGCTAAGCAGAAATTTCAGTTATCTCTTTCGTTATCAGCTATCAACTAATGCTCTCACCCAATGGAAAAACTGCATAGTGCAACATTAAGAATGTGTGAATTAATTGAAACCATAGATAATAGAATCAGTCTGGGGCAGCTTGTAAGATTTATTTACAAGTATGATATGTGCATTTTACAGTCATGTTACCTGTAGCTTTTGCACCCAGGGTCCACACTTTGTCTGTAGTAATGCTGAAAGTCATATTCATTGTTCTGACATTATTTTGGATGCCTGCTTCTCTACTACAAATATTATACCAGTAATGTCCTGTGTCATTTAAAAGTAGAATGTACCACTACCAGTATCCTTAACCAGTGTCCACACAATCTTGGGATTCCATGTATGACACAATCGGTGTACACTATTTAAATCCTCTGTCCAGTATAATATTACACTGTTGTGGTTCTTATTGCCTGCATTCTTTCTAACTTCTGGTTTTGGTTTAGCTAGTATTCCAGTGATTCTCATTGTCTGGTATCCCTTGACTTGTCTAGTTTACTGTGCGTGCGACTTGTATGCTCCTTGACCTTTTCCAGGCTCTGACATTTCACCTTCTTAGAGATATTATAAAGAGTCTGATCAGTCTAAGGATTGGTAATGCATCTCTATGCTGTGTTTCTGTCACAGACTTACCTGCACCAGGCTCCTGCGATGCTCCCCTTCTCAGGTTGCACGGCCCGAACGCTCCACGTGGCCAAACGACCCAAACAAGGAAAACTTACCATTCAAACTTACCGGCAAACAGCTCCCTCTGCTGGTTTGCGAGGGTCAAAATCCTCTTTCCTTCATCATATTAGATGCTTCCCATTTGATTGGCGTGTCTTTTATATATTTAAATGTGAAATCATGCATGCCCTTAAAGTGACCCTGTCATCCAGGCGACCCCATTATGAATCATTTTGGTCCAATCAGAATCATTGTTAGGCTATATAAAGTTATAAATGTGGGCCTTGTTCATTGCCTCATTGTGGTTTCTGCCCTGGTATACATTGGTGCTTATAATAAGTCTCTCATTTTATATTCTAATATTGACCTTGGCTTGTATTTGACTTTGTTTTATTCTGGTATCCTGACCTGACTTGTTTCTGACATTGAGTATTTCTGGTTGTTTATCCATACTTCTATATTCCTGACATTGGCTATTCCTAAATCTGCCCTTATCTGTATTTATGTACAGATAATGCCCGGTGATACATATATCTATATATCTGTAACCTGACAGATATAGTTTACTAAGGAGAGAGAGAGAGAGAGAGAGAGACAATTTGGGAAAAGATAGAGAAGGGAGAAAGAAATGAGGGAAATATACAAGGATGGGGAGGGGGGAGGGACATGAAAGAGAGTGGTAAGATATGGAGATCGGAAAGGACAAAATGCATTTACCAAATTCATAAATCATGAATAGACCTGTAGTGTCTTAGATATGTATATAAACACTTATTTTACCAAATGATGCGGCAAAGCCCCAAAATGACTAATTTTCTCACAAATCAGAACCCTTATAATAAAGGTACTGTACATACCATTTGCTGTAGTCCGATGGGTCTTATTATTGCATTGTCCATCAAAGGACGGACCAAAAAAAAATATATATATTCCTAATAACCTAATTTGGATGCACACCTTCAGTAAGTAAAGCATGAGTGAGATTATAATTTAATTATTTTAAATAAATTGGATTACATTGTTTACATTGTTAAAAAAGTTATCTAAGATATGTCCTCAAAATAAAGATCACAATTCCATGTGAGTATGTACTTTAATATGGCTGAATTCATCTTGACATGTAAATTGTTTTGTTTTTTTTAAAACATGGCATAATTCTTTTATGTATGAATAATGATGTTTATTTTAATACGGTTGAATTATTTTTGGCATGGAAATATTTACTTTTTCTGATCTTTTTTTGTTTGCTTTAGAATTTTGTTTTAAAATAAATTATGACACTTCAGACCCTATGTTTTATGTTTGCATCGTGTGTCCTGTTTTTCATTTCACTATTTTAAACAAATCTTGTTACACACCCTGGCTGTAGGGGGGCAGGTTAGTAGGGAAGGTTTTGCAAAGGCTTCAGAGAAAAGATCTGAAGCTCTATTTTAGATATACTCCCAATTAAACAAAGTGCATAATTAAATGCATACATGTTTTCAGTGTAACTAAACAATAATTTTTTTCTTTTTTTTTTTTTTAGCAATATATTGTCCCCTTATAACATTAGAAATACAAATCTGTATTCCTTATGCTATACTATACCTGTCCCTCATTCTTTTTAAGACTCTGCCCTATGCATTATAATATAAAATAAAATTATTTTACTTACCTTTTCTCAGGTACCGAATCTCCCTCGGCACTTCAATCGCCCCTCACCATGTGATGTCATAATGGCGGTCCAGAATATTGAGAACCTTAAGCGCATGCCATTACTTCAATCATTAAGTGATTTTACCATTGATCCTATCATGGAGAATAATTGAATGCCATCATTTTCTATGACAAGCCGTGACGGTACTGCACATGCACCTCTGTCATCATGGTACGCACAGGGTTTGAGAGCCAGGAACTTATATTTCTGGCTCTCCTATTCAGAAGGCTTGGAGGCATGGACTGCAGCCACACTTACAAGACTTCAAATTCATAAAGTATTACATTTTGGGGGCAAAACTCAAGGTGGGAACTACTGTAGAAACTATATCAACTTTAATTAGATGAAGTTGTTTTAGTGAATACAGTGTTCCTTTAAGAAATAAGCATGATTTCAGATAAAATATGTGACGGAAAGGAATATTATAAATAGGTAAAAAATGTCTTTGAACATCTAGATTGATCCAGTTAAGATTTTTTTCTTGCTATCCTTCGGATTTTGTAAGTGAGTGTTCACAGCATTTCTGCTTGAGTAGACATTGTAAACTGACTCAACAGAGTTTCATAAATTGACCCGTGACTCACTCAGAGGTGGATAAAAACCAAATAGAATACCGTGGTACTCACAGACACAAAGGGTCACTCTTAACGTATTACATGATCCTATGCTGTCATAAACAGATAACTTCACAATTTTATTGTGGATTAAAGATAAAAGCATTGCTATAAATGTACAATACACTGAAAATGGAAAGTATTTCCAACATGAGTTAAATAAGGCATTTGAAGAAGATGTACATGGCAACATGTTATGGAAATAGGATGAATGACCTCAACAGCACCAAGAAATGATGCTTGGGTCCTTAAAGGGACACTCCAGACCAATAACTTTAGCTTGCTAAAGTGCTTTATGTTTGGTCAGTTTACAAAAAAAATGCATATTTCAATAGAAATTGCCACTTTTATAAATTAACCTGTTATATCTCCCAGGCTGTCAATCGGGCAACTGGTCCTGTTACTAGCTGGTTTGGTTAGCTCAGTGGACCTACACTCAAGAGGCAGCAATTGCACAGAGCACCTGCCTTGCAAAGACTTCTAATTGAGCTGCATTGGGAAGTCTTTAATTGGACAGCCACAGAAAGTCTGGGCGGAGTTAGAAGGGGAGGGCATGCAAAGGCAAGAGACAAGAGATCTGCAGCTTTTGCAAGCTGGTTTTAAATGTACTCCAATTAAAAATGCATAATTAAATGCATACATGTTTTGATTAGGGTATATATACTAAACAGTGACTTTTATATTTATTTAGGCAGTTGAGTGTTCCTTTAACCCATGGCTTTGAGAGCATTGTACTAAAACTAGAGAAGCCTGAGTACTAAAGAGGAGGTTAAAGAACTTGGATAAATTTCTTATGTCAAATGAAAGTATCATCCGCTGCGAGGTGAAGTAAAGCATTAAGACATTTAGGTCTATCAAAGTAGCAGAGGGGACAAAGAACTATAGAAAACTCATTATGCAAAATTAGGAATTTCTTACTCGTATGATAAAGCATTACATGAAAATGTTCCATTCCTTTAATTAATTTTGTAGCCCACCTCTGCACTTTTTTCAGTGCCATAATATCCTTCTTTAGAACAGGTGCCCAAAATTGAACATATTCAGGGTAATTTCCGACTGGGTTTTGACCAAGATCAATGCTTGTTTAGGACAGGGAATTTGGAGGGTTGGAAATGGGACTTTTCTATTTTTATTGCAGTGTACCTCCAAACTGATCTGGAGCCTCTGATGAAGTCATATTAAAGACGGCAAAACGTATAGGGCATGTGGACACATGAATTGGACACTGTTTGTTGGTGATATTTCAAAAAGTTTAGCATTTTCCTTAAAAGTTGAGTATAATCTGGTGATGTTTGAAATTGGTGTTTTTGCACTATTTTGTTCTTTGTTTTCATTTGGTGGGACATTACAAGGTTTACTTTTAGAATATATCAGTTCTCTAATTTAAGGAGGGTATTTGTTTTTGTGGCTAAATAAGAGTCTTTATTAAGGGGGCCAGAGGTACTTCACGCATAACTTATATAGCCCACAAAATTAATCAAGATTTGAAGCATTAAGATGGGTGCTGATTGTAGATGCACCTGAGCTCCACAGCAACCCACCACTCCCCAAAACGTAACTTGTTTGTACATATTACATAAAAGGCTCCATTGCAAGCAACTTCTTTACCACAAATCATCTAACACATGCAAAATGAGATGCCATAAAATCTATGGCACATTGTGCAAAGTAATGTGTGTTTCAATCTGCGGTCCCAGTGTGGGGGCAAAAATTGCCAAAACTTGTATTGAGCATAAGGAAAATTAAACAAGTAATATGTTTCTACAGCCAAGAGAAGCACAGAAAGGAAGATCATATAAAGTCTAAAGAAAATGTTTTTTCTCTTCTTTGAGCACTTGTGCAATTGTTCTGATCACTGCGATTATAAAGTCCAAAAAATTTATCACAACAAATTATCAGAAGGTAATAAGAGTTCAGTAGCGTAGAAATGCTGTCATTCTGTCAGTCTTTACCTGATATTCTTTTGTACCTATAAAACTACTTTGTTGCTGTGTCTGACATAGGTGTTCACGTTTGTGTTTTTCTGGTATATTACCACTCCTTCTCACACTCAAAAAGTTAAAGATCAAATGATAAAGTGCATTTTCGCCCTTTTCTTCAAATTGTGTTTGCAAAAGAGTTGAAAGAGCTTACTGCTAGTGATGAAGTTGCTTTTTCAGATTGTTGCCCCAAAGCCAAGTAAATTTAGTATTCCACGTATGTACAATATGCTCTCCAGCAATGACTATGAGTAACATGTAAAATATTATTTTCCAATCTGTTATGAAATGTTGGTTACTAGGATGACTTGTTTATAGTCTGTTTAGTTGTTACATATGATAATATTGTAAAGCACTACGGAATCTGCTATATATAAATGGCGCTATATAAATGGCGATAATAGTAATAATATAAATATAATAATTTATGGAAACTAAATATATTGTTTACAAGTAGGGCTTTCTATAATCACACAGACTGGTGTAAAAGGCATAATTTGTTGTGCAGAATTATCACATCCTTTGCCCCGTATTTTGCAGCAAGTGTCAAGGGAACAAGGGCTAATTTGTGAGTCCTCCACAAATTCAATTAATTTTGGGAACCTGTAATGCCCATTAGCTGGATCCTGCAACATTCAGGGGAACATATATTGAATAATTTGGAAATCTTAAAGAGTGAGAAGAAACATATTACATGGTAAGCGTTTAAATTATTGTTTTCATATATTTGGTAGATTCGTGACATTTGCTGTAAAGATATTTAATTTACTTACCTGCCTGTGATTGTATGGTGTCTTGCTGTGGGAAAAATCCAGGTGTTTATTTATTTATTTTTTTTTTTCATAAAAGAAACATTCACGAGTGTGTAAGCCAATCAGAGCGCTCTGACAGACAAATCTAATTTCTTTCCACATCTTGCAGTGGGAATTGAGACTTGCCTGTCAGATCACTTACAAGCCAACCAATCAGAGTGCTCTGACTAACATTTCATATTACATAGCCAGTAGGTAGGAAATGGCAATTTTAGGGGGTGGACAATGCCACGTCCACCCACCACCTGTTGTTTATTTATTTAGAGCCCCTACATTCTGCCCACAGGTGGGGGCTTGGAGTGGGGTACAAGGTTCTGCCAGTATATTATAATTGTAACTATCCCACCACTAATAAGTGGGGAGCTGGCGTAGGGGACGTTAAGCTCCACCCCATATATTATTAATAGAACTATCACCTGCTGCTAATGGGTGGGGGCTGGGATGTGGACACAAGGTCCCACCATTATAAAATTCGGAGAACCACCCGCTAACCCCACTTGTTTTAAATTTAATAGCAGGCAAAGAGTTTGACTTTTTAGATCTTGGTTTTGAAACGTTTTGGTCCGGATTCCAGCAGTCTGGCGGCGTTTAGTGTAGCTGAAATGCAGACTAAATTTAGCCTTAATTGCAATATATAGACACTGTCTGGATTTTGTAGTCTGAAAGGCCCCGTATGCAGCTGGATGGTTTTGCCCCATTTGAATTCTACTTAAAAACTGTATATGTTTGTCTGTCTGATCTACCTACCTGTCTGTCTGTTTAAATGTCTGCTTGTCCACCTGTCTATCAATTTATATATTGCATAAACAGAGATAGCCTTGTATCAGAATTTCTTTTAAGTGTGTCAATTTGATCAATTATCATCAATAAAGATACTAAGAGTAGAAATTAGTGTCTAATAACTCTTCATCTCTGTGAACATATGTTCATTGTAATGTTAAAGGGATCCTATAGTGCCAGGAAAACAAACATGTTTTCCTGGCACTATAGGTCCAACAGTGCTCCCCTCCTTTGCGACCCCTCTCTCGCACTGCTGAAGTAGTTAAAACCCCTTCAGCCACTTACCTGAATCCAGTGCCGATGTCCCTTGGCGCTGGGTCAGGCTCCACCCATGCTCCTCTCTCACTGACGTCAGCCGGCGGGGGAGACCAAATGCGCATGCGCGGTAATGGCTGCGCGCACCTTAAACATCCCCATAGTAAAGCATTATGTAATGCTTTGCTATGGGGAAAATCTGATGATGGAGGTCCTCATGCAGAGCGTGAGGACGTCCAGAGTCAGATATCGGACCAAATGTCAGTTTGGATTCCGAAAGCCCTCTAGTGGCTGTTTGCTAGACAGCCACTGAGGGCAGACTTAGAGCTGCAATGTAAACGTTACAGTTCTCTTTACATTGCAGCACTAAGTGCAATAGGGAGACAGCACCCAGACCACTTCAATGAGCTGAAGGGGTCTGGGTACCTACAGTGTCCCTTTAATAAAAAAAATGTTTGTTAGATATTTGTATATCTTCTTGCACATATCCCACATTATTGGCCATAATGTTTACTAATTCGGGCTGAGATTATCTGCATCTCCTGACATAAATATTTAGCACATGGGAAATGCCACTTAAGCTTTGATTTGATCCACCTACAGTGCATGATCAGATAAGTGATAGTGATTGTTCCCAGGTTCTGAAATAGTTTTTCATCCTAGATTAAGCATGCTGAGTATTGTCTCTGTACCTGAGATGTAATCAGTCAGCCTTAGCCTCTCTTGTCTGGTCAAAAACCTTTAATAATGAACACCAAAGAGACAAAGCAGCACACATCCCTAGTTGCAAGGGGTGTTAGACATGAATACTAATGTCTTTCGGTATCATGGAAACGGAGATGTCTAAAAGACTAATGTATGCTTTTTTGAGAGTCCTAAAAATCTTTATTAAGCAAATCAATGTCTAATTGATTTATGTAAATATGGTGAATAATTGATGGGGAATGGCAATTAAAATTGTATTCAAAAGTGTCTGTTTCTGCACATTTCCATTTATTAATGTTTGTTTAACCCCAGATTTCCTGTATTAACCCCTTAACGACGAGTGACGGACAAGGTCCGTCACTCAGGGAATTGCCATAACGACGAGTGACGGACCTCGTCAGTCACCCGTTAAAATTAACCCCGGATCGCCGCTATAATGGGGCTAATGGTGCTCCGGTCTGCCTCTGTATTACATAATACAGAGGCAGACCGGGAGCACCGGATAGTGCTGCCCAGCACATGTGCTCGCTCTGACAGCATGTCAGAGCGAGCACATGTGCTTAGTATACTTACCTTCCGCCTCCCTGCACTTCCTGGTTCTGTGTGAAGTGCAGGGAGACGGATCAGTGATGATCCTGCCCCCTGTTAAAAAAAATAAATAAAGTTTATTTAAAATCCCACCCCCCTTTACCCATTTTAATTAAAAATTAACCCCTTCAATGCCACAGTGATCAATTGGCAGGGATTACATTTTACTGTCATCTGATTTTTTTTTTTAACCCCTGAGGGTTAATTCTTTTTTTTTTAACTCTCAGTGGTTAAATTTATTTAATTAATCAATTTAAATATTTTAAAATTATATGTTTAGCTAGCTGTGGTGGGTGGAAGTTAGTGGGGAATTGGGGGATTTGGTGTTAGGCTAACTAGGGGTTAACAGTTGTAATAACATTTAAGTAAAAAATAAAGAATCACCCCCCTTTACCCAGTCCAAATAAAAATTAACCCCTTCCCTGCCAGTCGATCAATGCCTACAGTGATCAAAATACAGATCACAGTATTACACTATGATCTAATTTTTTTTAACCACTGAGGGTTAACTTTTATTTATTTTTTAACACTCAGGGGTTCAATTTATTTAATTAATTAATTAAAATATTTTATAATGATAAATTTTGCTAGCTGAGGTGGGTGGGAGTTATGGGAAAATGGGGAATTTACTGTTAGTGCTGCTTACTGCTAGTTAGGGATTAACAGTAAAAAAAAAAGCTTAGAAAAATGTTAAATCTGTAAAAAAAAGTTTAAAAAAATTAATAAGCGAAATAAAAGTTTAAAAACTAGTTTTTAAAAGTAAAAAAGTTTCAAAAAGTAAAACAATACATTTAAAAACGCTCATTACCACTACACCTGGAACAAACTAGAGGAAAAATGATCCCACGCTAAGGTTCAAAACATGCCTTTTGAATTACCCCAGGGTGTATTCTTTAATAAATAGTATGTGTTTGTGGGGAAGTTTCAATAACCAGCCATCTAAACTACTCCAAATTGGAACATGAACACAACGTAAAACTTAAAGGTTTGAAAAAAAATGAATGGCTGCGTCTCAAATGCGCCCCTTCAACATCCACATATACCTGGCAAAAGTACATACGGTGGTATTGCTGTACTCAGACGACATAGCTGAGCAACATATGACATATTATACAGTCATAGCACACATAAGGTTTGCAAAATATACTGTGCAAACTCACTTTGTGTGTCAAAAAGGCAGAAAAAACACTTATTACCACTACACTTGGTACAAGCTAGCGGAAAAATGATCCCACGCTAAGGTTCAAAATATGCGTTTTGAAATACTCTGGGATGTCTTCTTTAAGAAATGGTATGGCTTTATGGGGTATTTGGATTATATAGCCTGGTAAAATACTCTATAATGGGACATGGGCACAGCGTAAAAATGTAAAGTTTGAAAAAAACTGGAATGGCTGTGTCCCAGATGTGCCCCTCCGATGTCCACATATACCAGGCAAAGGTACAAACGGGGGTATTGCTGTACTCAGCCAACATAGCTGAGCAACATATGAAGTATTATACAGTGGTAGCACACATAAGGCTTGCAAAATATATTGTGCACACTCACTTTGTGTGTCAAAAAGGCAGAAATAGTGCAAAAGACATTCATTGGGGGTGTCTTTTTACTCAGACGACTTAGCCGAGCATAATTTGGGGGGTTTGAACTTAGTGGCACATGTGAAATATACAAAATGCCCAGCAAAAATGCAATCCATATGTAAAAAACGCACAAAATTATTTTTTATCACATACTTTAGCATATATTGGGGAAAAAACGGGAGCATGTTAAGGCACAATATGCACCTTATGAGATACCTTGGCGTGTCTACTTTTACAAATGGTAGACCTTTGTGGGTTTTTTGTGAACAGTTAAACTGTTATAATACCCCAAATGGAAGCTAAGGCTCATTAAATCCATCTCTCAAAATTCTACTGTGAATACTGAAAAGGACAGGTCTCCTATATGGCACTGTAGCTTCACAAAATAGTGCCAAAGACATACAATGGGGGTGTCATTTTACTCAGCAGATGTAACTGAACACAAAATAAAACTTTGTACAGGAATAGCACACACCAACTTTACAAAATACACATGAGAAATTCTTTGTTATAAGTTTGTGTGCCAAAAACCTAAAAAAACACAAACATTTACTCCAATATTTAGCAGAGGTTGGCGGTGAAATGGCTAAGTAGAAAGTGTCAAAACAACCTTAGGTAAATAGCCTGTGATGTCTACTTTATGTAAATATATACTTTTGTGTGGCAATTTTGTTAAGCTTACAAGACAAACATACCAAATTCTAAAATCGCTCCACATTAAAAGTTTATTTTACTCCTTGTGCTTTGTGACCTGTAATTACCAAAAAAAACTTAAAATCCTAGACACATTATATATTCTGTAAATCAGAACAACTAAATGAATTTATTTGTAATTACTTTCCTTAACCTGCACTAATTATGCACACATTATTATTGCAAAAACTGTAAAGAAAACACAAAAAAATTCTGTATTTTTTTTGCATTTTTCTGTGTTTTTTTTATAATAAATAAGCATTTATATACATATATGTCTTACATCAAATTAAAGCCCTTTCTGACCTTTAAAAAACGATATATAATATGTGTCGGTGCAATAAATTAGTAAAATGTAAATTGCAGTTGAACGCAAACAGCAAAAAATGAAAAAAAAATGCTGTTGTCATTAAGTGAAAGACAAGCTTCTGAAGCTCTGTCCTTAAGGGGTTAACTGGTGGATATTGATGTTTTTGCCAAATGTGGAGAATGATTACATTTTGCAAAAACTTTAGCTTTGGAAATTCTCTTGAAAGACAAAAAAAGATTAAGAAAGAGATAGAGAGAGAGATAGAAAGAAAGAAAGAAAGAAAGACGTTTAATCGAAGGAATATATCAATATGTAAAGGTGAGGCATAAAAACAACAACAAGGACTCTCCCCCTACTACCCCCTCCCTCCCCCCAGATATGCCTTGAATGAAGGATTCTATACGTTATAGAATTTAGTAAAGTTCCCGTCAGAGAGGTTGTCTATTTTTCTATGACAAACCCATGTGGGGCCCTGTGCTCTGTCATTTTTTTAAAATATAATTTAATAGAAATTAACTCTTCTTTTTTCAGTGATGCTGAACAAAACAAATATATTTAAGTGTTTAAAGCTTAAATAATATATTTTATGCAATACAATAATTAAATAAACTAAATACATTACTCAACAACACTCTATTGTACCCAGAAGGGAAGGCGGTGGACTCTGTGAATACCACAAGTTTAGATTAAAATTACTTATTCCCTGTAGGGCACATTTTTATTAAAACTTATTTTTAATTTTTCAGCTCTAGGAGGTCTAGTCACACTTAAAACTGGGTGTAACTCTTGTAGTGTATAAAATATATGATGTCTGTCTCACCCAATGTTTTTAAACATTTTCCTCTGTGTTTTGTTGTAATGTTATTTACAATTTTTTTTTTGCCTTTAAATTTCAAAATATTCATAAAAACTAAAAAGTTTATTTTACAACGATGAGCTTGATGCATTAATTATCAGTTATCTTGAAATTAATTGGAATCAGGAGATTCTAATTATTTAATGGCCAATTATTTTGGGCCAAGCATGTGGAACAAGATGTCCAACGTTATTATGACACATCCTAATGTCTTGGTACATTTTACAAGAACTGACAGGGTAGAGGGAATTCATTTTTTAGGTTCCTTTATTAGTAAAAGTTCCTGGGGTGCTTCTGGTTGTTATTTTGAGGATGCACCTCAAAATAGATTTCTCTTCGATATGGTATAACTTCTACTTGGATTCGCGTGGCTTTGGCATGGTTCATAAGGTGTTGTTGGGATCTTTTTAAAGGAAAACTCTGGGCACCATGAACAATGTATAAGAATAAAGTTATTATGGTGCAAGGAGTACCTTGATTCAGTTTACTGCAAGGGGTTAAACTGTTAACAAACTTAACAAATGGTTTAACCAAAAATCTTCATTCTGGCATCCATTGACTTCCTTTCCTCATTTGAGTCTGCAGTTTGGCATTTGTCAACTCTACTCTTTACGTCCTTTCTTCATCCAAGGTTTCAAACAAGAATATTAGGACTTGGTGCCGCTGATAGGCTGAGAGTGTAGATCCCCTTTCACAAAATGGAGTGAGAAAATGATATACAGGTGAAGAACTTAAGTGAATAGTCAGAGCTGATGGGTGCTGGACTGAAGATTTTGAGGTTAAACTTTCATTGAGAATTTAAACTCCAGAAGTAAGCCAGTATCTTCAGGCACCATAAAAACTTAATTCCGAAGAAGTGGATATGATGTCCAAAGAATCTCTTAAATTCAACTCCTCATTCAGTAGATGGCGGGGTAAGAACTTTGTGATTGTATTTAGCTGCTATTGTGTTAATGGATAATTTATAACGGAACATATAATGACTTCAATAACATTTTGCAAATATTTAAAGATTCATTAGATTGGGTTTGCTTGCCCAAACTAATGCCATTTTTGTGTTCATCCATAAAAAAAATAAAAAATAAAAATTGAAACTGCCAACAACTTAAGGAAAGAATAGAGAAAAAATTGGACACCTCACAAAGAGTGTTTGATTTATATGTATAGTTTTTGTCACTTGATCAAAAAAAGAGAATGCCCTTCAAGCATCCTGTGTACTTTAAATTGCAGTGATTTGGCAAGGGCCCATGATCAAGGGGTATGTATAAAGTGTACAAATGGAAGTTTAGGGGAGGAGAAAAATAACAATAATTTCTTTGCAGGATACAGTCATCTCTCCTGCCTTAGGATATCATTTATCTCCTGGTTTAACAGACTGGATTATCAAGTTTTTTTATTTAGCATTTGACGTAAATGTGAGAGGAAGGAATTTAAAGTATTTTATATACATTGAGTCAAAGACTTTAAGGACAGGTTATACTATAGACTTAAATAGTTATTTTGAGAAGCGTCAGTTGTGGTGCCAGACTTGTCCTACCATAGTTACTTTTTCAAGTGGATGTGTTTCCATGCAACAACATGGGATTAAAAGGTTTAAACATTTAAAGATATGTAAAGATGCACTATGGCCCACTAATGTATCCAGGTTAGGAACGTGAAGAGCACATGAGCACTCTGGATAACATTGTTTCCCTTTGTCTAGATACACATAATAATTGTGCATTTAATTACATTTTATGTCATGTGAAGTCAGGGGAACTGTGTTAACAAAGCAGTAATCCATCCTAGCAGTCGTTAAACTGGCTTTAAGCTGTGTAACATGTTTGCTTAATTATGGCAAAATGACTGTTCTTTCTTTACCTTTTATATATACTGGTTTTAAAAAATGTGTTTGATAACATTACCAGTATTTCCTTTAAAATGTCAGTAAACACTTTGTGAGAGTATCTGTGTATGCAAGTAACTGCCAAAGTAGCTTCTTTTTATACGTCTGCTTGAGCGGCGGTGATTGGTCGAGATAGTAAGCTGATGTTCTCGGTCTATCGTTAGCCGCCCATTGAGAGTTAAAATACGTATGTACTGTACTTTAAGTACAAAGTCTTGTCTCAATTGTTATTTTATTTTATTTATTTTTACATTATTTGTGAATATATTTGTCATTTGAACCTTCTGTCATTCACTGTGTTTAAACAGACGTTAATGTTTATTTATTAGCTTTTCTTTCCTTAAAAGCAAAACGAAAAACACATAGGCAGAGAGTAAAATGGCATGTAACTTTAAAGACACAAGACACTTTTATTCCCTGTATGGGAGCTGACAGTCATTAACCATAACATATGACTTATTTTTGTAAATTGCCGATGATTCTAACTATGTCAATTGCCCTGATTTCATATGAATATTGAGACTTTTCACTGCACTAGTACTGAGATAACATAACCATGTAACTGGAGACATCAGCTGTCTGCTACTTTTTGAAAAGCAGGTGCACAGATAGCTGAAGACTAGTCAGATGTAAAGAGGAGTGTATCTGTATAGGCACACCCCAGTTTTATAACAGACAGGCTCTTATTCTTATCCTTTTCTTCTATCACAAAAACCAAAGTTAAAGGGACACTACAGTCACCAAAACAACTTTAACTTAATGAAGCAGTTTTGGTATATAGATCATGCTCCTGCAACCTCACTGCTCAATTCACTACTATTTAGGAGTTAAATCACCTTTGTTTCTGTAGATGCAGCACTTGACACATCTCCCCTGGCTGTTACTGGCACAGCCTGCATGAAAAACTGGTTTCATTTTCAATCAGATGTTAACTTACTTTAAAAGTTTGTAGCTACATTTAACTTTAATTACATACAGAAGGTTAATGCAGGGTCTAGCAAGCTATTAACAGAGCAGGAGATAAGAAATTCTAAATTAAACAGAATTAGCAATAAAAGAAGTACTAACATTAGAGGACTCTTTACAGGTAGTGTTTTGTAAAGCTGTGTAAGTCCCATGCAGGGAGGTGTGACTATGGCTGCATATACCACGTGGTCAACCTCCAAAATAGCAGGGAATTGAGAAGTGAGAGGCACGATCTACACACCAAAACTGCTTCATTATGCTAAAATTGTGTTGGTGACTATACTGTCCCTTTAAATATAGCTTCAAAGTAAAAATAAAGAGAAATTGTTATGATATTTTTTTAGTGTGCATTATTTGTTGGCTGCCAGTTACAGCTAGCAAAGGGTGGCATCAACACAAACAAGCTATGATCCTAGTATGAAATCAATTGATATCGTGGAAGCTTTTGAAAACTCAATTAAATATGGTTAATTGATTTCACATGTAATTAATTTACATTAAAAACATATGAAATCCACAATCCAAAGTGTGAGGATGTGTGTAATGTGTGTAATAAATCAGCAGTTGTCTAGAATTGACAAGGGAAGTGCATTTTTGGCAATGGCTGAGGTGGATATTTTTTCCATTGTATATGCAGCTCCGTAAATTAAAAAACAACTCCTAAGCTTTGATGTTTAAAAGCAATAGCAGAGCATATTAAAATAACTAAAATATCCATTAATTGTTTTACACTAAACGATACAAGCATTCTTCTTAATGCATACATCGCAACACTGGGAGGAGATGAGATCGGGTTGGGTGCATGGGTATTGATGGGTGATTGCCAGTGATGAACTTTCATGCTAGACTGACCGACATAGTGGCTTTCCATCTCTCAACAGAAAAGACTATGCTGAGAGCTCTGCTGAAGTGCTCTCAGCAGTGTCCTAGAGCCAGCATCACAGAATGAGCACGTCTGTGCTTGTGCTGTCCTACCTGGTGACAATTTCCTGTGTTCCTGCATACAATATACCAGGGAACAAAATGGGACTGCTTGAGAGGACCCCAAATGATCTGTTCCACTGAAATGATGGTAAACCTCACCTAATGGTTCTTGTTTACATGAGCTTCAAATTCTTGCTGTGCTCCAGTATGTACTACAGATACAAATCAATAAACAAACAAAAAAAGCTGACTTCAAGTATATTTAGAAATCAACCTGTGTAAGTGAGATACTTTCGGATCAGTTAAATAACAAATGACACTCATTTTCAGACCGCAAATAAAGATCAGGCCCTGCCAAATCTTCAAAATCCTCATACAGAGAAATTCAATTTTTGACTTGTGCCTGTTAGTGTCGTTAATAAACATCTTAATAATTTAAAAATGAAAACCCTGTGTTGCTGAAGCTTAGTGCGCCAGCAATTGCTAAACCTGTCAATGAATCCCTGGTGTCAGGATACATACCCAAACTTTGGAAGACCTATCCATAAAAGTGGTGACAATACTTTGGTATCTAACTATCACCCAATATCTTTGAAAAATGCGTCCATGTGCAACTATGTGAATATTATCAACGATCAAATTATCTGACCCCTGATCAATCAGGCTTTCATCCAAATCACTCAACTTCAACTGCCCTCTTAAAAGTTTGCAATGACATCCAAATTGGCAAGGAACAAGGAGAATTAACTAGAGCTATTTTCCTTGATTTTGCCAAGGCCTTTGACACAGTAGACCATGGCATTCTTTTGCAAAAGCTTAAAAACTCAGGCATTGGTGTTCGTCTGCTAACCTGGTTTTGATCGTATGTTTCAGACCAATTGCAATATGTGGCAATTTCTGATAGCGCTTTCCTCCCTCTTCTAGTCATGTGTGGTGTTCACCAAGGCTCCATACTCGGCCCCCTGCTGTTCACATTATTTATAAATGATCTGCCTAACGTCTGCAAATTAGTGATGTCGCGAACCCGAAACTTCCGCAAATGTTCGCGAACCGGCGAACCGCCCGAAACGCCATTGACTTCAATGGGGAGGCGAATTTTAAAACACACAGGGACTCTTTCTGGCCACAATAGGGATGGAAAAGTTGTTTCAAGGGGACTAACACCTGGACTGTGGCATGCCGGAGGGGGATCCATGGCAAAACTCCCATGGAAAATTACACAGTTGATACAGAGTCTGGTTTTAATCCATAAAGGGCAGAAATCACCTAACATTCCTAAATCACAATGAATATGGATTGACACCTGACATATGACATATTGACACCTTGACATATGGATTGACACCTGTCCTCAGAGCCCCTGATGCACACGGACACAGAGCAGAATAGAGACTGGTCCCCTACATAGGGTCACTTGGCAGATATGGATTGACACCTGTCCTAAGGATCCCTGATACACATTGACACAGAGCAGAATAGGGACTGTTCCCCCTACATCGGGTCACTTGGCAGATATGGATTGACACCTGTCCTAAGGTTCCCTGGTACACACTGACACAGAGCAGAATAGGGACTGGTCCCCCTACATCGGGTCACTTGGCAGATATGGATTGACACCTTGTTACAAACTGCTATTTGTAGCGGGCCCTTTAAATGGCAAATTGCCCTGCTTCCCTGGGTTGTGGAGAAGCCTACTTGCCAGCCTCCTCCCGCATGACTATGGCCCCTGGGAGATTGTGAAAATGTATGCACTTTTATTTGGTGTGTATGGCCCTTTAAGACTGTCGGTGGGCATATTGGGGCTTATGGACTCTTTATGTGACTGGTGCTGGCCCTTTAAACACCTTTTTTGGGACATCAGGAAGATTGGGACACTGCCCTTTTAAGGCCGTGTCCCCAGACTTGTTGGGGACACGGCCCCTTTAAGACGGTGTCCCCTGTGTCCCCAGACCTGGTGCAAACCCTTTGTGCCTGCCTTGCTATTTCCCACTTGGTTCAGTAAATGGGAAATTATTTCAGCTGCAGAGACTGTCCCATTCGGCGATGGGACTTAGTCTTTTTTTCAGCCGTTTTTTTCAGCCTTATTTCAGCTGCAGAGACTAAGTCCCATTCGGCGATGGGACTTAGTCGTTTTTTCAGCCTGAAATAGACCGACCTCACGGCCCAAATCTATGGAACTGTTTTGGGCAGGAAAATGTGCTTGCGGTCGGTCATAAAGGGACCTCCAGCTAACTTTTAACCCCTGGATGGATTTGGCTGATTTTTGGTTATGTTTATGTTTTAAGTGTGCTGATTCCAAATATGTAATTATGAAGATGGGATGTGTAGTTTTAAAGTTACAGGGTATGGCTAAAACTGTATTTTTACTGCCTGTGTTTAATTATGTTAATCTCTTCCCAAACGTCATTTCGTTCAAAGTGGAGAGAATGTTAAAAATATATATTTTTGTTCGGAGTGTGAGAAATGCTTTTCAGCCGCTTCTAATCTTAAGCATCATTTGAGGAGCCATACAGGAGAGAAACCTTATTTGTGGTGTGTTTAGTATTGTTCTGATCAGTTTAATACCTTCCGCGTCTCCTGTCAGTGGACGTGTATATGGCAGCCATTTTAGGAACCGTACACCTGGGACCCGAGCAAGGTCACCTCGTTCAACAGGCTTGCAGCGTATCCTCCAGGAAGAAGAGCCTGAACCCTTACCGGCTGCACGTGTCTTACCTGTACATGGAAGCTGCTGTGGTTCCTTGATGAGCCAGCTGCCCGTGAGTTAACATGTCCCGTGGAGAAGCACTCTGTCCTGTAAAGCCTCACCAAAAAAAAGGAGTGGTGTGTTTAGTATTGTTCTGTCAGTTTAATACCTTCAGCGTCTCTATCAGTGGGTGTATATAGCGGCCATTTTAGGAACCGTACACCTGGGACGAGCAAGGTCACCCTCGTTCAACAGGCTTGCAGCGTAT
>OW240921.1:36376053-36444930 GCA_933207985.1 Pelobates cultripes
ACTGACTGCTATTCAATCCTATAACAGTGAAAAAAGTTTTTTGTTTTTAAATGCAAGCTATTGTGACACCAGATATGAGTGGTGGCACTGACTGGGCAAATGGGCACAGTATCCACTGTGAGGCTGACACAGAAGCTGGCAACAGTGGCAGACAACTGACTGCTATTCAATCTATAACAGTGAAAAAGTTTTTTGTTTTAAATCCAAGCTATTGTGACACCAGATGTAATTGGTGGCACTGACTGGGGAAATGGGCACTGTGAGCCTGACACAGAAGCTGGCAGCAGTGGCAGACAACTAAGTGCATTTACATTACATAGAAAAATAAAATAAAAAAAAAGCATACCCTTATCCCTAACCTAGCTATGCTTTTCCCTATCTTATGAACAGCAGCTACACTTTCCCTCCTCTTACTAAGCATGCAGCTTGAGAATGAATCTAAAATGGATGCTGTCAGTAGGTGGGAGGGTCTGCTAGGGAGGCTGTGCTGCTAATTGGCTGGAATGTGTCTGCTGACTGTGAGGTACAGGGTCAAAGTTTACTCAATGATGACGAATAGGGGGCGGGTCGAACCGCGCATATGTTCGCCCGCCGTGGCGAACGCGAACATGCTATGTTCGCCAGGAACCGTTCGCCGGCAAACCGTTCGGTACATCACTACTGCAAATCCTCAACTGTACACATGTATGCAGACAACACTGTCATCTACGTTAATAAACCCAACCTACCGCAGCTTGAGGCTGTGCTCCAAAACCAATTCACAGAGGTAGAAAAGTGGATAGCGGATAACTTCCTAAACACTGACAACTGTTACAATGATCTTTGGAACTGTACCTAAATTATGTAAACTACACAATCAACAATTGTTTATCAGAACAAATTCAAATAGTACACTGGCAGCAGTCTGCTCTTTTAAATATCTAGGTATGTTGCAAGACCCCAATCTAACCTTTGGCCTTCACATTGAAAAAAATCTCTTCAAAACTTTACCCAAAACTAGGTGCCCTGTACTGAAACAAATGCTGCCTAAGCCCTGCAGTAAGGAAACGGATAGTGTAACAAATGCTAATGCGGGTCATTGATTATGGGGATGTAGTGTATGCATCCGCACCACAAACCCACCTTAATAAACTGAATACGTTATATAATTTGTTCTGCCACTTTGTACTAGAATGCAATTACTTTACCCACCACTGTGACATGTTAAAAGAGCTAAACTGGCTGTTGCTGGAATCCTGACACACTCTTCATCTTTCCAGCCTTGTGCATAAGAGCATTTCTGGGAAACTCCCAGCCTACCTGAGTAGATGCTCTCCCCAGCTGTTCCTACCTCCTATAACCTCCGATCCAGTACTAGCACAATATTTAGAATACCGCAATACAAAAATAAAGTGGCTCGATCTTCCTTTTCTTACTGAGCACCGCAATTAAGGAATAACTTCAGGGACACAGTCAAATCTTCATTCAATCTAAAATCGTTTAGGAGAACTATGGCAATATACCTCAGCACAGCATGCATCTGTCATGGTTTAATATATTTATTACCTGTTATGTATTAAATTTATATGTGTGTGTATGTGTATATATTTATAGTTTGTATATTGTATTTTTGTAATATTGTATCCTATTGTAACAATGTAATGTATTGTGGACCAAGGACATACTTGAAAACGAGAGAAATCTCAATGTATCCATCCTGGTAAAATATTTTATAAATAAATAAATAAATTGCCTAAATGGTTATCAGTAGGTCATGTAACTACCTAAAATGCACACAGGCCAATAATCCAGTCAAAACAGAGAAACTCTCTTAAATTGAAGTGTCCCTTTTTAGCCATTTCAGATGATGGGTGTAAGTATAGAGTCTGCAAAAACACAATGTGATGTGAGCTTGAGGTGACCTGTCTCCTTATTTTCTAAGTGTCAAGTCTGGCAATAATAAAATACGATTTCCATTCTCTGTCCCAGTTGCACATTAATAACACATTTACTGTTGGAGCTTTGAGCTTGTTAAATGAACATTTAAAGTACCATGACCACTGCAACCTGCTGTAGTGGTTATGGCACCAGGCGTGCCTTGGTGCCCATGCCATATCAGCTACAGGCTCTCAACCAATGAGTGTGTTTCTGCATGGTCCAACTTTGTAAGCTGGCTTTTTTTAGATATCCCAGAATGACACCTTGCATATAAAATAATAATTGCTTTCTAATTTCATCCGTTAGGTATGTATCATGAATTTCATATAAATATTATACTTGCTTGTTCATTTTAAGCCTCAGCAGAGAAAGGGTTAATTAGTTCTACAGTGTTACACAATCTGGTTCAAAGGGACATTTGGTGATTCCTGATCTGCTCCTCTCGCACTAGTTTTGCAGGTCAAGTCAGGGTTCAGGATTGAGGGATTTCCCAAAGCAATTCCAGTGGGGATTGTGATAAAACCTTAAGTAGGTCTTCTAAAACAAGTCATATATTTTAAACAATAAGGCCTGCGTTCCTTTAAATGAGAGCAAACCTGCTGGACTTGTTATTCTTGGCTAATTGTATTTCTGCTGTCTAATGAAATTCCGAAACTAAGAGAAAATGCTAACTAGTTTACCTGTACCTTTTGTTTTATTAAGTGGGAATTTCTTTAAACAAAATATATATTTTTATTTACTCAGAGTTTTACATAGGAAACATTTTATGGAAAAAAACCACACAAAAAAAGCATTTTAAAAGTAGATTAAAACCTGGGGAACTGACTATATCAACACAGCCTATCCTATTGCTCATTTTTAAGGCTTTTTTCATAAATAGACATGGATCGATGTGCTAAATGGATTTTCATAATCAAATTTGTATCAGGATTGAAGAATGTGTTGTTTTTTATGTGATTTTTTTTATTGATGCCCATGGCCCTGGGATGATGTGACTTATACCAGTTTTGCAGCGTTCATGTAAATGTTACATTTATTTTTTAAAATTGTATTATTTTGTAATGAATGGTTAGGAATAACACACACACATTAACATTATAAGTGCTAAGGGGATGCCCAGGTTGGTACTTCGGTACTTAGTAGTGGAGACAAGCGTAGGTGTAGGAACTAGGATGATGGAGATGCAGAGGACCTGTCCCCCAGTTAATGTGGTACATCTTTTAAGATCATTTGTTTCACTGTTTAAGAAAGATATGAAAAACAAAACATGTTAAAAGAGTTGGTTATCCTTAAAAGAGTTGGTTATCCTATTCAACTAATATTATATCATTTTGCTTAGAGAAAACTGCATGGTTTAATATCTGCTTTCTAAGTGGTACTGGGATTCTTATGAACAGCTAATTTTTGGTTTCTACGTCAATGGGGACAATGTCATGGGCCAAGGGATTGGTGCGCCCCAGCTTTTATTGTAGCAGCTTCAGTTTCACCATGCAAGACATGGTACAGGTGCTGAATCAGCCACAGCATCCCGCTCTGCTACAATTCATAACATTTAGCAGGACCCCCTTTTTAGTATTTAGTTGCTGCATTAATCTCACAGTCTACATCAGACTTCCTCAAACTCCGGCCCTCCAGATGTTTCTGAATTACAGCTCCCATGATTCTATGAATGAAATAGATAGGCTGAGAATCATGGGAGTTGTAGTTCAGCAACATCTGGAGGGCAGGAGTTTGGAGAAGCCTGGTCTACATGATGAGGTTAGCATGGGATGTTTATATGTTTCCTTCTACTTGTTACAATTTAGTAAAACATTGCATTAAAATATACAATCACCGGTATTTTCTGAAAAAATCATGGTTGAATGGCAATATGTCATGAATGTGTCATTTATTACTATAACCTAAATAGAGCCCGGCACTATTGCTGTATAAACATTGGCTTAAAATGTCTGTGCTTATGTGCATTTACATAAAATGATGTCACTATGTTTGATAACAGGGCTTAACCTAGAAAAGGAACTTGCACTAAACATTTTACTGTAGTTCCAGGGTAACCATGGTAACAAAAAAGAAGAGCTATACACATAATAACACAGCTGTGTAATAATACACCATCAGTTTCCTAGCCAACATAGTGTTGTTTACAGTGTCTATATATTCACACTATAACCTATATATATATATATGAAACTAGGGGACTGCACTCACCTGAACATGCATAAATGGGGTGCTGCTGGGGGCCAATTTATACTATACACCAGATCCAGCGCACTCACTTATCCACTAAACAGCAACTTCAATGTTGACAGACTTTATAATTTTTTTTTTTTAAACATCTAATCTAGGCAAAAATAATGGGGGTTTAGTTACATTACATGATCATACATTGCATAAGCCTACCACAACATCAATGTACCCCATCTTTGGCAGGTCCTACTCTAACAGCCTAATGTCTGCTCTTATGAAATAAACCCAGTTGACATATTTTTTTTAATATAAGACACACCAATATATTTTACGTAGAAATTAAAAAAACAAACAAAAAAAACCCCAAAACCCAGTACCATAATTATGGTAAACTTCAACTTATATGTATAGAGGATGCTGAATGTGTGGCTATAGGGGATGGAGTGAGTGTGTGTATATAAGGTGTTGTAGAATTATTAGGCCTCTATAAATCTGTAAGGCCCCTTTAAATCCTCTTGCTATACCTCTAAGAGGCCCCCATAGTTTTACAAGAAAGCTTTGTCTATAGAACATAGAATTTTCATGTCAGCAAGAAATAGCTTTGATAAAATGTGTATTTACTAAAAGCCTTGAAACCTAACCTTGAGAAATTAACAGTGCCAGCTCCCCTCTAAATGGATAGCTGCCAAAAGGCCCCTCCCGTCGAGTGAGCTCCTCATGTTAGCAAAATGGCGCTAAAACCTGGAGGAGATAATTATGACGAGGATAGTGACCTAAGAATGGGGAGGGCATTTTACTAACATCTTAGCACCTAAGCCAATTAACAATGTCTATTTGTCTATATCTTGATTTTCTTCAATGATGTAATAATGCCTTTAAAAGGGTCTGCGCACCCATTTTCTGTCAGAAGCCATTAAACTTCTCCGAAGCTCTTTCATTAACCTGAACTTTGTGTCTCAGTGTGAATTTACTTCTGCGTGCACGCAACTTTATTATCTTTAATTTGGACAGGAACAGATAGTCATTCAAACTAATTGGTTTGCAGTAAATTATCTACAACAAAGGAATGTAGTATGCGTGTTTATAGAGGATGTAGAAAGTATGTGTGTATAAGGGCTGTAGTGAGTCTGTATATACAGGGAGTGCAGAATTATTAGGCAAATGAGTATTTTGACCACATCATCCTCTTTATGCATGTTGTCTTACTCCAAGCTGTATAGGCTCGAAAGCCTACTACCAATTAAGCATATTAGGTGATGTGCATCTCTGTAATGAGAAGGGGTGTGGTCTAATGACATCAACACCCTATATCAGGTGTGCATAATTATTAGGCAACTTCCTTTCCTTTGGCAAAATGGGTCAAAAGAAGGACTTGACAGGCTCAGAAAAGTCAAAAATAGTGAGATATCTTGCAGAGGGATGCAGCACTCTTAAAATTGCAAAGCTTCTGAAGCGTGATCATCGAACAATCAAGCGTTTTATTCAAAATAGTCAACAGGGTCGCAAGAAGCGTGTGGAAAAACCAAGGCGCAAAATAACTGCCCATGAACTGAGAAAAGTCAAGCGTGCAGCTGCCACGATGCCACTTGCCACCAGTTTGGCCATATTTCAGAGCTGCAACATCACTGGAGTGCCCAAAAGCACAAGGTGTGCAATACTCAGAGACATGGCCAAGGTAAGAAAGGCTGAAAGACGACCACCACTGAACAAGACACACAAGCTGAAACGTCAAGACTGGGCCAAGAAATATCTCAAGACTGATTTTTCTAAGGTTTTATGGACTGATGAAATGAGAGTGAGTCTTGATGGGCCAGATGGATGGGCCCGTGGCTGGATTGGTAAAGGGCAGAGAGCTCCAGTCCGACTCAGACGCCAGCAAGGTGGAGGTGGAGTACTGGTTTGGGCTGGTATCATCAAAGATGAGCTTGTGGGGCCTTTTCGGGTTGAGGATGGAGTCAAGCTCAACTCCCAGTCCTACTGCCAGTTCCTGGAAGACACCTTCTTCAAGCAGTGGTACAGGAAGAAGTCTGCATCCTTCAAGAAAAACATGATTTTCATGCAGGACAATGCTCCATCACACGCGTCCAAGTACTCCACAGCGTGGCTGGCAAGAAAGGGTATAAAAGAAGAAAATCTAATGACATGGCCTCCTTGTTCACCTGATCTGAACCCCATTGAGAACCTGTGGTCCATCATCAAATGTGAGATTTACAAGGAGGGAAAACAGTACACCTCTCTGAACAGTGTCTGGGAGGCTGTGGTTGCTGCTGCACGCAATGTTGATGGTGAACAGATCAAAACACTGACAGAATCCATGGATGGCAGGCTTTTGAGTGTCCTTGCAAAGAAAGGTGGCTATATTGGTCACTGATTTGTTTTTGTTTTGTTTTTGAATGTCAGAAATGTATATTTGTGAATGTTGAGATGTTATATTGGTTTCACTGGTAATAATAAATAATTGAAATGGGTATATATTTGTTTTTTGTTAAGTTGCCTAATAATTATGCACAGTAATAGTCACCTGCACACACAGATATCCCCCTAACATAGCTAAAACTAAAAACAAACTAAAAACTACTTCCAAAAATATTCAGCTTTGATATTAATGAGTTTTTTGGGTTCATTGAGAACATGGTTGTTGTTCAATAATAAAATTAATCCTCAAAAATACAACTTGCCTAATAATTCTGCACTCCCTGTAGTGTCTGTTTGTAGGGGATGTGGTGTGTTTCGGGAATGTAGTTTATGGGATTGTGTGTCTGTGTGTGTGTAAGGGAGGAAGTGTTTGTAAGAGAGGGAGTTTGTATGTGTACAGTGGTTGTTGTGTAGGTGTGTGAAGTTATGGGGTAGCACAGAGGTTACATTGTGTGGGGGATGAAGGGGGAGTAGTTTAATTCATTATTATTATTTACTTTTATTTTACTTTATTTAAGTGTACTTCCTCCTCCCAGCTTCTTATTCTTTGGACAAGGAAGAGGGACATAATGAACCCCACTGGTCCATTGGTGAGTGACTCTTAACTGCACCTATCTCAAATCCATCCATCCAGATTACGTTTTGTGGGATTTTGTTCTAGAACATTTAAGACTTTTAAAGAAATGCTACACACACCATAATTACTAGAGCAGGCATAACCTTGTACTCTCACAGGGAAGGTAGCTAAACTATATTTAGGGAGACACTCACTAAACTCCACAGGAGGAGGAGGGCACCTAAATATGTTGTCAAACCGTTCCCTTATGGTTTGACTTCTAACCTAGGGAGGGTGCCAGGGTACTACTGGCACCATAAACAGCACATTCTGCTGTAGCGGTTATAGTATTCGGAATGTTCATTTAATGAAATCCTAGCATGATTTAGATCATGCACAAAGTTAGAATTTATAATAACATAAATATTGTTTTTGTATTTTATACTTTCTTTAAAAGCAGATAACATCTTCTGTAATATCGCATCACAAGATGTTTGTATATAAGCTCATAAAGCAATAAAAATGGAGCTCATAAAGCAATTAAAATTGTTATTTATAGACCTTTACCCCAAAACAATATGACACCCCCCAACCAACAGAGCCATCTCTCAATTGCTTGATCCATGATCTGAAGTATGCATAGGAGAATTAAGAAAAAAACTTTTTTTTCTTCCCTCCCAAAATAAATTAACAAAAATTGTAACTATCATGTAGCAAAAAAAAAAAATATATATATATATATATATATAAGAGATACATGCACATTGTAATCAGGGTAGGAAGCTTTGTAGATAGGAGCTTGCAATCAAGCTGCCTACTTTACCCAGTGGCAAACATGGCACTGATAATTATATCTTGTAAAATGGTATTATAATTTTTAAAATAGGATTGAAAACTCAGTTATATTGGAATATCAGTGTTAGAGTCATTAATACATTATATACTTTTCAGATTAAAATAATGTTCGTCTAAGTATAGATTATTTCTTATCAAGATTGCAACACCTCTTTATTGTTTTATATATTTTCCATTTTACAGTCCTGGAGAAGGAAGTGTGACTGTTTCTGTATTAGATAATAAGTGTGTGTGTGTGTGTATGTGTGTTTTTGTGTGTGTGTCCTGGTGAAGGAAGCATAACTGTTTCTATATTAGATAATACGTGTGTGTGTTTGTGTGTGTGTGTGTGTGTCCTGGAGAAAGAAACATGACTGTTTCTATATTAGATAATAAGTGTGTGTGTGTGTGTGTTTGTGTGTGTGTGTCCTGGAGAAAGAAGCATGACTGTTTCTATATTAGATAATAAGTGTGTGTTTGTGTGTGTGTGTCCTGGAGAAAGAAGCATGACTGTTTCTATATTAGGTAATAAGTGTGTGTGTGTGTGTGTGTCCTGGAGAAAGAAGCATGACTGCTTCTATATTAGGTAATAAGTGTGTGTGTGTGTGTGTCCTGGAGAAAGACGCATAACTGTTTTTATATTAGATAATAAGTGAGTGTGTGTGTATGTGTGTCCTGGAGAAAGAAGCATAACTGTTTTTATATCAGATAATAAGTGAGTGTGTGTGTGTGTTTAATAAGATATACAAATAGCAATACATGTCAAGGAAGCTGTTCAGAGGTTGGTTAGAATTTATAGCCACCCAAGAATAGGCCTGAGGATAGGTTGTCATCTGTACAGTGCACTTGAATTACTACATACTGTTACTGTTTAAAAGGCCTTTCATAGTTTATCTAGAGTATGTGTCACCATCTGCTGAAAACACATTAGAAAGCTCTAAAATATAAACACAAACAATACACTAGATGGGAAATTAGATTTTACCGTATCACTTGCTTCAAAAGTAATTCAATTCAGGTAGTCCAATATTTGTCCATGTGTTCAGCTTGTCCAAATATAGACAATGCAAAATATTTTGGAAAACAATTTAGACTAACCAAAATGATGCAAAAACGGGCCAATTGCTGTATTGCTAAATATTAGAACTATGTATATATTTTGAAGTACACAGAGCTTTCTTCCACCATTTAGTTCACAGATAAAGTGAGAAAAAGTAACCGATATAAAGAATACAAGCAAATAAACTCTGGATAATTAAAGGACCACTATAGGCACCCAAACCACTTCAGCTCAATTAAGTGCCAGGTCTCCATTGTCCCCCTTGAGAAACTGTTATGTTTACACTGCAGGGTTAATCCAGACTAGAGGTGCTTCAGCAATTTGCATTGAGTAAATTGCACTTATTTGACGCTGGACTCTGTGACTCCCCATAGGAAAGCATTGAGTAATAATGGGGGTTTAAATGCGTGCATGCCTCTGGCTGCGCATGCGCATTCGGGAGCTGACACTCGGGAGCTGACACTGATGGAGGAGGAGAGGTCATCAGTGCCAAGGGAGGCGGTACTGGATTAAGCTAAGCAAATAAATGGTTAATTAACCATTTATTCGCTGCAGAATGGGGCCCTAGTCGTTAGGCTCTATTGAGTTAGGAATACAAATTTGTATTCCTAACGCTATAGTGTTTCTTTTAAGCAAATGAACATACCCATCCATTGCAGAATTATACAGTCTGAATAAAAGTTAAAATTAAAATTGGTTTTCATTTTATGCCATGTATTATAAAATGTATAGATTGTAATAATACAAACCAATAGCTTTCAAGTTACTGCAGAATATTATTATCACTTGCCTACCTTAAGGGGAAGGCAGCTAAAGTTTCTTTAATTCAATTGCAGTAATGTCTAAATCATTAGTCAGCTCAAATAACTGCAAACTGGACCCCAAGCAATAAAACTATGCCTGCTATTTGGAACCAGATCATGAATGCAGCAAACAGGCAGGCACACATATCTATACCAACAACCTTTAAACAACATGTTACCTAAAGAGCAGTGAATACTAGACTTGGAGATTTGTATTGGGCCAATCTGCCAATTCAGCCAAATTTTAGCTAATCAGATGACTATCAGAATTCCAGAACTCTAGGCCCTAACGTGGTCAGCCTACATACTCATGGGCTCCCTGTGACAGGCGAAACACAGCATTTAGATTCCATGAATGAAGCTGAAATGGGGGAATTGCATGAGTGCAAGGGAAAGTTCTGCTATTTGTCATACTGCGTCTAAACAGGTTGTTCACAAAAACTTAGCTGTAGTGGTTATAGTGCTTTGAGTTTCCCTTTAATTCACATGCTGACTCTGTATCCATAAAGCTTTTTTAATATTTTCAATATGTCTACTGAGTGAATGTAATATAAACTTTTTTTGCCATTACTGTTTGTAGAAGCATGTTTTTTTATGTTGAATGACTAACCTCGTTGTGTTTAGTGACACAAACACAATTTTGTTTATTCTTTACCAGTGTTCCAATCGATGCTGCCCTGCCTACACCCAGTTTTAGTCTTCAGCACAAAGAGAGGAAAACAGACACACAGTACAGCCATCCCTTCATGGTGATGCTAGTTGTCCTTAAATCTACATTTTAATATGTCTCTCTTTTAAAGCTCATTTTGTAGACTTGTGCATGATGAAAACATTTGGTTTGTCTGCATCGACTTGCCTGAATTTTTTTTGTTTTGGCAAATCAGGTTTCATCCATGTGGTGTTTCGGTTCAGACAAATTTTGTCCATGTGATCATTTTAGGGGGAAACAAAATGGCATGAAAATGCATCTATTGGTGTACTGCAAAATGGTAACATAATATATACCTACATATTTTGCATTTCCCTGCCTTTTGGTTGACAGAGCAAGAGAATAAGTAACCAACAGAGGGGAAACACGGAAAAAATAATATAGAATAAAAACAGGAGGTCCTACGCATTTTGCCTTAGTTAGTAAGACTTCCTCAGGGACCGTAAAAACAAGGCAAAAAACATGCATACATCCCTTACCTCTTTGTGTCCCTTTAAACGTCCTTCTTGTTCTGCTATTGGTGCATTGCTGCCATTCCACCTATTCGACCAATCTCCTCCAGTGTGTTCACCCATATCAGCTATTTTAGCTAGGATTTTGTAATTCCACTTGTACATTGCCTCTTATGTTCCGCTCTGTAAACGTAACTATATTTCACAAGAAGTATGCAAACTATCGGTATTGTAGCAATACATTTTTTTAGACACATTTGTCTTCACAGTCTAATTATTATTATTGATTCAAACTAAGTTTGAATCAATAATAATAATTAGACTGTGAAGACAAATGTGCCACCACAACAACTTACACATCTATAGGGCTCACAGTGCCAGGAATTAGCTTATTGGTCAAGACTCCTGTCATCATTCACGTAATGTTTCCTCCCTCTCTTTTTTTTGCCACTTTTCAGAAATCCAAAGCACTTCGGAACTTCAGCACTTCAGAACTTCAGAACTTCGGCAATTCGGAACTTCGTCAAACTATAATGTTAAAACCACCATATAGGTAGGTGAAGTGCCCACCTCCCTGCTCTCTTAGAAAGGGTTAAAACGTACCTTACTTCCAGCTCTCCACGGGTCTGGAGGCGCTGTTCCCACCCCTCAAAAGAAATTATTCTAGAACAAAAGACTTTGATACACAAGTTAGTCGATAGTAGATACAACAAAAATATCCACTATTTATATATAAATATATATACAGTTGCAAGAAAAAGTATGTGAACTCTTTGGAATGATATGGATTTCTGTACAAATTGGTCATAAAATGTGATCTGATCATCATCTAAGTCACAACAATAGACAATCACAGTGTGCTTAAACTAATAACACACAAATAATTAAATGTTGTCATGTTTTTATTGAACACACCATCTAAACATTCACAGTGCAGGTGGAAAAAGTCTGAGCAGCATATTGCCCCCCCCTCCCACCCCCACCCCTGAGCAGCGGGTGGGGGCCCTAATGTAAAATAATGGGGGGGACCTATTGTTGTTGGGAGTTTGTGAGCAGGGGCCTGGTCACCGTATAGACACTCCAAAAACAAAACTGGGGACTGTTACATGAAAGCTGACACATTGCTTCATGTTGACTCCTAAACATGGGTCATTGACTGTGGCACATGCAACAATGTTATCCAGAGGAATACCTGGTCTCTCCCTAGGTCTGGGAAGTTCCTCTAGATCAGAAACTATTAGACTTACAATTCCAAAGTTGTCATTTATTTGCTTAAATGTCCTTGTGGTTTTGTCTATGTAGGTGAGGCCAGGGCTAGATTAAGGGCTTCATGGACCTGGTGCTGAGAATTCATGGGGGTATTTTTAGGGAAATTCATAAAATGAAGCACACTGTAACTGCTATGTTTATTAGAAAATGGGTTAACCCTAGCTGGACCTGGCACCCAGACCACTTCATTAAGCTGAAGTGGTCTGGGTGCCTAGAGTGGTCCTTTAATGTTAGATCTTCTTGGTCTCAGTATTTAAATCTGGTCACCCTTGGTATGACCTGACTCTAGTTGGCAAGTTATCAATTTTCCCTCTATACAGAGTGCTTTTACTCATCACTCCTCGATGCGTTGTCTATATGGTTCTGGTTCATACTTTCCTATGCGTTCATTTTTGCTGTCATATATACATAGTTTTTTTCAAATATTGCTTTACCAGATCTTGCATTGACAACTCTGTTCATGTTATTTTCACACTTCATACATTGGTGGTTTACATTTGTTTCAGTTTTGTTTACTTAACAAATTGTGATATGTGCATGCCTTTAACTTTATTTTGTTTTTGTTTTGTTTTTTTACTACCAGTGTATTTATGTCTATAGTTGTTGCCATGGTTTCACACATCAGGATCCTGTTCCAGCATGATTCTCAGTAATTTTGTATGGTCCATATGACTCGTATGACAACCATGTTTACGTTTTATGTTGTCTTGTTTGGCTAATCCTTGGACATACTGAAATTATCCTTTAGGCATTATGTTGACATTTTCTCCAAAGTGATTTTCTAAGTTGTCACAGCTTTTATGGTGGCTTTGACAACTGTATCTTATATTTTTTGTCTGTCTGATCCTTGATCCATAATCCTTGATGCTATACATATTCCATACTACTACTTATTTGTCCATTACTCAGCATGTACATTTATAATATGGATATTACTTTGTTTTGCCACACATTGTCTTTTGACAGTGTGCTGTTACTTGGCTTCATGCACTAGTGTTAGGGTTTCTAAGGAAGGAGCTCAATGTGCAGCAATTAGCACCAACAGCAAAGTGAAAACTTGTAATTTTCCTTGTCCCAGTTATTTTTTCCTGCATTGAGTAATTAGATCTACCGAACACTGACCACCCCCTTAGCTCATTTAACTTCAAAGTAACCACAAAATTAAGTGCTCTCCTTGGGCTGCCGCTGTTCGTATTACCGAACAACACATGCGCTGGAAAACAGTGGCCATCTTGTCTCCCGAAAGCAGGCAGCGGTAAATGGTCATCAAGTGTGTGGAACCCTAATTTGGAGACCCTCAACCTCACAAACACTGGTAACTTTGTATGAATGCCTGCTACTTTTCTCATGGAATTATTATGGGCAGACGCCACCAGTGCCCTCTTAACAACATTATGGGCCCCCGTAAAAGTGCACTGGGGCCCTGCCTACACAACCAGTCACAGGAATAAAAATGGAAATTATCGAAAAAATTACACTTGTATTTATTGGTACCTCCAACAAATGCAATATATTCATACATTACAAACACACAGACTGCTGAATACACACACGAGGACTGATGAATACACACACAAAATGCAGAATTCACACAGGCTGCTGAATACACACACACGGACTGCTTAATACACACACGGACTGCTGACTACACACACACAGAATGCAGGATGCACACAGGCTGCTGTATACACACACAAGCTGCTGAATACATAAACAGACTGCGTAACATGCACACACAGACTGCGTAACATGCACACACAAACTGCTGAATACACACAGACAGACAGCAGTGTGTGGGTGAGGGGTGCAGTAAGTATAAGGGGTGCTGTGTGTGAGTGGTGCTATGTGTGTGTGTGAGGGGTGCAGTGTGTGTGAGAGAGGGGTGCAGTGTGTGTAAGGGGTGCTGTGTGTGGGGGGTGCTGTGTGTGTGAGATGGGTGCTGTGTATGAGGGATGGTGTGTGAGGGGTGCTCTGTGTCGGGGGGTGAAGAGTGTGCATAAGGAAAAGGGATTTTATGTTTGCTATTTTTATTAAAATTAATATATAAAAAAATAAAGCTTCATGTCCCCCCTCAGTTCCCCCACCCTTCTTCTTACCTTTGGTGGGAGGGGGGACACTGCCAACCCTGGTGGTCCAGTGGCGAGTAATGATCTAAAGCCTGCAGCTCCTCTAGCTGCAGGCTATCTTCGCTCCTCCCGTGAGCATAAATGCTGTGTTGGAGCATTGCCACGACAATGCGCAGCAACGCTCAGACCAGTATGCTCACAGGTCATCTCTCCCTCCTGCCCTTCCTCTCTCTAACAAAGGGCCTTTTGGCCAATGAAGGAGATCTTTGATCTTCCCACTGGCCCGAGATGCCCCAAACCAAGCTAGATGGGCCAGCTCTCCGTGGGCCGGCAGTGGAGATCAAAACCTTACCTCGGTGGCAATTCAGCTGAATTCGTGGAATATGAGTGTGATTTGGACACTTTGGGAGCTCAGATCCAGGCTGTCCAGTGATAAAGGATTTGTCAGGGTCCCTATTAATTTTATATATGTTTTGGGGTGTTTTATGTTTTATTCTCTCTACCTGGTAGATAATTAGTTTAAGCAAAGTACGCTCAATTATCTCCCTGACACAGAGACACCTGGGCGTGTTTTACTATACTTTAGCTGGAGACTCCATGCTGGGGGTCTGTGTATAAAAGTGGGCCATCTGGCCATAATAAAGCATTCCAGTTGTACCCTTCTACAAGTCTTGACTGATGTTGCGAACGAATGTTGCGAACTGATGTAGCAGTTTGGAGTGTGCGAACGTACATACTGTACGAAGTACAAGGGGTTTGTTACACTAGGTTGCAAAGATTCACAGGTGAACTGACAGCCAAGAACATCATATGAGTAGCAAGTCTACAAACAGCTTTCTGCAGGATCATATTACTTCTCTGCAAGTAGGGCTTGTCTGTATAGATAGTTACGACACACCCCTGCCCCATGCTCTATCATACCTGCCTCACTAGTATCACTATTGCATTATTCAGCACACAACCATAATAAATGGCATTATTTTGGTCACATGCACCCCTAATGGCATCAATAGAAGGTGGAGTGACCAGTTCAGGAGATGGAGTGGAATGATTTAGAAAGGGGTCATCTGAAACCGGTTTTAGCAGAGAGGCATGAAACATGGGATGGATACAGTAGGTATTGTGGAGCTCGAGTTGAATGGTTACCTGAAATATGATTTTGGCAATGGTAAAGGGTCCAATGTGTTTTTTCTAAGGACTTGGTTTACAACGGGTCTTGTCAGCATACAAAATAGGTTAGATGCCTGTTTATGCCTGTGGTCTGCCTAGTGTATGTAGAGGTGTTGACTGTCTTTTAGGATGTATTATGCTTTCTGGAAATCCTCCGTAAGTATCCTTATTGTGCGGTAGCCTACAATCTGGACCAGGTTTAAGTTTGAAAACCATAGTTGAGTAAAAAGGAGGAAGTTGAGATTATCTTCAGTAGCTAATAGATCTTTCCAGTCAGATTGCAGATATGTAGAGTGACATCTCTTTTTTTGATTTGGGTGTCCCCTCTGTCTGCCCGTTGGACAAAAGCATGTAATGCCATAGATAAGTCCACAGAGATATCCAGAAAACAGCAGAAGGCCTTCCAAAAATGGGAGGTGAACTGAGTTTGGATGTTGGATAGAATAGACTAAGGTATACAAGGAAATTGGATTTTATTTTTTTTTCGGATGGTCCAGCACCTCCATGACTGTATTGCATCCATGTGTGTTAGGGAGATCTACAATTAAGTCTACTGTTACCTGACTCCAAGGCTGAAAGGGAATAGGGAGGAACTGTGGCAATATAGCAATTTTTCTATTGTTCCCTTTAGTGTAGGCAAAGAAAGACACAGATTTTATATAACTATATACACTGTTTTAAAAAAAATAAAGGGAACACAAAAATAACACATCCTAGATCTGAATGAATTAAATATTCTTCTGAAATACTTTGTTCTTTACATAGTTGAATGTGCTGACAACAAAATCACACAAACATTAAAATATGCAAATTAAAGTGGAAAAACACACTACAGGCTGATCCAAATTTGATATAATGTCCTTAAAACAAGTCAAAATGAGGCTCAGTAGTGTGTGTGGCCCCCACGTGCCTGTATGACCTCCCTACAATGGCTGTGCATGCTCCTGATGAGGTGGTGGATGGTCTCCTGAGGGATTTCCTCCCAGGAGCATCTGTCAACTCCTGCACAGTCTGTGGTGCAACGCGACTTTGGTGGATGGAGCGAAACATGATGTCCCGGATGTGCTCAATTGGATTCAGGTCTGGGGAACGGGCGGGTCAGTCCATAGCATCAATGCTTTTGTCTTGCAGGAACTGCTGACACACTCCAGCCACATGAGGTCTAGCATTGTCTTGCATTAGGAGGAACCCAGGGGAAACCACACCAGCATATGGTCTCACAAGGGGTCTGAGGATCTTATCTTGGTACCTAATGGCAGGCAGGCTACCTCTGGCCACCACATGGAGGGCTGTGCGGCCCCCCAAAGAAATGCCACACCATTACTGACCCACTGCCAAACTGGTCATGCTGGTGGATGTTGCAGGCAGCAGAACAATCTCCACAGTGTCTCCAGACTCTGTCACGTCGGTCACATGTGCTCAGTGTGAACCTGTTTTCATCTGTGAAGAGCACATGGCGCCAATGGTGAATTTGCCAATCTTGGTGTTCTCTGGCAAATGCCAAACGTCCTGCATGGTGTTGGGCTGTAAGCACAACCCCAACCAGTGGATGTCGGGCCCTCATACCACCCTCATGGAGTCTGTTTCTGACCGTTTGAGCAGACACATGCACATTTGTGGCCTGCTGGAGGTAATTTTTCAGGGCTCTGGCAGTGCTCCTCCTGTTCCCCCTTGCACAAAAGCAGAGGTAGCGATCCTGCTGCTGGGTTGTTGCCCTCCTACTGCCTCCTCCACATCTCCTGATGTACTGGCCTGTCTCCTAGTAGCGCCTCCATGCTCTGGACACTACGCTGACAGACACAGCAAACCTTCTTGCCACAGCTCTCATTGATGTGCCATCCTGGATGAGCTGCACTACCTGAGCCACTTGTGTGGGTTGTAGACTCCGTCTCATGCTACCACTAGAGTGAAAGCACCACCGGCATTCAAAAGTGACCAATACATCAGCCAGGAAGCATAGGAACTGAGAAGTGGTCTGTGGTCACCACCTGCAGAATCACCCCTTTATTGGGGGGGTCTTGCTAATTGCCTATAATTTCCACATGTTGTCTATCCCATTTGCACAATAGCATGTGAAATTGATTGTCACTCAGTGTTGCTTCCTAAGTGGACAGTTTGATTTCACAGAAGTGTGATTGACTTGGAGTTACATTGTGTTGTTTAAATGTTCCCTTTATTTTTTTGAGCAGTGTAGGTCCTGATATAAGGAATGCCACCAAAAGTGTTCTGATGCTTTGGGTTGTTTTTCTCTTACCCGTGAGACCAGAGACATCAGGTATACTGATTTGAGTACATATATGAGCAAGAGGAAAGCCTGAAGGTAAGACAGATAGCATTCTTGTAGGGGCAGCTACTTTGGCATCATTTATGAAGTTCACAGTGACCTCTAAGAAATGGTCATTTTAGAGCATGATCTCCTCGAATTTCAGTATTAGATCCTCAGTGGCTGCTGAGTGAGAAAGAGCATATGCCTTTTTATTTTTTGAGCCAGGATTGTAGGTGATGTGAAAAATTAACCAGGAAAAGAAGAGGACACATTAGGTTTGTCATGTTTGAGCCACTGGGCAGTACGGAGGTATGCCAAATTCTTAACATTGCTGTACACTGTGATAGGATGCTTTGTTCCCTCCAACAAATGCCTCCATTCCCTGAGGGACCTTTTTATTTGTCCAGCACACCATAGTTACATTTTGTGTCACATAACTGACAGGAATAAGAATGAAGGGGATATAAATATTCCCCTTTATCAATTCATTGTGATAATATGGCCCCAGTACCCACAGCGGATGCACCCACCTCCATAAAATATGGATTCTCAGGATTGGGAAGATATAGAACAGTAGTGATGAATGTTTGCATTACAGTAGTAAACGCTTTGTGGGCATTGGGTGACCAAACAAGCTTATTTTCCTTTTAAAAGACAAATAGATAACAGGTGGTGAGAGCACTCAAACAAAAGAAAATATTACCACTTAAAGTGAATGCAATCCTGCAATAAAAAGACAGGAAACAGATATAGGGTAATAAAGTATAATGTATGATACAATATAAACAGTGGATGATTAGTCTCACTCACATATTGCTGAGCAACTTAATATAAGCTGGCTCAGACTAAAGGCATTGTAAAACTGCTGAAGGTTGTTACTGGATACAAAAAAATGCAGACTTCCTTGTCCTTTTCTTAACAATAGAAGCCAGGGTGTAGGATTTCATTAAAATGATTTATTTGACAAACAGGAAAGCACAGCAATAAAATACAAGTGAAATGACTTGCAACACCACAGGTACACTGACGCGTTTCAGCTTGGAAGCCTTTCTCAAAGTGTATGATTATTCAGGGCTTGTCCTCCTTTAACCTTTGCCGGCATTGGACTCTTCCCACTTCCGCTTCTGGAGTTGGGACATATTCATCAAACGCATCCTTGCGTCCTGACATCGCATCTCCATCTCTTCCTTAAGCATTCGTCATTAATGATGTGAGGATATTCAATACATTGAACGGAACAGTTCATTGCAATCCTAAAGTATACAATGCCCAGAACTACCATGGCACCAGAGCATTTACCATGGGGCAAAAAAACAACACACCTTTATTATAATACAAACACCAAAAAATAAATAAAAAATAGTGTATATAAAAAACAAATATGGAAGTAAATATGGTTAAAAAGAGATGGGATCAAAAAGGAAGGGAAAAAACAGGGCAAATGGAGGTAATGTTAAAAACTTATTAAAACAAAATTAATATAAAAATACATACAAAAATGGCACATTTGGCATAAAAGATAATACTCAGAAATAAAACAAATATAGCAATGCTGTAAATGGAATGGAGATAAGGAAAAACACATTAATATCAATGCGATTTCAAAATCCACATTAAGACCTTATTTAAGTGTCCATGTTAAAAATCCACTTCATCTCTGTTTTACTAAGAATGTTACTAAGAATGTTATTTTTTATCACCACTCCAGTGGATCTTAATATGTTCAATTGCTAAAAAAATCCAGGCAATTGAATATATTAGCAATTTTCGAGCAATTGAACATATTAAGGTCTGCTGAGAATGGCTTCAACCTTACAAATGTCCATTTCTATTGTACATGGGCTGATAATTAATCCAAAGAATTCCACCTGATTGGTCTCAAAAATATTTCTTTCCATTTTGGCATACATATTGTATCTCAACACTTCCTTCACATGTGAACAATGAAGGGATAAATGTCTAAATATGAAAAATGTACTAGTCCTGTAGATCCCAAAAACCTTGCATGGCTTCTTATCCGGTACTGGGTTTTTCTTGGAACCAGAAAAGGCCATCTAGTGGGTTTAGCACCAACCATTTTTCAGAAAGGCTGGAGTGTGGAGGTTTTCTTTCACCATATCTCATGGATGTGCAGGTCCAGGTGGAAATGCAGAATTTCTAGGTAAAGGTTGGTCTGGGCGGACATGGTTCACAGGCAAATAGACATGGTCACTAACCAGACAGAAGAACATAGTCAGGAGCACATTACTTCTCTGAAATTAGGGCATGTCTGGTGTGTCGTTTTGTAGGAGGTGAAGGTCGCATGAAAAATGTCACAGGGATGATCTAATGCGCATCTGCATCACTGGCCACGCTCGCTTTAGGATTTCCCCATAGGAAAGCATTATTTAATGCTTTTTCTATGGGGATTACGGTGACGCTAGAGGTCCTCATGCATAATGTGAGGACGTCCAGCATCGTTTAGGTGGTCGCCTATACACTCTGAAGTTCCTCTAGTGCCTGTTTGGTTAGACAGTCACTAGAGGAGGAGTTAACCCTAGCAGGTAATTATTGATGTTTATGAAAACTGCATTAGTTACATGCTCAGGGTTAAGGATGATAAGAGTTTGCACCCAGACCACTTCAATGAGCTGAAGTGGTCTGGGTGCCTACAGTGTCCCTTTAAGGACACATTTACCATATGGTTAGTGGTTGCTGCAAAATGTATACTTGATAGATTGTACTGTGCTTTAGGGATTATAAAATGTAGAGATTAAGGCCTGGAGAGATAACAAGCTTGAATCTAGGTTGTGGTTGTATTGTGAGGTGTCAGAGGGTCTTTCTTCTGAAGAGCCAAGCTTATGGTTGGAGTTATTCTAGAATTTTTTTGTTCTCAAGCCTAAGTACATTTATTCACACCTTCTTTATTAAAGGGACACTCCACTATCCAAATACAAAATAATAAAAATCACTGTTTAGTAGATATATACCAAATGAAAAACTGCATTTATTTATTTATTTATTTATTTTACTAGAATTATATATAGAACAGCTTGCAGAAGATCTCCTGTCTACTGCCTTTGCACAGCCCTCCCTTCTAACCCCACCCAGACTGCAAAGGCGACTCAATGAGACGCCCCTGTCAGGTGCTCTAAGCAATTGCTGCCTCTTGAGTTTAGTTCCATTGAGCTAACCAAACCAGGAAGTGACAGAATCTCCTTGTCTGCTTGAAAGCCAAATGGGCATTAGCAGGTTAACTTATAAAAGTGTAAATTTATATTGAAATCTGCACTTTTTGTAAAATGAAAAAAGTTGACAGACTGTTCAACAAACTAAAGTGCTTTAGGAACATTTTCAATATAAAACATTAAGATACAGTAATAATATTAAGGGATAAAATACAGTTCCTGGTCTGACAGGAAGTGCTCTCTCAGTCAGACCGCTCAGAAATTCTACACACAGGCAGTAGGGAAGTAGGACATCTCTCCCCTGCTGCCAAACACAAGGGAACTGTGGGCCCTTGGCAGGTGTGGCTGTGCACTGGCACAGAAAGAAGGCAAGTGGCCCATGGTCACAGTGGTCACAGCTATGACCAGGACCCCTGGAGGGACAGGCCTGGTCGCACCTACCACAGAAGCAGGGGTCGCCGCTGCGACCAGGCCTGTCCCTCCAGGGGTCCTGGTCATAGCTGTGACCACTGTGACCGTGGGCCACTTGCCTTCTTTCTGTGCCAGTGCACAGCCACACCTGCCAAGGGCCCACAGTTCCCTTGTGTTTGGCAGCAGGGGAGAGATGTCCTACTTCCCTACTGCCTGTGTGTAGAATTTCTGAGCGGTCTGACTGAGAGAGCACTTCCTGTCAGACCAGGAACTGCGGCGGTGACTAGGAGGGAAGGGGGGAGTGAGGGAGAAAGGAATAGAACACATGGAGGGGAGGGGGAAGAGAGGGAAGAATTGGACACGTGGAAAGGAAGGGGGAGAGAGGGAGAAATGGGACACAGTGAGGACTGGTGGGGAGGAGAGTATGGGACACATGGAAGGGCTGAAGGGAAGGAGGGTATGGGACATGTGCTTTTGGTGAGAGAGAATGGGACACATGGAGGGGCTGGGGGAGAGAACAAGACACATGTGGGGCCTGAGGGCGAGAATAAGACACATTGAGGGGCTGTGGGAAAGACATGAGACACATGGGGTGTCTGAGGGGGGATGACACACATGAAAGGGGGGGTGGGGGAGGCAGGACAATTTTCGCACCGGAACCCAGTAGTTTAGTGGTTTATAGTTACCCCTCTGATAAAGTATAGAGTAAAAAGAGAGTCTAGGTCCTAAATGAATACAACGATAAGCAGACACATCAGTGCTTATTGCAATACAGTTTAAGACACAGGAACTACTGGACAGGTGAACACAATTAAAACACCTAGTAGGAGCAATGAACAGTAGAGTAATACATTTAAAACCAGGTGAACAAGGATGATAATGCTTTTCATCAATAGGGCAGAGTAGACCAGATAAATGAATGCAGTCAACTACAGACTTGAGAGAAATGGAGGAAATTAATTAGAGGGAAAGTTTAAGACAGAGAGAAATTGGAGGTGGGGGTTGGAATGTAGAAATGAAAGGCCAAAACCATCCAAGAGTCAGCCATTCCCATCACTCATCACTAAGTACTAGCCCTGTATTTCTATGAGAGGATTATTATAATAATTTTTTTGTGTCGCTTTTTCTTTTTACCAACCCACCGTTTAGTCAATAGATCCCCTATTTGTTAACTCTCGCTGAGTTTTTATATTGCATTTTCCACTAATTGCATTTGTTTGTATCCACCTGTGCATATGAGTAGGGGGACTAAATGTCTTTGTATGTACAGATCTAGTTGTTCCATGCAAGATCCATATGCATTTTTTTTTTTTGCACATTAGACTTATTAACAATTTTGTGTCTAACATAAGTGGGGACATTTCCGATACACCCTCACTTCTCGCTACATTTCAGCCAGGGGAATCACATCTCCATGCCTCAAGCCACAAATACTTTTTGAACAAAAGAAAGTCCCTGCTGAGCTGTTATTTTGTTCTCTAAATAAATAAAGGAATCACATTGGCTCTACCCTAATCTTTTTGCACCTTGCCATAAGGCAAGAAACTCTTGAAGTATGAGAAAGAAAATGGATAAAACTACACTAAGCTCCCTAAATACCCATTAGTGTATAACATTTGATAGTAGGGCTTTGTTTATTCCAATTGATTTAACTGACTTTCCACTTTGTTCTGCATCTACCAATCACTTATTGTATTTAACTTAATATGTTATGTTATTCATTACATATTAAGAAGATAGTAAAATATTTAAACTGCCATCTCACAATCCTCACTCACCTACTCAATTATTTTAGGTTTCAATTTGACAACAATTATATTAATAAATTATTTTCAATTTACATAATTTTTGGATTGAGGGGGCCTACTTGTTCTCAATGGCTAGGATCTTTGACTTAGTAATTTAGCAAATCTGATTGTCTTTAGACTAAAAAATTAAGGCTCTTTCTCTGAACAGGGAGTTCTACACTCATGAAAGTGGAATGTAAGTTGCTTTAAAAGTAAGAACAATGAAAAAAAATAAACAAGAAAAACCTGAATATTTCTTCTCCGCTTTCTCTATTTTTCATACTTAATTATATTTTTTTTTTCATGATGACCCTTTGTGATTTGTTGTTTTGATCTTTCTCTGTTTTCTTATAACCCTTTAGAAAGAAATTCATATAAGAATGTGAAATGTTGATTTAACTTTTGTAGTAAAAAAAATAATCACAAAGCATTAAGTAAACCATCTAAAAATACCATTCTCCTGAAAGCCCTTACACTACCCTGACACACTGCACTGCACTAAATATTAACCCCTATACTACACTTTGGCACCTACGTTACTGCTGTACTCGAGAAAACAACATTGAAGTCTATGGGGGATCCCACAAGATCCTCCATAGACAGAGCCAATGCCCTGCAGGCATCACTGATGATTGCTGCAGGGATTGACACGATAGCTTCGCCCTGTGTCAAAGAAAGTCACGAGGAGGAGAAATACAGAGACAAAGTAGTATCTACTTTGTCTCTGTATATCTCTTGACTGGGTTGGAATTTCACAAATATAAACAACAAATATTATCAAATGCAACCGGCAAGATTCTTGTAAAAATAAATGAAAACAAAATCATCCAAAAAACATAAAAACTCAGCAAAAGATAAATGACAGCTTAAATTGAAATTTAATGTAGAAGGGATAGAAGGGACAGCACTGGGCATTGCAAACTCAACCAAGCAAACATTGTGAAATATGCTCTTTTTTTGTTAAAGTAGAACCATTGTGGCTCCCACTTTTACAATATAGATATATAGATATAGATAATTAAATAAGTACTATGGTTATTTTTTTTCAAAGTTGTCATTGGCTGGTGTAATCTGATGTTTTTATTTTTATTGAAACTAATCACCTTCTAATGACCTTGGCTTAGAACAGTGCAGGAAATTAATTAGTGTAAATAGTTTTGTGATGTCACCAATTTTTGCCTGCAAATCATCGTTTTTTACATTGTTTTCGCTAGCAGTAAGGATTGTAAAAATGATGTTAGCATAGTTGAGCTACCTGGCAACTTATATATGTTTAGAGAAGACACCTATATACAGTTGCAAGAAAAAGTATGCGAACCCTTTGGAATGATATGGATTTCTGCACAAATTGGTCATAAAATGTGATCTGATCATCATCTAAGTCACAACAATAGACAATCACAGTCTGCTTAAACTAATAGCACACAAAGAATGAAATGTTGCCATGTTTTTATTGAACACACCATGTAAACATTCCCAGTGCAGGTGGAAAAGGTACGTGAACCCTTGGATTTAATAACTGGTTGAATCTCCTTTGGCAGCAATAACTTCAACCAAATGTTTCCTGTAGCTGCAGATCAGATGTGCACAAGGGTCAGGAGTAATTCTTGAACTGTTTCAGTTCAGCAATATTCTTGGGATGTCTGGTGTGAATCGCTTTCTTGAGGTCATGCTACAGCATCTCAATCGGGTTGAGGTCAGGACTCTGACTGGGCCACTTCAGAAGGCTATTTTCTTCTGTTTAAGCCATTCTGTTGTTGATTTACTTCTATGCTTTGGGTCATTGCCCTGTTGCAACACCCATCTTCTGTTGAGCTTCACCTGGTAGACAGATGGCCTTAAGTTCTCCTGCAAAATGTCTTGATAAACTTGGGAATTCATTTTTCCTTCGATGATAGCAATCTGTCCAGGTCCTGACGCAGCAAAGCAGCCCCAAACCATGATGCCCCCACCACCATACTTCACAGTTGGGATGAGGTTTTGATGTTGGTGTGCTGTGCCTTTTTTTCACCACACATAGTGTTGTGTGTTTCTTCCAAACAACTCAACTTTGGTTTCATCTGTCCACAGAATATTTTGCCAGTACTGCTGTGGAACATCCAGGTGCAAACTGTAAACGTGCAGCAATGTTTTGTTTGGACAGCAGTGGCTTCCTCTGTGGTATCCTCCCATGAAATCCATTCTTGTTTAGTGTTTTATGTGTTGTAGATTCGTTAACAGGGATGTTAGCATTTGCCAGTGACTTTTGTAAGTCTTTAGCTGACACTCTAGGATTCTTCTTCACCTCATTGAGCAGTCTGCACTGTGCTCTTGCAGTCATCTTTACAGGACGGCCACTCCTAGGGAGAGTAGCAGCAGTGCTGAACTTTCTCCATTTATAGACAATTTGTCTTACTGTGGACTGATGAACAGCAAGGCTTTTGGAGATACTTTTATAACCCATTCCAGCTTTATGCAAGTCAACAATTCTTAATCGTAGGTCTTCTGAGAGCTCTTTTGTGCGAGGCATCATTCACATCAGGCAATGCTTCTTGTGAAAAGCAAACCCAGAACTGGTGTGTGTTTTTTATAGGGCAGGGCAGCTGAAACCAACACCTCCAATCTCATCTCATTGATTGGACTCCAGTTGGCTGAACTCTCACTCCAATTAGCTCTTGGAGATGTCATTAGTATAGGGGTTCACATACTTTCCCCACCTGCACTGTGAATGTTTAGATGGTGTGTTCAATAAAAACATGGCAACATTTCATTCTTTGTGTGGTATTAGTTTAAGCAGACTGTGATTGTCTATTGTTTAATGATTGTCTAATGATACCTCCTCCCCTCGCCCTGTCTCGGTTGGAGTCCCCCAAGGCTCCGTCCTTGGTCCCCTTCTATTTTCTCTTTATACTGCCTCTCTTGGCAAACTTATTACCTCATTTGGATTCCACTACCACCTGTACGCGGATGACACCCAGCTATATCTCTCCTCCCCGGACCTCTCCCCTGCTGTCCTGCAACGTGTCACTGCTTGCCTTTCTTCCATCTCTGAATGGATATCCTCCCGCTTTCTGAAACTAAATCTCTCAAAAACTGAGCTCCTTGTCTTTCCTCCTCCTAATACTGATCCTCCTCTTTCGCTCTCCCTTCAAGTTTGAGGTACCAACATCAGCCCATCCTTGCAAGCGCGCTGTCTTGGCGTCATACTTGACTCTGGTCTCACCTTTGAGCCTCACATCCAGCATGTTGCCAAATCCTGTAGATTCCATCTTAAAAACATAGCCCGCATCGCCCCTTTCTTGCACCAGATACTACCAAGGAGCTTGTCCATGCTCTAGTAATTTCCCGCATGGATTATTGTAACCCTCTCCTGCTTGGTCTTCCCAAAAGCCGTACTGCACCCCTACAGTCTGTAATGAACGCTGCTGCTACACTGATTTTCCTCTCTAGTCGGATCTCTCACACCGCACCCATCTGCCAGTCCTTACATTGGCTTCCTGTGTGCTATAGGAGTCAATTCAAGGCACTAACTTACACCTATAAAGCACTGAACAACTCTAGCCCCTCTTATATCTCCTCACAGATCCATAGGTATGTCCCTTCTCGGTCTCTCCGCTCTGCCCGTGACCACCTCCTGTCCGTTGTCCGCACCCGTACGGCCAACTCGCGCTTGCAGGACTTCTCGCGGGCGGCTCCCTTCCTATGGAATAGCCTGCCTCCCGCCATCAGACTCTCCCCTAGTCTTGCATCTTTTAAGAAGTGCCTTAAAACCCATCTCTTTAGGAAAGCTTATGGCCTCCAAGACTAACCCCTACCTCACATACCTGTCTCTTGCCCTCTCCTAAAGGGCAGCCCACCTTATTTGATTGCAAATTCCTGTCCTACTGTGTTTTACACCCCACCTCCTATAGAATGTAAGCTCGATTGAGCAGGGTCCTCTTCAACCTATTGTTCCTGTAAGCTTATTTGTAACTGTCCTATTTATAGTTAAATCCCCTCACATAATATTGTAAAGCGCTACGGAATCTGTTGGCACTATATAAATGGCAATAATAATAATAATAATAATTATTATTGTGACTTAGATGATGATCAGATCACATTTTATGACCAATTTGTGCAGAAATCCATATCATTCCAAAGGATTCACATACTTTTTCTTGCAACTGTATAATATAGCAAACAGATCTGACTGCTCAGGCTTTGTGTTTATTGAAGTGAAAATGTCTTTATAAATACAGGGAGTGCAGAATTATTAGGCAAATTAGTATTTTGACCACATCATCCTCTTTATGCATGTTGTCTTACTCCAAGCTGTATAGGCTCGAAAGCCTACTACCAATTAAGCATATTAGGTGATGTGCATCTCTGTAATGAGAAGGGGTGTGGTCTAATGACATCAACACCCTCTATCAGGTGTGCATAATTATTAGGCAACTTCCTTTCCTTTGGCAAAATGGGTCAAAAGAAGGACTTGACAGGCTCAGAAAAGTCAAAAATAGTGAGATATCTTGCAGAGGGATGCAGCACTCTTAAAATTGCAAAGCTTCTGAAGCGTGATCATCGAACAATCAAGCGTTTCATTCAAAATAGTCAACAGGGTCGCAAGAAGCGTGTGGAAAAACCAAGGCGCAAAATAACTGCCCATGAACTGAGAAAAGTCAAGCGTGCAGCTGCCACAATGCCACTTGCCACCAGTTTGGCCATATTTCAGAGCTGCAACATCACTGGAGTGCCCAAAAGCACAAGGTGTGCAATACTCAGAGACATGGCCAAGGTAAGAAAGGCTGAAAGACGACCACTACTGAACAAGACACACAAGCTGAAACGTCAAGACTGGGCCAAGAAATATCTCAAGACTGATTTTTCTAAGGTTTTATGGACTGATGAAATGAGAGTGAGTCTTGATGGGCCAGATGGATGGGCCCGTGGCTGGATTGGTAAAGGGCAGAGAGCTCCAGTCCGACTCAGGCGCCAGCAAGGTGGAGGTGGAGTACTGGTTTGGGCTGGTATCATCAAAGATGAGCTTGTGGGGCCTTTTCGGGTTGAGGATGGAGTCAAGCTCAACTCCCAGTCCTACTGCCAGTTCCTGGAAGACACCTTCTTCAAGCAGTGGTACAGGAAGAAGTCTGCATCCTTCAAGAAAACATGATTTTCATGCAGGACAATGCTCCATCACACGCGTCCAAGTACTCCACAGCGTGGCTGGCAAGAAAGGGTATAAAAGAAGAAAATCTAATGACATAGCCTCCTTGTTCACCTGATCTGAACCCCATTGAGAACCTGTGGTCCATCATCAAATGTGAGATTTACAAGGAGGGAAAACAGTACACCTCTCTGAACAGTGTCTGGGAGGCTGTGGTTGCTGCTGCACGCAATGTTGATGGTGAACAGATCAAAACACTGACAGAATCCATGGATGGCAGGCTTTTGAGTGTCCTTGCAAAGAAAGGTGGCTATATTGGTCACTGATTTGTTTTGTTTTGTTTTTGAATGTCAGAAATGTATATTTGTGAATGTTGAGATGTTATATTGGTTTCACTGGTAATAATAAATAATTGAAATGGGTATATATTTGTTTTTTGTTAAGTTGCCTAATAATTATGCACAGTAATAGTCACCTGCACATACAGATATCCCCCTAACATAGCTAAAACTAAAAACAAACTAAAACTACTTCCAAAAATATTCAGCTTTGATATTAATGAGTTTTTTGGGTTCATTGAGAACATGGTTGTTGTTCAATAATAAAATTAATCCTCAAAAATACAACTTGCCTAATAATTCTGCACTCCCTGTAATGTCGCTTATAAAGGGTTAAACAAATTTTTTTCTTAAATCTTGAAGTGATAACTCAGATTTGTCCTTCTCTAATGTTGATTTTATGGGTGTTTCCACGTTCTCAATTCCTATACAATGCTGGGATTAAAAGATCTACAATGATATTTAAACTATGCATTATATATCTTGTTGTATCAATAGTATGGAAGAAATGGTCACTAACTAGCAATACAAAGAAAAACAAAAATTTAAACTAAAAAAAAGAGTAAAACAATCGGTTCTTACATACAATATACATGTTCCAAATGTTTAAATGCACAGAAAGGGACTGATATTAACTGAGATCCCTCTTCCTACACCTGCAATTTTAACTTGCAATAGTATGACTAAGGACTAAGTTAGTGGTTTTTTTTTTGTGAATATCAATATTAATCCAAGGTAACAGGGCTATAATTAGAATATATGGGTGGAACTCAGTGGTCAGTGGTTACGAGTTATAGTTGAAATAAGTAGCAGAAGCTTAGTGTCCCCTTTGATACACATGGGTACTATAATTTTAATAAACCCAGAAGGGAGCTAATGTCAACTCCAGCTAATTTTCCTATGAATTTCTCAGGTAAGTGAAACTTTCCTGACAGTGTGCTTTTACAAGCCAACCAATCATAGCACTCTGACTCTTACTGGGTGTTTTTCTGTCTTTTTTTGTACTTTGGTCCTTTTTACATTTTTTAAAACTGGGATGTCATATTTTTTCATTTGACCTTTTTTGGGACTGAAGAAAACATGTTTGAAGAAGACATATACATATATATGTAAATGTATTATATTATTGGACCCATTTCAAGATTATTAAGGTGGTTTATTTTTATTTTTTTTATTGGAAGGGGTAGGTAGGGAGTCGGGGACCCTAGTCACTTGGGGAAGTTGAACATAACTCTTTGACATGTCCACCACCCATTTAATTGAAAATTCTACCCCCGCCTATCACTCATTAGGGGGGGCATCGGTGGGTTTTTGGTCACTCCCATTTATCTATTTCACCGCCATAAATGAGGACTTGTAAGGCAAAATATAATCTGCATTTATTTTTATTAGAGACCCCACCAATGGCATATCAGTGTTGAATAGAGGGGAAATAATATTGTAAAGTGCTACAGAATCTGTTGGCGCCATATAAATGGCAATAATAATAATAATAATAATAATAATAATAATAATAATTGAGGTATCCTTGTTTAATTACTTATTGCTCCCACCCACCACCAATGGGTTGGGCTGAGGGGGGCATTAAGTCTCCCTTGGGTTTGGATGGAGGCTTGGGGGGACACTAAGTTCCACCACTTATTTTAATTATTAACCCCATCCACTGACCATGGGTGGAGGCAGGGGTGAATCTAAGTCCTCTCCCAGTTATTTGAATGTATTAACCCTAACCTTTTGGCCACCCTTTTTTATTTTTACAACCCCCCCAAATGATACCGATGAGAGGAGGCATGGGTAAAATATTACTTGGTGCTCCCTGTATGTTGCTAGCAACTAGTCTTTTACAGCAAGCAGCCACTGGCACTATTTCCTTGATGAATGGCATTGAATGACCAAATTCAAAAACGCTTTCCGATATAAAAAAAAAGTATATTGCTTTCCAATATTTTTTAAACAATCTATATTATGTGAAGTAATATTTATTGGCTCCCATTAACAGAGGGAATAAAATCAATCTGAACCATGAAAAGGCGTATCAGCAACTGATAAACTGCTGATAAACCTTATTGCGGTAATGTAATCAAGGCATATGTTTGGTATTTCAGTAAAGAGGCTCACTGCATAGAAAATATGCATTTTGAGCAGATATATAATCATGTGTTCTTAATTTGGATGATTTTTACCAAAGGAGCCACACCCCTCCCGCTCACTCCCCACAAACCACCAAAAAGTGTGGTACGAACAAACTGACTTTAAGGTTCAAATGGGTTGAACGCAGACTTCAAGTATATATTATTTTTACTAAGTGTTAGCAATACTTCAAGTATACAATTTTTAAATAACTGTTAGCAATAGAATTGTGAGTACCATCTGGCAATTACTAAAGTGAAAAATAAACATTATAGAGTTAAGACAAGTTGATGTATGTGTTATACGGGTTGCCTTTTCCTCTAGCTATGTTTCAGTTAAATGTGGCTTTTCTATTTCCCAGTGAAGGCAAAACATAGTAGGTTTTTCTTAAAAAAAATTCTGTCGTTGAAGTGTGCCTGGGTCCAAAAAGGTTGGTGTGGTGGACCCTGTCCTATTCTTGTTCGGTTTCCCGGATCTCCTTTTGATTTCCCAGAACAAACTGTCTTCCCCCTGATTCAGTACCTTCATTCTACCAAACGTAGTACCAACAGTACTCTCCTTGGCAGATGTCAGCCATTTCGTTCTCCCAAACGCTCACAGCGGTACTTAGCCACGAATTGCCTGGAACTATTTTTGGCTACTTGACCACGCGGTTCACAGTCTATTTGTTCTGCTGTTTTGCTCCACTTATCAACATGTCAGGAGAGCACTAATTGAAGGGAAGGTATTATGGTTTTTGAGAAACAATCGCTCCCTAAGAGCCAGAGGGAGAAACCATTTATTTGACCAGAGGAACTCCTGATATTTGACTGGCCAAGACCACTTTTGCTCTGGATCTATTTTGGGCTTTGCCCACGTGTGCGGATGTTCAAAACTTTACTCTGGTGCTGATTGGACTATTCCTTACAGATCCAGGTGCTATTTGGACAACTTAGGCACTTGGACAAGAGCTATCTGGAAATGAATGACATGTGGGGTTCCTGTGTGTTTTAACTGTGTTTTGGAGTGTTTTTAGGTTTCATATTTTATGCTTGACCCTCTGCACTTGGGAAATAATTAGTTTACCGGTCAGTAACTCAATTATCTCGTGGACACAGAGACACCTGGGCGGGCACTGTGTAAAGACAATGGAGACCCCATTCTGGGGTCTGTGCATAAAAGGCAGAGTTTGTCTCAGTAAAAACAGTCCTACTCCCAGAACTGTATGTGTCCAGTTACTGGGAGAATGAGCTATACTCACTAAGCAGTGCTTTGTTCCAGCTCAAGAAAATTTTGGCAGAGATATTCAATCTCAGGATTGCAGCAGTTGGGAACTACTACCTAAATGTATAGACAAATAACAAAAAGAACTGGCATCTCAGACTGGATGGCAATTAAAGTGCCATATTAATTAATGCAAGTGCTGATTTACCACAGAAGTGATGTTTGTACCAGTCCCAACATTTTTTTTTTGTGATAGAATCCTTGGAGACATGTGACATATAAATAAAGATATATTACAAAAGTATATTTTTTTAGAATATTGATCACTTTCAGCGTTATGGGATTTGTTGGCGCTTTATAAATGATAATAATTGTAATTATGTAAGGACAAGTGAAGGTCAATTATTTATAGATTCGTAAAACATTGAGAAACATATTGGCTTCTGTTCTTTTTAATATTTGCTCAGATGATGCCTCTTTGTATTATTTAAAATATCTGTGTATATTTTTGGTAACGATAAGGAGCTGGTTGACCAAGTTTCTTATCTTTGCTTTAGATCTGATAGGGAACATAGTGGCAAAGGGCACACATTTTACAAATTGTGAAAAAAAAAAACATTTATGTTGTAATTTGTTTCCTGTTGACTCCTATGATGGCACTCCCACAGATGGAAGTTGTTTCATGGAAAAGTCATGTCAACTTAGAGATATATCTTTGTGATGTACAGTTGTTTGACTCTGTTGACTACAGAGATCAGTTTCAATAAAACGATGTCCTCCTATACAACAGCAAACATTGTGCCCACAAACTGGGAATGTTGCCAAGCACTCCAACAAGCAGATTCTAAAAATGTTCAGAATGTAAAAAGAAACTCTTTGTTGAGTTGATCACAGTTCAGTTTCACTTACCCAATTATATTCAGATTATGTAGTTGTGATGTGGAACTGAGGTACTGTATATACTTGAGTATAAGTCAAGTTTTTCAGCACATTTTTTGTGCTGAAGACCCCCACTCGACTTATACTCGAGTTAATGTCTGTATTATGGCAATTTACATTGCCATAATACAGACCAGGACCGCCGGGCTCATTACAAGCCCGGCGGTCCTGTTGGGAGCTGGCAGAGAGCATTTACTTACCATCCTGCAGCTCCTGTTGGCTCCCTTCTCTCTCCTCCGTGCCGGCCAGCTCCCCTGTAAATCTCACAAGAGCTGTGGGGAACGCTCCGCGCGGCCGCGAGACTTACAGTGGAGGAGAAGGGAGCTGACCGGAAAGGAGGAGAGAGAAGGGAGCTGACAGGAGCTGCAGGAAAGGTAAGTAACAGCTCTCTGCCAGACCCCCTCCTGCACAGCCCATCCACTGGACCACCAGGGAACAAAAATAAATATAAAAAAAAATTAAATAAATATATATATATAATAAAAAAATATTAAAAATATATAAATAAAAAATAATAATAATAATTAAAAAAAAATAATAAAAATGCCCACTCCCCACCAAGGCTCTGCATCACATACACACACTGCCCTCATACACACACACACACACACACACTGCACTCATACACACACACTGCACTCATACACACACACACACTGCATTCATACAAACACACTGCATTATATACACACACTGTAAATAAATATTCAATTGATATAATTTTTTGGGGATCTAATTTTATTTAGAAATTTACCAGTAGCTGCTGCATTTCCCACCCTAGTCTTATAATCGAGTCAATAAGTTTTCCCAGTTTTTTGGGGTAAAATTAGGGGTCTCGACTTATATTCGGGTCGACTTATACTCGAGTATATACGGTAAGTATAAAGCACACTTAATTAAACTCTCTACGACACCTTCTTTTGTTGTGTTCAGCACATACCTGCATGTGACAGCAATGAAAGTGATATGCAATATTTCCAATAATGCCACGTGTGTACCCCAAATCTTTTTTTAATTGGATACAAAACTGTTTTCATAATATGCTGGGCTGCACACTTTCACATCCTGCTTATGATGTCAATCAAAATAACTGGGCTTTGGACCAAGTAATAATAAAAAAAATATTACCTTTAGACTTCTTAGATATCTTTAATTTATCTTAATTATTGCAAGTATAAGAAAATTGATAAACAGTTGTATATTATATAGCAGCAACTCTTCCAGATAAAAGATGGTTGACTGAGTGATCTTTTGGCTCTCTGTGTAGCACAGTTTGTTAGTGTTTTTTATGAAGATTTGTTATTTAAGCACATTAAATATATTACTATGATTTCTTTTATTTTAATTTCTTCACACCTATGCAAACAAATCCTGAGGTACATCTCCTACAGGTAAGTGCTAAATTCCTGATTATTTTAGCATCTGTAGAACACCATCCATTGGAAATGGGGTAAAGAAGGACTGCTCAAACGAGTCTTAACCATGGATATTTACTGGTGAGGTAGTTTAAGAGGATTTAGACCTGGGTTTCCAAGTTCCAAGGCAGTGATGTTACCACTGGTCAACCAAGCTGATATATGATGAGATTTGATATTTTTATTAATACATGTAATGTACCCCACACAATGTGGAGGGTTGTTGTAAAGTGGATGCATATTTAAGATTTTTTTTTTTTATATCAGATAGTATTTTGTGATCATTAACCATACCTGCAATGCTCCTCATAATGGGATGATGAGAGAAGAACTAATGATCTCCCTACCTGGTCAATCATAATGTGCATGATCCCATGGGCCATCAACCCAGATGAAACATCAAACCTCAAGTAGTGGGACCAACATCACAATTAGCATTTGCCTCTCAATACCTAAAACAATTCTATAAGCCTGGGGGAATATAAACACATATTAAAAAGGGATTTATTTATTTTCACGAGGCTGGTTCCAAAACTTGGTTGACAGGCATTTCCTGTATTTTCAGAGTTGATATGGACCTCAATATATGACTAAGACACTAATTAATTCACCTGGATTCCCTTTGAGATCCTAATAAGAAAAGTCAAATTTTTGTACAATAAAAGCATTTATTTCTTGTATTTTAAGAAGGATATAGCTCAGTAGCAATTTCTTAATGTGTGTTCAGAGTTGTTCATTTAAAACAATGGTAAAGATTGTTCTTTTTTTTTTTTATAAAAAAAAATATTAGTGTTTAAAGGAAAACTTTCACATCACTGGAATTTATCTAATTTAATAAAACATTAAAAACCTATAATGTGCACTAACTTCTTTTAATAAGATCTATTACTTTTAAGTTTATATTAAAGATTTAACAAATTAGATCATAATCCAGTCCATACAAGGCAAAGCCAAAGCAAACATTACAAATGAAGAGAAGAAAGAGCTTATAACAATGACGGACAGAGACGTTAGATGAAGACACCCAATTGCATGACAAAGAGGTATGTATTTCTCATTTTTCAAGCCTCACAAATACATATTTATTAAACGTAGAGGAGTAAATAAGCATATTATAAAATAAAACAGGGAAATTATATTTTCGATGGCTACCTACCTCAGGTTAGTTGCTTACAACGCAACATACCCTCAAACTATGGAAATGTTAGTTTCCTATACTGCCGCCATTATATTAGTGTATCTGTTGTGTCCAGATCTCCTGGCACAAAGTTGGGTCTTGACAGGCTTTCATCATAAACCGCAACTGATTTCTCTCAATGCAATCATCCCATTCCCACAGTTATTATTATTATTATTTTATTATTTATAGAGCGCCAACAAATTCCGTAGCGCTGTACAATGTACAATTCAGGCAAATACACTCTACCCTAAAGACAGACCTGTTTATCTACCTTTACACCAATAATATCTTAATGTGTTTAGCTGTCAGTCTACTACATCATTCTCATTTTACATCAATTGGTTAGGAATAAAATCACATATTGGACCCCTTTTCACATGTCATGCAATTATTTAGGCTCTGGCTTCAGCGACCCCCACCTACTATGTTCAGTGGTAATCCAAGCTAAAACATACCTTCTGACACCTAACATAATATTCAGGGATGTAATTTTTTTTTTAAATTTTGGGGTAATAGCTTCTTGGTCTAAGTTGATACCTGACTGCCATTATGGGGTCCAGAAGGAATATTTTCCTAGTTTGTTGCAAAATAAGAAGCAATTCAAACTGGGTTTTTTTTTGCCTTCTTTTGGATCAACAGCAAAAAACAGATGTGAGAAAGAACTAGATGGATGTCTCTTTTTAGCTTTGTAACTATGGAACAATGTAACCTTTGAAAACTGCTGTGACCATAGTTTCAAAATGTTTATCACACTGGGAAGCTAGCAGGTGAATGTTTATTCTTTGATATCTAGTCCCTGCAAGACTAGCAAGCATGTACTATTTTGCTTGACATCTCTACTGGAGTTGAGAGCCATGCTTCATGTTTTTCTTGAAATGTCCACTATTGTATTATATTGGACATATTTAATGTCCTGTATTTTAGACATTACTGGCACTCAGTAGCCTTTACCCAGCAGTGTTTTCTTTTTGTATATGTTACCGAACATACCCTATAAACACACTAATAGCTAATTCTTCAAATTTTAATTGCAGCCAGAACCAATATTGCAAAGGTTACAGAATTCAGACAACCTGCCCAAAACTCTGATAAATCTGAATTTGCTTGAAATTGAATGCACAAGGCTACCTGTGTACCATTCATTATGTAAATGACGACTCCCAGTGGTATACTATTCTAGTACGCTATTGTTGATGAATGTTTTTTCTTTATCATTGTATTGTAAGAACAAGCAAATAAAATGTAAACATAAAAAAATATATAATTTTATTTATTTTATTTATCTACTACTATTTTTTGTATTTTTTATTTATTATTTATCATTTATTATTCTTTATTTTTAGATGTGTATACATTTATACATTTTATTTTTACTATGACTATTTTGTCCTTATTGATATTAAAACATTTAAAAAAAATTGAATCTCTCTGCTTGTTGCAGATGTGTTTCTCATATATATATATATATATATATATATATGTAAAATTGCATAATTTATGAGTCTTTATGAGTCTTTGAAAATGATTAATACTTTTTTAGAGGTATATTATTGTATAGGTATATGTGAAAAATGATAATGTTGTATTTGTTGCAGGGAATATATAATTTATTTTAGTTTCTGGTGTAGTATCACTAAATAGAATCACTTTCATATAGAATTTGGAAGCAAAAGTATAAAGCTATATATTAACATATAAAGAAGTATTGCACTTTTAAATAAATTGCACTGGTTATGAAATTTCATTTTGTTAATGTTTGATTACTTCACAAAAAAATATTTCACTTTATTGTCCTTTATTAGAGATAATTCACATATTTTAAAGTAGTTTGAATGGGCGAATACCAGGGGGTGATTGTCTATTTTCATATTTCATTCCTATCACATCCACACTAGAATGCACCGCCATGTTAAACGGACGTAAGGCAGGTCAGTATTGGAAAGCGTGGAAGTGCGCCTTGAAATGAATGCCCACGAAAATTCAGAGAATAGACCGACTACTGCTGGAAGAAAGGGGAGATATAATTACAGAATCTAGGACAGGTACATACCTTTATCACAGGACCAATCAGGGAAGAAGAAATCAAGAACGCCCACCACATCACCATTGAACCACCTGGGACTAGCTCTATTTAAGGGGTGGTGGAAGGTATTCTGCTGTATACTGGATATTTTTCATAATTATCTTTTATTAATTTGCGGTCCCTGAGGAAGGTCATATGTTAGGAACTGAACGCGTAGGACCTGCCGTTTTTATATTATTTTGATACAATTTTGCTAATAAATGTGCTATTAATGCCTACTACCAATTACAGATTTGATGATATCACACTAAAAAAGAGAACAAGGAACACAACGTTCCAAGTCCCTGTATAGCCGCCGCACCCACCACCTCAAAACCTCCCCAAAAGGGGGGAATGGCTGCAGGGGTCACGCAGAGACCAACGTACCAGTATGAGACTCCAGCTGTCTCAGAGGGGCTTAACCCCAAATATAAAAGGGGCTGACGAAGGTGCATCTCTCTGCACCGAAACGTACGTTGGGCGTTTTTTCTGCACTGGGCACTGGTGTTTGGAGCACCATGATCACCATCTAATTTAACTTTATTTTATATCGTTTTCTTCTTTTCTTTCCTATGCCTATCTAGCTAGCTTTACAGGGAGAGAGGCTTTATTAATGCTAATTATCAGTCTGGTTTTGACTGATTTTTTTACTTCTATTTTCAGTCCTTATCTCTCTCTGTTTTTCTTAATATGTTTCTAGTGTGACCAGGATACTTCCTAGGATGCATGGATTATAGAGACTTAGCTACTGTATACTCCTATCCCTATAGCAGATCGCAATAAAGCTTAATTATAAGGGGGAGTGAGGTTATCTTTTTTACTACCTCTTGATCTATACCACCCTGGGCTGGCATAGGATTGTAGGTTCATTTGTATATACTTTGTTTAATTAGGGTCTCTGACCATATTATTTCTAATAGCCAGGTTCTATATTTGGAACATCGCACTATACATAGATATATTTCTTCCAGTCAATGCAGTAAGTTTCATTCATATAATTGAGACGGTCTGCATATTTCTCTGTTCTTGTGATATCACACTATGTTACTTATTTTTATTTTATTAGGTACATCAGGTGTATCCCACTTGTTCTCTATATTTCAATAATACGAGATCACGACCTGGGAGATTTTTACTTTTAAGATAAGTATCTGTTTGATCTAATTGTTATATATTGTTTTTGGTGTAGGGTTTGTTGTGTACATATACAAGTAATGATTTAAGTGAGAATTTTGTATTTTAATTATCAAGAAACAAAATATGATAGGAAGGAAAACATAAGAATTAAGTCAAACCTGTCATTACAGGTTGACTTTGACACAAATTCCCCTACAAATTTATTGAATGAGTTATACACCCTGTTCCAAATTATTATGCAAATTATATTTTTCTCATTTACCTAGATAATTGCTGTAAATAACAGTCAACATAATTCTTATGTTATCAACTAAAAAGAGTACAATTCAAATTTTATTGAACAAAACTCCTAATGATAACAGTATTTTTTTTAAACATGAAAATCTTACAATACACTGTTCCAAATTATTACGCACAATAAGTTTCAAAACACTTTCTAGGTTGTAAAGAACTGAAAATTGTCATTTGTTGTGTTTGCAGCATATTTACTGAAATCAAAAGCTATTTTAATCAAACTTATAACAACATTTTAACTTTTTAAACATTTTAACAGGTCACGTTACATTTTAACATAGGACCCCTTGTTTGATAGCAGCTTCACAAGTCTTGCATCCATTGAACTTGTGAATCTTTGGACAGTTTCTGCTTGAATTTGTTTGCAAGATGTCAGAATAGCCTCTTAGAGCTGCTGTTTGGATGTAAACTGCCTCCCACCCTCATAGATCTGTGGGACTCCAGAGGCACCAGCAGCTTCAAATATCTGTTTGCTGCTATGTAATGGTATTTTAGCAGCTGCTCCCTTGATCCGATGCAGGGATCTGGCAGAAATCTTCCTCAATGTGCCTTTATCTGCACGAACCCGTCTGTGCTCTGAATCAGCCACAAATCTCTTAATAGTGCGATGATCACGCTTAAGTTTTCGTGAAATATCTAATGTTTTCATACCTCGTCCAAGACATTGTACTATTTCACTCTTTTCAGAAAGATCCTTTTTCTTCCCCATATTGCATGAAAATGGTGCTCTGCTTAATAATGTGGAAACCCTCCTTTAGTAGTTTTTCCTTAAATTGGGCTCACCTGGCAATCTAATTATCACAGGTGTCCGAGATTGTTTTCAGTGATCAAAAGAGCCCTGAGACACAATGCCATCCATGAGTTAAACTGAAAAACAAAATATTTAATCTTTGTGACACTTAAATAGAATTTGCATAATAATTTGGAACAGGGTGTATATCACAAAGATACATTATATGTTCAGGGTAGGACTGTGAGGTATAACACCAACCTCTGGTCTGCCTGTGCCCCACTGCTTGTGTCTCTGAGTAGCACAAACCTCCTTTGTGACACTGAGAAGCTGGCTTCATTGCGACAAAAGTCACTCGGTTCATATATTCCCCAGCCAGCACTAACAATGAATTTGTAGGGGAATTTGTGTCAAAGTCAACCTGTCATGACAGGTTTGATTTAATTCTTATGTTTTCCTTCCTACCATATTTTGTTTCTTGATAATTAAAATAAAAAAATTCTCACTTAAATCATTACTTGTATATGTATACAGCAAACCCTACACCAAAAATAATATATAACAATTAGATCAAACAAATACTTATCTACTTCTAGTGTGGTAACTCAACATTGACTAGAGAGTTACCACACTTGAAGAGCAGAATGACCACCTATTTGTCACTCAATGTTGAAGAATGGATTGACAGGTGGGAGAAAGACCTATTTTACATTAGATTTTTCTCTCAATCGATAAATTTATAGACAGACTTGTGTGCTCTCAAACAAGAGCATAAGTTGCACCTAGAATCTCAGGTACCCTTTAAGTATATTTTAGATGTACTAACAATGGAAGAAAAACAGGACCCATTGATTTCTATGTTGAATTACATTTCAGTAATCAAAGCATTTTTTAATGTAAAGAAGGTATCTAGCATATCACATTCTCTAAAGTTAGAAAGAAAATACTCATAAGGGTTTAAAAGATTACTCGAAGCACCATAACCACTACATAGTGCTGTAGTGCTTATGGTGCCAGGGGTGCAATAGTAGTCAAATGATTTCAGAATGGTTTGACTTTTTACCTGCAGTCAGCAAGCTACCACCACCAGCATCTTGCCAGCCTATTAGCTGAGGGAATTAGCAGAGGGTGCAGAGAGGTGAGGAGTTATCCCTTCCCATCAATTCCAGGTAAAAAGTCAATCAATTCAGTTCACTGTAGTGGTTATGGTATGTGGAGTTTTCCTGTAAGACAAATTGTTGTGTTCACTGGGGAATCAGAATAAAGAATTAAGCCATTAGTTATGAGATGCCAAACCTGATGGGTCGTTTTAGGTTTTACCTGTTTCCAAAATCTAAGTTTCTATGTTTCGACTAGGTCTGGAATTTATTCATCAAACATTAAATTGTAGGGAATTGGAAATTACATTTTAAAAATTAGAAGCTAATAATCAAGCAAGAATATAGACCACTAGGCTTTTTGGAGAATATTTTGAAATAAGCACTTTTTGCAAAAATGTTGCAATTTGTTTTTCAGTTTACTACTGTTTGATGTTTAGTGCATAATCTCTAATTCTCCAACTGTGCTCTAAGATATGGAAGTTTGCAAGCTTTACATTTTAGATTATAAGCTCATTTGAGCCAATCCCTTTTCACTTCTTGTGTTTGTTAACATTATTTTTGTCTGTTAGTTACCTGTTAAATATTCCAAATGTCACCGCTATATAAAATGTGAAAAAATTGTCCTGCAATATGACAGAGCACACATGTCCACACAAAACTCTAAGAAGCATGCAATTCAATATTTCCATTTTTCCACATTTTAAAGTGATTAACAGAAATAAAAAAAGATCTTCTGTAATCAGAGATGGATAACAAATAGGGGAAATTTCATACAAAGGATGATTTCACCTGCCATTGCTTTATTGTTGAATAAGCCTTCTAATTGTATGTTACCATCCAATACAAGCAATTTAACTGAACATTTTTTTTTGCTGCAAGTGTAATTTAACTATTGGTATGTCATCAAGACTGAGCTGATGAACTGCACATTCCTCACATTGATTTGAAAGGTTAGAGTGAAAGTTAATGCAAGGAGTGTGATCACACCTGAAAGAAAAACATTTGTTCTGCAATGACTCATTTTATGTTTGTCCGACAGTTACCCTATCCTCGACCTAGAGTTATCACTTTTTTAATTACCAAAACAACATAACAATCAATTTAAAAAGTGATGCCAGGACAACAAAAAACAGTGTGGCACAACACAGCTCGGGATATCTATGTTCTGTTATTCTGTGTATTTTTTTATCAGTCTGGTGGATGCAGATTTAAAATAATAGATAATCAGCTGTGTTAATTTTGACAGCAAATTTCAATTTAGTTTTCATCATCATCTTTTGACTAAAAATACATTTTAGTTTTAGTTGTACTTTAGTCATCTGGATTGTTTTAGTTTTCGTTTTAGTCATGTTGACGAAATCTACTTGAGAATTAGTCTACATGACTAATATCTAATGGTTTAGTTAAGCCCTCTAGGTTTCTCTCTCCTAAGCCCCATTCTGTCTCTTTCGTCCCTTCCCCAGTCTCTCTGTGTCTCTTTGTGTCTCCCCAGCCCCTCTGGTTATCTCCCACCCAAGCCCCTGTCTGTCTCTTTTGCCTTTTCCCCAGCCCCTCTTTGCATCACATCTCCCCACATGTAAAAATATGCAGAAAAATAATCCTGCACTCCATATAATTAGAATATACTTGCCCGGTGCTTGTCATGCAAAATGTAAAGAGGAATCCAGATAGCACTCTCAGGACTGTTGAATCAAATAAAACTTCGCTTTTAATGAGCTTATAAAAAAGAATCGACGTTTCAGTCTGTTAACCACTTAAGGACGGAGCCATATGTACACGTTGTGAACAAAACAAAATGTAAACAAAACCTGGCATTTGCGCTACATGTCTGTCCAACAGTAATTCACCTCTTTCATATTAAATGCACCCACCCTTATTATATATCATTTTATTCAGGGGAAACAGGGTTTCCATTTAATATCAAATATTTAGCTATGAAACATAATTTAATATGAAAAAAATGGGAGAAAATAAGATTTATTTTGATTTTTTTAGTTCTACATGACATTTTAACTGTCAATGTCATAATACTGTTTGCTTTTACTTCAATAAAATACACATATTTGTATTCAGCAAAGTCTCACGTGTAAAACAGTACCCCCTATGTACAGGTTTTATGGCGTTTTGGGAAGTTACAGGGTCAAATATAGCACGTTACATTTGAAATTGAAATTCGCTAGATTGGTTACGTTGCCTTTGGGACTTTATAGTAGCCCAGGAATTAAATTTACACCCATAATGGCATACCATTTGCAATAGTAGACAACCCAAGGTACTGCAAATGGGGTATGTCCAGTCTTTTTTAGTAGCCATTTGGTCACAAGAAAATGCCACACAATGTACAGAAAAAGCATAATATACATAGCGAGGAGGATTGGCAATAGGTTTAATCCTTCTCGCCTTTGTGTTTTGTTTTAGACATAGGTTGCTATAGAGATTCTCTACATAGCAACAACCTCCCTATGATGCTGCCGATCGGCCGCTCGCGTGATGAGGTAATGACGCCGGCGCTGCGTAATGATGTCATAGGTAATAGGGCAATAGGTTTAATCCTCCTCGCTATGTATATTATGCTTTTTCTGTACATTCTGTGGCATTTACTTGGTATTATATTTTTCTTTATAATGGCATGCTTTTTTGCGCTATACCTTATAAAATACTAAAAGGGTGATTTGAAGCATATTGGCAGTAGTACTAGTTCCATGGGGCCCCTTTAATATAAGCTAGATCGATTAATAACATATTTCCTTTTTTAGTCTTTAATAATTTCGTTAGATTTTTTTTTTTTAAATATGCTTATTACCATATAGCTAATATAGTTACAGATATATAGTTAGGAATTGTTTTTCAATTACTCAGTCTTTAACTGGGTCCTTTTCCTCAAGGGTTATACAGTTTATAGAAAAAATATCCTTCATGGATTAAAGCCTAGTGGGGGCTCCTGTATAACTGCATCTATTATGATTGAATTAGATATATATGAATTCGTTCGGATTCCTAGCCTTTGTGTTTTGTTTTAGACATAGGTTGCTATGAGGATTCTCTACATAGCAACAACCTCCCTATGATGCTGCCGATCGGCCGCTCGCGTGATGAGGTAATGACGCCGGCGCTGCGTAATGACGTCATGGACGCACGCACTGACGTTGGCCGAACCCACGCGAGATCCGGACCGGGCTGACAAGGAGAGGCAATTATTCCGGTGGTGGGTAAGTTGATTGTTAATATGTATTTGGGTGAGTTACTGTATTGTATTTGTTAGTCCTGATGAAAGTCTGTGTTTAACAGACTGAAACGTCGATTATTTTTTTATAAGCTCATTAAAAGCTAAGTTTTATTTGATTCAACAGTCCTGAGAGTGCTATCTGGATTCCTCTTATATATGTTAATAATAATAATATGGTATAAAGCTTTTTTTTAGCATTTGGCTAACTAGTATATACAATAGGCAAGTTTCTTGGAAATCAAGTTGGATCAGGCATCCATACAGATGGAACTGCTGTCCTCTAAGCATCTTCTTATTCAATATTGAAGTTCTTTTGACTACAAGTTTAGTACGTGCACATATAAATTGTTTTAGAATTTTTATTATTATCGGAATTTATATAGTGCCAACATATTCTGCAGTGCTTTAGAATATTATCAAGGGGGAAATTTCACAATAGATAAGACAATTACAAAATGTTACAGGAGCAATAGGTTGATGAAGACCAGCTGTGCTCGAAAACCCTTGCACTCTAGAAGAGGTGGGGTATAAAACACAATAGGAAGGGCTATGTAGGTGATAGAAATCAAGCAACGGGGTGAGAAGTAGCACAATTGAAATGCAATAGTGGAGTGTGGCTATTTATGAGAGAGTGAGCAATAGGTGTGTAAAACTATAGGGTACCATAGGCTATTCTGAAGAAAAGATTTTTAAGGGACTTCTGAATTGACTGAAGACTAGGGGAGAGCCTGATGGAAGTAAGCAAATTGTTAAAAAGTAGAGGAGTAGCCACTGAGAAGTCCTGCAAGAGTGAATTAGCACTAAGGGTACCGCGAATGAGTGTATGAATGAATTAGTATTATATGCAGTGGGAGGTAGAGTTGTTTAGAGCTCTATAGGAAAGGGTTAGTATTTTGAATTAACTCCTTTAGGGTACTGGAAGTCAATGTAAGGATTGAGCGGTGAGCTCTGATAGGAGTGACAGGAGGAGGACTTGATCAACAGTCTCAAATGCAGCCGAGAAATCAAGAAGAATTAGTATAGAGTAGGGGCCTTTGGATTTAATCGAGATTAGATTGTTAGTTACTTTAATCAGAGTGCTCTCAAAAGACTGGAGTTGAGAAAGACAAGTTATTCCAGAAGCTTCGTGGAGAAAGGGAGTGGGCATATGAGATGACAGTTGGAAAGGGAAGACAGGTCAAGTGATGGCTTTTTAAGTATGGGTATGAGAGTACCATGTTTAAGTGGAGAAGGGACAATACCAGAAGGAAAACAGCAGTTGAAGATATGTGTTAAGGATGGCACTAGACAGGGGGAAAGAGATCTGATAAGGTGGGTTGAGATGGGATCAAGCAGAATAGTGGTGTGTCGAGAAGAAAGGGGACACCTCCTATTCGGTAGCCAGGAAGAAGGCCTGAATGGTAGGAAAGGCAGTTGATAGAGAGTGGAGTGAAGGGTGAAGAATTCTTTACTGGTAATCCGGGTCAGTAAAATAGCACACAAAGCTATCAACTAAAGGTTTACTTTGGTAGGTAGCCACAGAAAGGTGTCTTCAATCCTACTCCACTGTTTCCTTATCTCTCTCTAATCAATTGTTTAATATTAGCTTTACTGGTTTGCACTCCCATTGCTGCCACTAGCCATAAGGCTATCTGAAAGCTTATAGTTAGGTGATCTGGTTTTCTTCATCTAATCTATCTTGGCAAACAAAGAATCTTTTGAACTTAAGTATCGGCTTAGTGTTTTTGATAATTACAACTCTCTTATCCCCTGACCTTTCACCTTTGTGACATCAACTGACTGAATGAAGTGTTCTCCTACATCTTATAGCATTTATCTGCAAATGACGGACTTTCCCCTGCAATAATATATAATTTCTTCACACTTTTACATCCGTCTATAGTCTGCTACCTCATGGTTATTTTTTATTTAACATTTTGTATTTACTCATTGTTTATTCTAATATACAAAAAAAATAAAAAAAATAATAAAAATCTTGCCATATGCGCTGAAAGGCTTGATCAGGACTTAACCCTTAATAATGGAAAGGTAATCAATAATTCTAATAAAATGTCACTGCATAACTGATAGGGGAAACAAAATAACTTTATTGATACTTTTAATCTATTAAAATCCATAATGTTTAGAGTTAAACACATAAAAAAAAACTGCTATTGTAAAGAAGTAGAAAAATAAAGAAACCAAAAATGATCGGTATGTAGACTTTGGGTAAAGATCAATAGAAGGATACCTAAAAGTGTAAAATAATCTCAAATTATCCCAAAATCTTGAGTTATGCTCAGATTGTAAAATGTCCAAGACCTGAAGGAATCACTTAACCAAATCAAATCAAATTATTATTTGAGATGTAGGACCCCTTACACTTTATTACTCCCAGACTTGGGATAGTTTATTATGGTAAAATCTTCCAAGTCACCCATTATTATTATTATCTTCTCCTATTTTCCAGATCTTATGTTGTCTTTTTTTTATTCTTTCCAATTTAAAACTCACCAGATACACATCCTCTAAATTTCCATATCATGCATCCACATATTGCACAATGTAGAGGTTCTGTCTAATTCACATTTCAATGTGCATTGTCATCTCCTCCACCCTTGATACAGCCTGTACAACAAAGTCATTGTGCCCCGGGCAGTTTTCCTTTCTTCTGAACATAATCCTTTCCGGTGTCCCACCTTTTGATCACATCAACTTGTGCAAATATAATGAAAAGTATGCACAGGATGTGTATCATAAACAGTATCAGTCATTGAAAGAAAGAAGATTCAATCAATGATAAAATGAATACATTTAAAAGTAGTTAGAATAGAAAAAAATTACATGCGCAGTTAAGTGGCTTTAAGGTAATATATAATTTCTTTGTGCTAATTACAATGATAACTGCATTATATCTCTTTTTGAATATTTACATTGTTGAATGTTTCAATTTTATTATATGCGAAAGCTGTAAGACTTGTAACATAAAAAACAGATAACAAATGTAACATAAATATGAAAGTTAAAAAATGATAGTAAACAAGAGGAAGTTATCCTATTGCCAATGCAATATGTATAGATAATGTATATTGCATCTATTGATTAGAAGGTAGTCAAAAAATTAACTGGGGAAAGACAGAAAGAACATATGGGAGAGGAATTTATCAGAGTGAGGGTAAATGGGAAGTTTAGTTCTGGGTAAGTTCTAACTGCAGCTTCCGAACTCTAAGAAAGAATGGTTGACATTGTCCACTCATGTAGAAGTATGAAAGCCCTTGCTACTTCTAGCAAATTTCATATGTTAATTTTTTGGGGGGGAATGGAGTTCTAAGTTCATGCAGGAGTAAGATTAAAACTTTTGGCCGAGGACCCCCACAAATGCTTGCCGAAGAGGTTGAAAAAGTCTGAGATCTATCCAAATTGAAGAAACGTGATAACTTTCTTATTGCAGCTCCAGTAAAGATAAGATAAGGAAGATAAGATGTTGAGTCTGACAGACCTTATACCACCTGGAGTGTAATTTAAATGGCAATTCTTGGACCTTTGAAGCTGTTATGAGAAACTGAAATATCTTATCAGACTGCTTTGGTGTAATGGAAGTATTCGTGCCTCTATCCCACTGTTTAATGGATATTGTCATTCTGGAGTCATTGGGGGGCCTTAGTTAATTTATTTTGATTAGTAGATGAGAGTGTGGTGTATCTGATGTATATAGTATAAAATAGTGTCAAGGTTTATGTGCTAGAGACTGCTAAATGCAACTAGAGTCCCCACGGAAAAGAGCTAATGGGTGGAATATTATTCTGGTTAATTAAATGTGAGACTGTCACATGTCAAGTCCTTCTCTGAATTAGGGTAAATCAATATTGTCACCCATGTAAAGCTGATGGATTATGGGAGAGGGGTAAGGAGTAATGGTAATATGGAACTGCCCAATACAGAAAAACAATATTTGTGAAAAGTGGGTGAGATAAAATGGATGTAGATTTGGGTCAAGAAGTTGGAGGGTTGATAGATTGGAGGATGTGGTTCCAGTAATAACCAAGTCATTAATGCAGAGCTTCATTCAACTATTCACATGAGATTAATAACTTTGTTCTAAGATTCTGTATAAGATAGTTCTAATTCACCACAGTTAAACAGGGTATAGACTTCTTTAAATGATTATTTAGGAATAGCTACAAGGCCTGAAAGACATATATGAGGAGCATATTGACTTACCGCCAGTGGCGTACACACAAACCATGGGGCCCCAGTGCGAAAATGATCCGTGGGCCCCCCATTCCCATTTCCCCCCAACAGACACACACATAGACACATACACAGAGACACATACATACAGACAGGCACACATACATACAGACAGACACACACACACAGACATACATACAGACCAACACACAGACAGGCACACAGACACATACATACAAACAGACAGGCACACATACAGACACACACACACACACACACACACACATATAGACAGACAGACAGACACAAACACAAGACACACATACATACATACAAAGACACATACATACAAAAACAGACAGGCACACATACACACAGGCAGACACAGACAGACAGACACAGACACAGACAAACATACACACACACACAAGATGTACATACATACAAACAGACAAGCACACATACATACAGGCAGACACACACACACACAAGACACACATACATACAAAGACACATACATAAAAAAACAGACAGGCACACATACACACAGGCAGACACATACAGACAGACAAACATACACACAGACAGACACACACACACACACAAGACACACATACATACAAACAAACAGAAAAGCACGCATACATACAAGCAGACACACACACAGACAGACACACATATATACATACACAGACAGGCACACACACACACACATACATACAAACAGGCAGACACACACATACATACAGACAGACAGGCACACACATACATACACAAAATGTTTACGTCACTTCCTCCTAGCTTGTGATGTCATCACAGGGGGCCCGGTCGCGCTGTCAAAGCGCCCAGCGCTTACCGGGCTCCCTTACAATCCATATCCATTGGGTGGCCCTAACAGCATGGGCCAACCTATGGATCCCTTGGATGGCGGCCCCGGCTGTTTGCCGCGTGGACCGGGGCCACAGAAGATGATGGCGGCGGACACCCGGTCACAGGGGTCCACTGGAGTGATGCGACCGCGGTATGTACGCCGCTGCTTACCACATCTAAGTGAAGTAAGGCAGACTTCAACACAGAGATCACAAACTAAGTAAGTACGGAAGGACTTCAGGGAGGTCTGTGTACATTTTGAAAGGGAAAGCTATTGTTGGTGATATTTAAATAGATTTTACTGACCTAGGAAAGGTCACAGACAAGGATGAGTCAAAGGTCACTGACACCTGGGTGCAGGATGTTCCAGTGCTGTATATGGACATTGCTAAATTGTTCTTCTCTGTCCACACCTCCTTCTCCTCCCTTATATATTTGCTCCTTTTCTATGTGTCACAAATTTTAGAAGAAAGACATCATGGCAAACAAAGTTCTTATAATTCAGGGAAATGTTACAATGGTTAATCATAATACGGCAGATCTTAGTAAAGTACACTTCCCTAGTCCAACATTCTAAACCAGCCAAGGAGCAGATATCTTACAAATGCGTGTATGTGGCTCCTTTTTTTGCTTCATTTATAATTGAGCTTACTGTTTTTATTGTTTTTTACCTGAGGACGAAATGTGTAGGACCTCTCATACTGTCACTATGTGTGTTTTAAAGTCTTTTATGTTGTACAATTAAAGCTGCTTTTTTCAACATACCACCTGGAGTCCTGTATCTTAGCGGTGAATATCCAGAGAAGTGGATCGTAGCCCCCCCATTACCATCTGGAGAGGTCCCTTATACACGCCTGATAACGCTACCATCTTGTGAGTGCATTTAATTACAGCTCTTATAATTCAATTAATGTGGATTTACACTATGTTTTGTACATTTTTCTTTTTTTAGATAATCAACTGGTTCCCTTTTTTATGTATACACTCAAATGTGTGTATGTAACTGTGTAATTTGTGTATGTGCATCTGCTATGTAGATTTCTATTGGTTGGGATATGTTATAAACCACTTAATGTTAATATTGATGAGGAACAACGGCTGTTTGAGCAAATTGAGAAACCTGCAAACACGTTAATTATTGGAGATTTTAATTAACCAGACATAAATTGGGACAGAGGGACTAGTAGTTCAGCAAAGGGAATTAGGGTTTTGAACTTGTTATATGACACCTTCATGTCACAACTTGTACAAGCACCAACTAGAAAGGACGCTTGTCTGGACCTGGTTTTAACAAACAACGTTGATCTTTTGACCAAATTTCAAGAAGATGAGCACTTGGGAAATAATGATCACAATATAGTGTCCTTTGAAATAAACTCAAAAAAACAAAAGCATATGCGGTGTACTAAAACATATAATTTTAAAAAGGCCAATTTCTATAAGTTAAGGGCAGCTTTACAATATATTGACTGGCATAGACTCTTTAGTGAAAACACTGAGGATAAATGGAACATCTTTCAACAAATATTAGAAAGGTACATTTCTTAGTATGTATCATTGGGTAATAAATATAAAAGAAACAAATTGAAACCAATATGGCTTAGTAGAGAAGTAAAACGAGATTAAAAATAAGAAAAGGGCATTTAAAATATTTTTTTGCTATTTCATATTTTTCTCTAAATGTATATAGATGTATTTTGATTTACATTTATAAGTCCATTTATAATGCATGCATAATGTCTGCATCTTGTTATGAGTGTACTGCAATCTTTTGTTTTTATCACAGTACATTTAAATGCGGTTTGTCTATATTAATGCCCCGTTTTTATGCTCTTGCTGCAGTTATTATTATGGGCGCTCGTGCATGATTATACGTGCATGCACGCATTTATTATTTTTCCAATGTGCTCGATGGACAGCCATAAACCGGAAGTAACATTGATATACAGGAAATGTATTGCGTTCCACGCTGGAAGGCACGAGTACGCAAGCTGATCTGAAGGTCTGAAATTAAGAAGCATATTTAAACAAAGACAGAAGAACAACGTCCTAGATCCCTGAGGAAGTCCATACATTGGACAAAACAAGTTGGATATTATTTGTGGGACTTTTATTTGATTTTATTGTTCCCCTACCCTATTTTTTGTTCCTGTTGCCGGGTTGCTGTTTACTGTTCCACCTACCTACTGCAATATACTGCTCCAGGTCCACTCTGGGTGGAGATAAGCTTGAACTCATTGCCCTCTTGTAAGTGTCTGTTTTTACTATATCACGCTATTGGCTCTCCTTTACTATTTACAGCTGCCAGCTGAATATCTACTCCTTTTGTGGGGAAACAAGCCTGAATTTCCAGACGTCTTATGAGTTTTCGCACTCTCCCCCCTCCCCTTTTCACCTTGTATTTTTCCCGTACTGTATAGCGCAATGTACAGTTTTTTTCTTTTATATATTCTGTATAATCAGGTGGTATTCATTCTCTTTAATGTGGAGCTCTGCTTTCTTATCCTCAGTATAAGTATTTGTTTTATCTTTTAGGCTATGTAACTATGTAACTGTGTGTGAGTGCCTGTATATAATGTGTGTATGTGTAGTTGTGTGCTGTGGCAAAAATGGGGAAATGTAGGCCCCTTGTGCTGAATGAATAGGATATCCCTGCCAGAGCCAGATAACACCAATTCCAATACCAGTTAGGTCCCTCACCCTTGATGCGGGAAGGAAATCAAAAGATCTCCCTGCTGGCTCTTTACAAAACATTCTTTGGTGGTCCATGGTTTCTTGCGGTTCCGGTGCTGCGTAAGTTAGTCAGAGAGTAGGCGCCAGGATTCCAAGACTGACAGACTTTAAGGACTAGTGATTCCACTGGACTACCAGAAGATGTATTAATGCCTCCCCCTTCTTTCCCAGAAGATAAGCAAGAGGTGGCAAATGTTATTTAAAAAAAAAAAAAAATTCCACTCCCCACACATACTTGTCACCCTCTCACTCACCCTGCCAAAGTCCCACTTACCCTTCAACTTGTTACAATCACTCTCACTTAATCAATCACACTCACTCACAACCTTCTCACGCTCACCATCCTGCCACAAATTCTGTCACACTCACTAAGCAAACTCTGTCACACTCACCACCCCTCACTCTACCGCACATCCTGCCGCATTAATTTACTAACCCTCTCACCCCCTATGACACACTCAGCCACCCCTCATCCACTCTTACTCTGGCACACATTGCCCCAAAACTTTGTCACACTGAACTCCAAACCCTGTTACACTCATATACCTCGCCTTGTCAGATTAACTCACTCTGCCATAGTCAGTTCCCTACTTACCCTATCACAGTTATCCACTAAATATAGTCATTGTCATACACAGATAACTTTCACATATGAAACACAACCTCACCATAAACACAACACACAAAGACCACAAGCAGCCCTCTTACACACAATACAATGGCTTTAGAGCCATGGTGGCTGCCGGGAAAGACAGTGGGATGGTGCATGCTGGGATCTCACTGATCCCACTGTGCACCGGCTGCCTGCACTAGATAGAATAAATAAGGGGCACTCAACTGAGTCTTTGCCACAGGGGAAAGAATGTCTAACTTCACCACTGCTTGTGCATAATGTATGTAGAACATGGTGGGTAGGTGTGTAAGTAAATGTGAGTGCATTAGTGCATATTGCAGGTGTAAGTGGCAAGGTGTGTGGGTGTAGGTGACTAGGTGGGCAAGGGAATATAAACAGGGATGAGGGTGATGGGTGTGATGTGAAAGGGTGGGGGAGTGTGGCTGTTGGTAGACCTATGACTAGCTCAGTGACTGGGTTTTTAAATATCTGTAATTCAGGGGTAGGGGAATGGGTAGTGAATGTGACTAGGATGGTGGCTGTATGTGGATTTGTGACATGGTGTAGTGAAGTTATATGTTCTATGTTAAATTTTGTATATGTTGTGTATTAATATTGTTTTTCTATTATATTGTACACTATTGTAGCAATGCAATGTTTTGTGGACCCAGGACATACTTGAAAACGAGAGAAATCTCAATGTATCCTTCCTGGTAAAATATTTTATAAATAAAAATAAAAATAAATAATTTGACTGAGTGACTGTATATAACAGGCGTATGTGATAGGGTACATGACACCGTATTGCTTTCTTTTACATAAAAATAAGGCAACACTGGAGCCTGTAAGCAACCAGCCTGAGGAATCATCTGACCCTGAATAGACTCTTGATATTCAACAAAGCTGAAGCCAAAGGCAAAGAAGGTTCATGAGCTTTTCATAAACGATGTGTTACATGGCACCCAGATTAGAAATGCATTTCAGCACCCCTAACCATGAGCTGTAAAAAAAAAAAAATTGTGTCTCCCTGTGCACCAATCCCAACAGCAAATAGATGTTTTTATACATGTGCAAATTCCTATACATGGACATGTTTACGTATACTTACATTCATGAACACACGTACATTCAGATTCACACACATGGACAAATATACAAAGAACTTTGAATAAATTCTGTAATCAGATGTTCTTAGTTACAGCGCTCCATACTAAGTGTGATATTACTGCCTGCATAGACGGAAACAAATTTATGGTACAACTGGTGTTTTCCATTAAGAAATGCATAAATTGTTTAGCTGAAATTAGCAAGGAGAGTTTTAAAAAAGTTCTAACTTTAAACCCATTATACTTTATTTCCATTGAGTTTTGTAGCAGAAATACAGGTTTGGTTTTGGATTGTTGAGAATTAACAAGAAAAATGCACATTTTAGAGCAAAATACCCGAGGTGAAAAAAAAGTGTCTTTTGGTGACTTTTTCCAGTTCAGCTATTTTGACATGAATTTTCAATTTTCTTGTCAATGTTCTACACATGCTAATTTAGATTATCTGCATTTTATTTAAAATGTTCTACTTATATTTTTTTTAGGATTATCCTGTGCCAAGTGTCTCTAGTTAAGAGAGTTAGTCCCTCTTTTGGGAAATAAATTCTTCTGTTGCTCTCTACTATCTTAATCCCCTTTTTCTCAAATTTTGGGTATATAAAGCTGAAGATTAGTGTTGCATAATACAAATCAAAGTTATTTATATATAATCTTCCGTAAATGTGGTTAAATGTGTGTTTTTGGAAATTTTAATACTGCCATTTTGTTTTACATTTTAGTAGGTCATGAAGTAACGTAAAATATTCAATAACTATCTGCATTAACCTCACCACTATCCACACCCTATAAAACAAACTGTCCTTCTTTGCCTTTATGAAACATTGGTGGTCGTATGAATGATAAGTAACATATGCGGAAGTAAAAGTTGGCCTACATTTTGCAAACCCTTTTCAGTTCACAGAATTTGCTATTTAGTAAAAAAAAAAACCTCTGGGTTATAAAATATCTAAGGTGTTTCAATGAGGATGCATGAAAGGCAGTGTCCTAGCACACATGTCTGCATACACATGCACGCAAACACACAAACAAAGGCCTCTTAACTGCCCCAATTTAGATGTGACAGATTTGCTTTCGATGTCCTGTTCACAATTCTGATTATGTTCCCTGGTGTTCTGGCGTCATTAGGAAATTGCCAGTATAGAGCATATGCATCAATATACATGAACAAAAGCACTTAATCAGCACGCTTTGCTTGGTCTATCCTGACTTGGGCCAGCTGGGAAGACAGTTTAACATGCCTTCTTGCCTACCTGACATATCCCTTCTGTGGGAAAGCCAACCCCCCTGCAAGTTGCGTCACTGGCAAACCCCAAGGCCCTCCCAACCCCGATTGGAAACCTCCAAAAGTGGGGAGGCATACACACACAAAATTCAAACATACATGTACATACACTAACATATATATCTCAATGTTCTTTTTTTTTTTTTTACAACTCTTTATTATTATTATTATTATTATTATTATTATTGCCATTTATAGCACCACCTGTTAATATCTGATGTAAAGTATGCATGCAGCCTCATTGCATATATTGTATATATACACAACTCTTGTGGCGCAAATGCAACCCTATCAAATATATGTGATCTTATCACACCTATAAAGCTCCTATTACAAACATTGCACATTATCAAATATATACTATACATATTTACACTTATACAACTCCCAACATATGCATGTAGGGACTAATTAACTTACGTGGCCTATGTTTGCCCTTGGCCACGATATGCACAGTTCTATAACACAGTAGAATGTATAGAATTTCTCGTGTTATGTGAACAGCGTCACAGCATAGTACACATATTGCTGTAAGGGGACATCTGAGTACATTTCTCCAGATTGAGGATCAGTAAAAGTATTAAAGGGTTCCTGTCATGCTGTTTGTAAGTAATGCTCTAATTATTAGAGTGTAAAATTCTCTCTATACACACCAACACACCCAGAGCACAAAACAAACTGATAACGAGAATCGTGTTACCCACAAGACGTGGCATTGCTGAAAAATGGGGATGCCTGAGCACCCTTCCATAGACTCATTGCGATGCAAAATTTCAAACACCATAAAAATGGCTGAAATGTCTGCACTAATACACGACACATACCAAAAACGTCCACAAAATCTGGGACCCTTGGTTTTTACGAATTCCCCATCCCCACTTAATCACAACAGTAACCAATTGAGACTCAAAGACACTGACACGCAGAAGGGGAGTATATAATCAAGACCATATTAATCGCACCATAACACCCTCCTTCCCTACCCCCCCTTGTTTTTTTTCTCTTACTTTCCTCCCCCTCTCTTTTCATACTTCTTCATACTTTTAGCCCCTCGCTCTTTCCTCGTCGTCATCCCCCCGTCCTCTCTACATATATATATATATATAAAAGAAGAGTACAAATTCTAGTGCTTATTCACAAAAGTGATCTGAACATAAAACATGCAAAATAAAGTGCTTGCACATATTTGTGATAAATATGCTTGTGCAAATATCTGTGTAAACTGATTGTGCAAATTGCCAAATAGTGTAAAGTGCAAACTTACAGTACTTGGTCAGGTCATGCTATAATTTGCAAAATAAAACATAAAGAACATTTAGTGTAATACTGAATTGCAATATGTGTCAAGCTGTATTAATATGTGTGAAACACTCACAAACTTTGCGCAGGTAAAGACTATTAGTACAAAATCCTTCATTACAATACTTTAAAAACAACAGGTAAAATATCTCCTCCCAGTAACTCTGGATTTGTAAGCTCATTTATTGTAACTTAAAGATACATTACTGTGAGTATTAATGTTCTGTTATCCACTCAGACACACCAAAAATATGGAGCTCCTAGAAAAGAGGAACATTAGGACAGAAAAGAGGGATAGAGGGATTTGCAGTTGTGATTTATTGACCTCTGCTCCGCCATAACAGGCAACAAAAGTGTAAGTATTATCAGAATGAGAGGATACATCAATGACAATTATAGTTTCTAAGATGCAAATATATAATCTGATTCGGTACAATTCGGATGAGCAAAAAGGAAAAAAAGTGATTAAACAAGTTTAACACACAGTAAGGCTGTGCTGAAATGGACTTTCACGCTGAAGGTGAGATGGACATATTGTTTCCGTTGTTCCCTGGGTTCCCCAAGACTATTCACAAAGACCTGGTATTATTGATATGAGGGGAAATCACTGAATTTTTCACACACTTCACTAAAATCTGCCAATCAGGGCCTAGATGATCTATTATAAGGCAAAATGCACACCTTGTAATTCCACATTGATTAAGCCCTTTCTTCTGGGCAAACTATTACATGAAAGGGTTGTGTTCAGCTCCAGCCTCCTTTTGTTATAGCATCTTTGTTATAGAGACTTTTGTATTTTATCGTCTTCTTCACAATTTCAAGGCACAAGCTCCACTATTATGCAAATATGATACAAATTCAAGCCTTACAAAAAAGTCAATTTTCCCATAACATTATAATAGATGTGAACTTATAGATAACAGGACATTTGCATGTGATCTCAGCAATTGAATATAACTTTTAAAGAAAATGTTTTGTGGATGTCTAGTAGTCCTCTCTGTTGGTTTGCCCTACATCCACAGGTTCAGAGGGATTTTCCTAATTCAGGCTACTGTATTCCCATCCCAAGTTAGTTCCTTAGTAACTTGCATCTGGCGCATGTCCCCAATAACCAATCAGCACAGAAAAAGCACCCTGTATATGTAGACGGTCATCAGGCTGGTAATCAGCCTGGCAGGCATTTGCATCAGGCTAGGTGGAGCTGGAACGAGGTGGTTCTAGCTCCTTTCCAGATGGGGCCACCAACTTTGGGCATTGCTAGTGATACAAGTGGATGACCCTTTATTCCACCCAACCCCTGTCCTAATTTCATACCTCCCAATGTTAATAGCTGTTCTCTTGTCTGGTGGATTTATGAACAAGAAGTATGATGAACAATGGTCTGTGGTTCATCCGGATTTATGAATAAGTGGTATGTCAAACAGTGCTATGTGATTCATCCTGAGGGTCACACAATCAAAGAATCCCCTATTAAAACCATCCTTTTTTGTTTTTGTTTTTTTGGTTTGTATTTGTATTTTTTGTTATTTTAATCCATTATTTCAGTATCTCTTTTCTGATTTTATAAAGTTGTGGAGGGATTCTACAAGACAAAAATGATTTCCTTATATCAACAGCTGGATGGTTGTCCTATACCTGCTTAAACTCTAGCTGACAGCAAAGATCCATTTTGCCACCCCCTCATGCCACTCACTCACTGACAGACACACACTGGTAGACACACATACACACACACACTCACTGACAGACATACACTCTCTCACTGACAGACACAGACAGACAGACACTCACTGACATACATAGACTCACTCACTGACACACACACAGACACTCACTGGCATACATACACTCACTCACTGACAGGCCAACACACAGACAGACACTCACTGACAGACACACACACACACTGATAGTCAAACACTCACACACTCACTGACAGACACACACACAGGCAGACACTCACTGACATACATACACTCACTCACTGACAGACACACACACACACACAAACACACTCACTGACAGTCAAACACTTGCTGACACACAGACCCAGACATCCAGCCTCCCTACCTCCCTGGGGTCCAGTGTGGGGCAGCTCCTCACTCCTCCAGCGTGCTGTTTAGTATGCCGGGGCCGGAACAACATCATATTCCGGCTCCCGGCATCACAGAGGGTGCAGGAGGAAGGAGTGGGGAGCTGCAAGAAGAGCCTCCATCGCCGCCCACACTGCCGTCGCCTGCCTCCTCTCCTCCGGTAGTCATTGGAAGAGTAGACACCTGCCATCAGGGTAAGTAGGTGCTTGCTCTGCCATACTGAAGGACAGCTGCGTTGGTGCCCTGTGGTGGCCAAATGGCCTAACTTTGGCCAGTGTTTGTGACTAAGTGGCTCCTAAAAAAGACTAGACATACCCCACTTGCAATACCTTGGGTTGTCTACTTTTGCAAATGGTATGCCATCATGGGGGTAATACTCATTCATGGGCTACCACACAGTCTCAAATGTAACCTTACTAATCTGGCAAATCTCAATGTGAAAAAACTGAAAAATAGAATGTGCTATATTTGACCCTGTAACTTTTCAAAACACCAGAAAATACCTGTTAATGGGGGGTAGTTTTGTACTCGTGAGACTTTGCTGAATACAAATATGTGCATTTGATTGCAGTAAAAGCCAACAGTATTATGACATTTACAACTAAAATGTCAGGCGGAACTACAAATATTTTTAAAAATCTTAATTTCTCACAATTTTATTTTATTCATTATAAATTATGTTTCATATATGAATCGTTCATGAGAAATTAAAGCCCTGTCTCTCCTGAATAAAATTATATATAATAAGTGTGGGTGAACTTAAGATGAAAGAGGTGAATTACGGTTGGACAGACATATAGCACAAATTCCAGTTTTTGTTTACATTTTGTTTTGATCAGAACGTATACTTTTGACTTCGTCCTGAAGGGCTTAACATGTATAGCTTGGAGGAAAGACAAGACAGGGGGGATATGACAGAAATATTTAAATACATGAAGGGAATCAACACAGTAAAGCCCCGTCATTTGAAATACACTCAATTCGCCTTTTCAAACCCTTCGCTGCTAACATTGCTGTTATTTACCGTCCCCCTGGTTCCCCTCTTCCCTTCCTTGACCATTTTGCTGCCTGGCTACCCTATTTCCTCTCTTCTAACATCCCATCCCTTATTCTCGGGGACTTCAATATTCCTATAAACTCACCTTTGACCTCTGCAGCCAATAAATTACTTTCAATTACTTCCTCCCTCGGGCTATCACAGTGGGCAAATTCACCCACCCATGTAGCTGGCAATACCCTTGACCTAATCTTCACTTATGCATGTACGGTATCTAATATCTGCAACACTCCCTATCCTCTCTCTGATCACCACCTCTTATCGTTTGCTCTCACGTACCCCCTCACCCAACAACCTCCGCCTAACCAGCCTCAACTCAGGAGGGACCTTAATTCTCTTGATCTCCAACAGTTGTCAGCTGACATTGATCCACAACTGCTGTCCATCCCTTCCCTATCCTGTCCTTCACTGGCCATCTCCATATATAACTCTACTCTTACATCTGCCTTGAACACTGCAGCACCACTCCAAACAAGCACCTCAAGGAGGACCCGCCCCCAACCATGGCATACTAAATCAACGTGCTACCTGCAAAGATGCTCCCGGTGTGCTGAACGCTCCTGGAGGAAGTCTCGCACCCAGTCAGACTTTCTCCATTATAGATTCATACTGTGTTCATACAGTGCAGCCCTTGCCCTTGCCAAACAGTCCTATTTTTCCTCTCTCATTAGTTCAAGTTCCCGCAACCCCAGGCGTCTCTTTGACACCTTTAATTCTCTTCTTCGCCCCGCTGTGGCCACCCCCCAAACCAACCTTACTGCTGATAACTTTGCATGTTACTTCACTGACAAAATTGAACAGCTAAGGAAAGAATTCTCCCCTCCTTGCCTTTCTGTTTCTCAATCACACATTGATCATGCCTTTCCTACCCTTCAGACATTCTCCCCAGCCACTGATTAAGAGGTGGCTGCTCTTCTTTGCTCCTCTCGCCCCACCACTTGCCCGCTCGATCCTGTCCCATCTCACCTTATCAGATCTCTCTCCACTTGTCTCGTGCCTTCTCTAACACACATCTTCAACTGCTCGCTCTCTTCTGGCATCGTCCCTGCTGACCTTAAACATGCCACTGTAGTACCTATACTAAAAAAACCATCCCTTGACCCATCCACCCCCTCTAACTACCGTCCCATATCCCTGCTCCCTTTTTCCTCAAAGCTTCTGGAAAGACTCGTCTTTACCCGTGTGTCTCATTTCCTCAATTCCAACTCTCTCCTTGACCCCCTTCAATCTGGCTTCCGCCCTCTCCACTCTACAGAGACTGCCCTTATCAAAGTTACTAACGACCTAATCGCAGCTAAATCCAAAGGCCACTACTCCATACTAATTCTTCATGACCTCTCGGCGGCCTTTGATACCGTTGATCATGCTCTCCTTCTTCAAACTCTGCAATCGCTTGGTCTCTGTGACTCTGTCCTCTCGTGGTTTTCCTCTTATCTCTCCCAACGCTCATTCAGTGTCTCTTTTTCTAATGATACCTCCTCCCCTCGCCCTGTCTCGGTTGGAGTCCCCCAAGGCTCCGTCCTTGGTCCCCTTCTATTTTCTCTTTACACTGCCTCTCTTGGCAAACTTATTACCTCATTTGGTTTCCACTACCACCTGTACGCTGATGACACCCAGCTATATCTCTCCTCCCCGGACCTCTCCCCTGCTGTCCTGCAATGTGTCACTGCTTGCCTTTCTTCCATCTCTGACTGGATGTCCTCCCGCTTTCTGAAACTCAATCTCTCAAAAACTGAGCTCCTTGTCTTTCCTCCTCCTAATACTGATCCTCCTCTTTCGCTCTCCCTTCAAGTTTGTGGTACCAACATCAGCCCATCCTTGCAAGCGCGCTGTCTTGGCGTCATACTTGACTCTGGTCTCACCTTTGAGCCTCACATCCAGCATGTTGCCAAATCCTGTAGATTCCATCTTAAAAACATAGCCCGCATCCGCCCCTTTCTTGCACCAGATACTACCAAGGAGCTTGTCCATGCTCTAATAATTTCATGCATGGATTATTGTAACCCTCTCCTGCTTGGTCTTCCCAAAAGCCGTACTGCACCCCTACAGTCTGTAATGAATGCTGCTGCTAGACTGATTTTCCTCTCTAGTCGGTTCTCTCACACCTCACCCCTCTGCCAGTCCTTACATTGGCTTCCTGTGTGCTATAGGAGTCAATTCAAGGCACTAACTCACACCTATAAAGCACTGAACAACTCTAGCCCCTCTTATATCTCCTCACTGATCCACAGGTATGTCCCTTCTCGGTCTCTCCGCTCTGCCCGTGACCACCTCCTGTCCGTTGTCCGCACCCGTACGGCCAACTCGCGCTTGCAGGACTTCTCACGGGTGGCTCCCTTCCTATGGAATAGCCTGCCTACCGCCATGCGACTCTCCCCTAGTCTTGCTTCTTTTAAGAAGTGCCTTAAAACCCATTTCTTTAGGAAAGCTTATGGCCTCCAAGACTAACCCCTACCTCACATACCCATCTCCTGCCCTCTCCTAAAGGGCAGCCCACCTTATTTGATTGCACATTCCTGTCCTAATGTGTTTTACACCCCACCTCCTATAGAATGTAAGCTCGATTGAGCAGGGTTCTCTTCAACCTATTGTTCCTGTAAGTTTATTTGTAATTGTCCTATTTATAGTTAAATCCCCTTTCATAATATTGTAAAGCGCTACGGAATCTGTTGGCGCTATATAAATGGCAATAATAATAATAATAATAATAATATATTTAAAAGAAGAAAAACTACCACAACAAGAGGACATAGTCTTAAATTAGAGGGGCAAAGGTTTAAAAATAATATCAGGACATATTACTTTACTGAGAGGGTAGTGGATGCATGGAATAGCCTTCCAGCTGAAGTGGTAGAGGTTAACACAGTAAAGGAGTTTAAGCATGCGTGGGATAGGCATAAGGCTCTAAAATAAGGCCATGGACTAATGAAAGTATGTAGAAAATTGGGCAGACTAGATTGGCCGAATGGTTCTTATCTGCCATCATATTCTATGTTTCTATGATACATGCCCACCAAGTCAACTTTCTCTGTTAGAGATATTATGTAACACAACAAACAGGTAGGTGTAGCACCTGGAATGTACTTAAGAGATATATAAATCACAAAGGAGAGATAGCAGTATCCAATAGTGTAGTACATTCGGATATCTTGATAGAAAGATAGATAAGTAAAATGTGCACTCACACTTTGGGGAGCTTAAATCCAGCTCCTACGTGAATGACTGGGCAGAATGATCCCCACCTGTGGATATAGGGGTTCAAGTATGAGCTGGATTTAAGCTCTCTCAAACTGTGCGTTCAAATTTTACTTATCTATCTTACTAACAAGATATTCAAATGTACTACACTATTGGTTCCCGCTTTCTCTCTATATGGTTTATATATCGCTTAAGGACATTCCTGGCACTCCACCTACCTGTTTGTTGTATTTTACTACTTTTCTGAAAAAGAGAGACACCTGACTTGGTGATTTAGCTGCCTCATTGAACTATACTTGTATTTTACAAGCGCTGAATTCTGTAGTTTTTTTTCTATATTATGTAACACATCTGAAACTTATGCATGTTGTCCAATTATTATTATTTTTTTATGAAAAGTGTTGTTATATTGGACTTACTATGCAGAGAGCTCTCAAAAAGGAGACAGTTGATGATTATCGGATAAGTCCACACCCCAATTTGAACAACATTACTTGAAGATATCAACATTTAAATAAATAAACTTACAATATATGTCACGAAGGGATGGTGGGTTATCTTTCTTCATCTATTGAACTACCAATAATGAAGCAATACACATTGTCTAACTTTTTCAAGAAGGCCATTCTTGTTTCTATTATAGTCTTCTGCGTCAAATCATTTAATAATAAAATAATAATGTTTTATGACAAAGCCTTTCTTTCCTTCTTTGTTTACAATGCTGTTACTCATCAATTAGGAAATAGATTGCTGTTGAAATCTGATATCAAATGTATTGTTAATGCTAAAGTTCAGGGAAAATCCCTAAATTAACAATTTTTAAGGAAACCTAGTGAATGAATGGCTTTTGAAAGGCAGCATATTGTTAACTGTTTGACAGCCAGTAGCGAGAACTTTAGCGGAATAATAATTTAATACGATAATGTTTCAGTATAAAGCTAGACAGTATTGCATTCTAAATCGAGATGATATTAAATTCTAAAGCTTTTTTAATTCCTTGATGCAGTTATAATAATTTTTTAAAATTCTCATTCTACTTTGATTTCTTTTTGGATAACTAAGCTGAGTCATGTTGATCAAAGATAGATCCATACACAGACTACTGAGAATTTTAACCTCCATGAACATAAATAATAGACAGTCCTTGCTATAGTTACCCCAATAATGCTAGAAAATAGTCACACAAAAAAAATCTAAACTTAATGGAGTTCTATTCATTCACCATGATTAATTAAAATGGCAACTTTATAGCCCTGGGTATCTTCTGCAGCTTAGCATCCCTCTCCTGCTTCTGGATGACACATTTAGTAACACATATATGTAGGCCTAAGATTTGTGCTTCTTCCTACATGGGTATCTGGCAAAGTAACTCTTAGAATGACACATTTCTTTGTACTTAAGCCAGGGTGGATGGGTGGGTTTGAGCCAGTAGAATTGAAGAGGCTTGTTACGGAGATGGTTTGGGAATTGGGTTTAAGGAGGAATAGAGAGAAACAGTTATTTCAAGGAATTTACAGCTAGCAGGGGGAGGAGTGGAAGGGCACAAGAAACATTTGTGGTATACAATTTAAAATTGTGCTAATCAAATCCCGACATCCAGATTATTAATTATTAAATGGAAGTACAAAATACTACAGTAGTACACTATAGATAACTATGATAACATTATTATAATAAAGTAATAATCTAGTGGCAAAGGTAAAATAAATCCAGTGCAGCATCTTCTGAATTTATATATATATACACACACTAAATATATGATTTTAAAGTGACACTATAGTCACCAGAATAACTACAGTTTATTGAATTTGTTCTGGTGAGTACCTTCAGACTTTTTGCCGTAAACATTTCAGAGAAAATGCAGTGTTTACATTACAGCCTAGTGATAACTTCACTGGCCACTCCTCAGATAGCTGTTAGAGATCCTTCCTAAAATGCATCCAAACATTCAGTATCTCCACCCTCTGCATGCAGACACTGAACTTTCCTCATAGAGATTCATTGATACAATTTATCTCTATGAGGAGATGCTGATTGGCCAGGGCTGTGTTTGAAGCATGCTGGCTCTGCCCCTGATCTGCCTCTTTGTCAGTCTCAGCCAATCCTATGGGGAAGCATTGTGATTGGATCAGGCTACCACTCCTGATGATGTCAGCAGGCAGTGGGCAGGTCTAAAGGAAACAGGGAGAAAATAAGAAGCTGCAAACTTGAATACAAGTAAGATTTTACTATATTTAGGGAGGCATGAGTGGACCAGGGTGGCTAGATGGTGGGTTTTAACCCTATAGAGTCAGGAATACATGCTTGTATTCCTGACCCTATAGTGCTCAATTTTGGACAAATTCATTATATATATATATGTATTTGTCCAAAATGTATATATATATATATGTCCAAAATTTGTTCGGGTGGATTGAAATTCGTCCTAGTGATGTTTGGACGAAGTTCGACCATGCAATTGTGTTGCTACTATTTTTTTATATTTTACTCTATTTGTCACTTGTCACTTCTCACTTGAGCTGTGAATAAAATCAACATTTAGTGACTGTCCCATAACCATCAATCATCTCTTTTCCATTAATTATCTCTTCTTTAGGTCCCTTTAGGTCTTCTTTAGGTCCCTGGAATCATGGATGGAACTTCAAATCACAAATCAAACTAATCAACTCATCCCTTGTCTGTTTCCTTTGGTTATGATTCAGTCATATAAAGAATCAGAGTTAGAGAATTCAGATAGCCCACTGTGATAGAATTTATCTTGATTCCAAGGCTCAAGCTTATAAAATGATATCCAATATTAAAATTGGCTAACTTGGACTCAGGAAATGCTTGATGCTTAAACAACACTTAATACCATATATGTCTAGTTCCGGGAGCAGAGAGCCCCCACCTAAGATGTCTCTTCTCTAATCGTTTTGTTCTTTCTTACCTTGGAACTTATTTGTTATGTGTACATGACGTTCGTCCCTATGTCTTATCTGTACACCCTTCCTATTACTGTTCTAAGAGTATTTGCACGTAAGCATTTACTTTTTAATGTATAAAACCCAGCTGATGAATAAAACGTTGGAGGCTTATTTTGAATACCAACAGGTGTCTGGTGTCTAATTCTCGCTTCTCCAAGTGCACTTGTAACATCAATTTGGGCTTTTAGGAGGACTTTTGATCCCCCAGGGAGAAGGACTAACGCTGCCAAGACCTTGTTACGTATGAGACAGGGGTCTCGTACCCTAGTTGACTATGCTCTAGAATTCCGTACGCATGCTGCCGAAGTTAGATGGAATGAGCAAGCGTTTGTAGACGTATTCATGAATAGACTTTCTGATACGCTCATAGAAGGAAGCTTTTGAGAGATCTATCAGGGACTTACCAAATGTGCTGGAGGAATTAATTACATATCTTGCCCACATTGATGAACGTCTCCGGCATAGGCAAAACACTAGAGATAGACCTAGACGGGTGCCGGAATGCCTGGCATTGACCTTCCCTTCACCTGAGACAACAGCGGTCACTCCCCCCGAACCTATGAAATTGGGAGTTATGCGTTTGTCTGAGACTGAAAAACAATACCATCATAAGGAGGGACTATGCCTATACTGTGGTAGAAAAGGACATTCTCACTTAACCTGTCCTAGCTCCAGCACCTAAGCCCTCAAGGCGGACAGGCCTTGGGTGTAATGTGTATGTCCTCCTTCAATCATAAGAAAGATCTTAGGCTTCTTCTACCAGTGGTTATTGAATGGGAAGGAAAGAAGGTACCAACCATTGCCTTGATAGATTCTGGGGCGGCCAAGAATTGTGTTGATCGCAAATTCGGCCAGACACATGCTCTCCCATTTCTCCCGTTGAGGCCATAGATGGTAGGCCACTATCAATTCCTTTTATCACTCAGGAAACGAATCCAGTGGTATTTCCCATAGGTTCCCTGCATAGGGAGGTTATAACCCTGCAACAAATAACCTCTCCCATCTTTCCTGTTATCCTCGGCTTTCCTTGGCTCTCCAAACATAATCCTTCTATAGACTGAGAGAGAAAAAAGATTTTACAATGGGGTTATACTTGTCTTAGAACACGTAGGTTTGCTTAATGTGCCTACTATGGAACCTTTAACCACTCAGGTACCCAAACAATATTTGGATCTTAAAGCAGTCTTTGAACCATGGGAGGCAGAAAAGTTACCTCCACATCGTGCATACGACTGCCCCATTGACTTGTTACCCGGCACTATGCCCCCTAGAGGCACCGTCTATCCCCTCTCTATGGCCGAGAATAAAGTACTAGAAGAGTACATCACAGAGAACTTAAGAAAAGGATTTATTACTAAATCTTCCTCCCCAGCTGGTGCTGTTTTTTCTTTGTCTCCAAAAAGGAACGGGATTCAAGACCCTGTATTGACAATCGGGGTTTAAATAAAATAACTATACAGAACGCTTATCCTATTCCATTAATAACAGAACTTTTCGACAGGTAGAAGGGGGTAACAATATTCACTAAATTGGATTTGCGGGGAGCATGCAATTTAGTCAGAATTCAGAAAGGGCATGAATGGAAGACTGCTTTTAATACTCGCTATGGTGCCCCAGCAGTCTTTCAAGACATCATTAATGATGGTTTAAGAGAATATTTACAGATGTTTGTAATAGTCTATCTAGGCGATATCTTGATCTACTCTAACAGCATTAAGGAACACCATAAACATGTCAGGTTGGTTCTTTCTAAACTATTAGAAAACAGACTTTACTGTAAGTTAGAGAAATGTTTGTTTGACAAAGACGAAGTACATTTCCTGGGTTATATAATTTCAGGGTCTGGCTTTCAAATGGAACCAAAAAAGCTAGAAGCTTTCCTACACTGGCCCTTACCCGTTGGACTCAAAGCCATCCAACATTTTCTGGGATTTGCAAATTATTACAGGAAATTTATTAAGGGATTTTCCTCCATCACGGCCATGACTAAAAAAGGAAGGAATCACATGGAATGGAGTCTCGAGGCTAAGGAAGCTTTTGAGAGATTAAAAAAGGATTTTTCCTCAGCGCCAGTATTGAGACATCCCGATCCTTCACGTCTCTTTCTATTAGAGGTAGATGCATCAGAGACTGGTATTGGGGCTGTGTTATCTCAAAGACCCTCTGATGATCAACCGCTGCATCCCTGTGGACTTTTTTCTAGGAAATTAATGGAAACAGAAAAAAGATATGATATTGGAGATAGGGAATTGTTGGCTATTATCTCAGCTCTTAAAGAGTGGCATCATTTATTAGAAGGGTCATCTATTCCAATTACCATCCTTATGGATCATAAAAACCTTTCTTATTTCGGAGAGGCCAAAAGAATGTGAGACAGGCAGATTCGATGGTCATTGTTTTTAACACGGTTTAATTACATTGTAACTTATAGACCTGGATCAAATGCCTTATCCAGTCAACATGAACATTTATCACTAGTGATGTCGCGAACCCGAAATTTTCGGTTCGCGAACGGCGAACGCGAACTTCCGCAAATGTTCGCGAACCGGCGAACCGCCCGAAACGCCATTGACTTCAATGGGAGGCGAATTTTAAAACACACAGGGACTCTTTCTGGCCACAATAGGGATGGAAAAGTTGTTTCAAGGGGACTAACACCTGGACTGTGGCATGCGGGAGGGGGATCCATGGCAAAACTCCCATGGAAAATTACACAGTTGATACAGAGTCTGGTTTTAATCCATAAAGGGCAGAAATCACCTAACATTCCTAAATCACAATCAATATGGATTGACACCTGACATATGACATATTGACACCTTGACATATGGATTGACACCTGTCCTCAGAGCCCCTGATGCACACGGACACAGAGCAGAATAGAGACTGGTCCCCTACATAGGGTCACTTGGCAGATATGGATTGACACCTGTCCTAAGGATCCCTGATACACACTGACACAGAGCAGAATAGGGACTGTTCCCCCTACATCGGGTCACTTGGCAGATATGGATTGACACCTTGTTACAAACTGCTATTTGTAACGGGCCCTTAAAATGGCAAATTGCCCTGTTTCCCTGGGTTGTGGAGAAGCCTCTTTGCCAGCCTCCTCCCGCATGACTATGGCCCCTGGGAGATTGTGAAAATGTATGCACTTTTATTTGGTGTGTATGGCCCTTTAAGACTGTCGGTGGGCATATTGGGGCTTATGGACTTTTTATGTGACTGGTGCTGGCCCTTTAAACACCTTTTTTGGGACATCAGGAAGATTGGGACACTGCCCCCTTTAAGGCCGTGTCCCCAGACTTGTTGGGGACACGGCCCCTTTAAGACGGTGTCCCCTGTGTCCCCAGACCTGGTGCAAACCCTTTGTGCCTGCCTTGCTATTTCCCACTTGGTTCAGTAAATGGAAATTATTTCAGCTGCAGAGACTAAGTCCCATTCGGCGATGGGACTTAGTCTTTTTTTCAGCCGTTTTTTTCAGCCTTATTTCAGCTGCAGAGACTAAGTCCCATTCGCCATGGGACTTAGTCGTTTTTTCAGCC
>OW240921.1:36445030-36558127 GCA_933207985.1 Pelobates cultripes
TAGCGTAACACACCGGCTTTAAGGACACTGACTGCTATTCAATCTATAACAGTGAAAAAAGATTATTATTTTTTTAAAATCCAAACTATTGTGACACAGGATCTAATTAGTGGCACTTGTCAGCGTATCCACTGTTAGCGTAACACACCCGCTTTAAGGACACTGACTGCTATTCAATCTATAACAGTGAAAAAAGTTTTTTGTTTTAATTCCAAGCTATTGTGACACCAGATATAAGTGGTGGCACTGGTCACCGTATCCACTGTTAGCGTAACACACCCGCTTTAAGGACACTGACTGCTATTCAATCTATAACAGTGAAAAAAGTTTTTTGTTTTTAAATCCAAGCTATTGTGACACCAGATGTATTTGGTGGCACTGACTGGGGAAATGGGCACAGTATGCACTGTGAGCCTGACACAGAAGCTGGCAGCAGTGGCAGACAACTGACTGCTATTCAATCTATAACAGTGAGAAAAGTTTTTTGTTTTTAAATCCAAGCTATTGTGACACCAGATGTAATTGGTGGCACTAACTGGGGAAATGGGCACTGTGAGCCTGACACAGAAGCTGGCAGCAGTGGCAGACAACTAAGTGCATTTACATTAGATAGAAAAAAAAAATCCAAAAAAAGCATACCCTTATCCCTAACCTAGCTATGCTTTTTCCTATCTTATGAACAGCAGCTACACTTTCCCTCCTCTTACTAAGCATGCAGCTTGAGAATGAATCTAAAATGGATGCCTTCCAGGAGGTGGGAGGGTCTGCTAGGGAGGGTGTGCTGCTAATTGGCTGGAATATGTCTGCTGACTGTGAGGTACAGGGTCAAAGTTTACTCAATGATGACGAATAGGGGGCGGGTCGAACCGCGCATATGTTCGCCCGCCGTGGCGAACGCGAACATGCTATGTTCGCCAGGAACCGTTCGCCGGCGAACCGTTCGGTACATCACTATTTATCACCTCCCGAAACCCACTTATCCTCCATAATCCCAGCCTACCTCATATTTGCCACTGTTCATGCCAAAATCTCTTCTGGGTTGATGGAGGAACTATCCAAATTCCAGGATTGTGCCTCATTAACCGTTCCCCGGGGAAAATTATACGTACCCTTGGCTTACAGAAAAAGAGTCTTATCCCTTGTACACAACTCCAAATTGGCAGGGCATCCTGGTATTCACAAAACTGAATCTTTACTTGAAAAACAATTCTGGTGGCCTTCATACAAGAAAGATGTTTGTGAGTTAATTCTTGCATGTAGTAAATCACCTAAAGGTAGTCCTTTTGGTCTTCTCATGCCATTACCTATTCTTGATAAACCCTGGTCGAGTATTGCCATGGATTTTGTAGTCGATCTACCTCCTTCCAAAAATCATAGTGTCATATTGACTATTATCGACAGGTTCTCTAAAATGACCCATCTGGTTCCATTAATCAAATTACCATCTTCCTCTGAATTGGCCTCTTTGTTTATAAGGGAGGTGGTACATTTACATGGCATACCATAGGATATTACTTCCGACAGAGGTCCACAATTCGTTTCACGGTTCTGGAGGGCATTTTGTGACCAATTAGGTATCAATCTCAATCTTTCTTCTTCTTACCATCCCCAATCAAACGGTGTTACGGAAAGGATGAATCAATGCCTTGAACAATATATCTGCTGTTTCACTTCTAATCATCAAGACGATTGGGTGGAGCTACTTCCATGGGCTGAATTTGCCCATAATAATCTGGTGCACAAATCTACTTTTTTATTAATTATGGTTTAAACCCTACAACTCTTCCGAGTTCTTTTTCATCTACCGGAGTGCCAAGTGTTGACGGCACTATTAATGATATGAAAGAGAAACATATTTTGATTCAGAAGGCCAAAATTCAAAAAAATTATGTGGATAGACGTCGCAGTGCTGCTCCTACATTTGTGGCAGATGGCAGAGTATGGTTGAGTACTCATAACATAAAATTAAAAGTCCCCTCAATGAAATTCGCTCCACGTTTCATAGGTCCTTTCCAAATACTCAAACGCATAAACCCAGTCTGTTATAGCCTGTGCTTGCCAACTGCCATGAAGATACCTAACTCTTTTCATGTTTCCCTCCTCAAACCTTTAATATGTAATTGTTATACTCAAGAAACCTCCTGTTGCATTCATAGAGGACCAAAACAAATATGAAGTAAAGTCTATTTTATATTCCCGTGTTTCTGGGGGAACACTTCAATATCTCATAGATTGGAAGGGTTACGGCCCCAAGGAACGTTCATGGGTAGATGTCTTTGATGTTCATGCCCCTCACCTGGTTCGTTTGTTTGAGAGGTGTCGTTCTCACGGGTCAGGTTCTGCCTGCCCTGTGGGCGGTTCCTTTCCCCGCCAAACCCATGCAGCGCGGCATCCTCTTCTCGCACTTCCGGGAGGTGGCTCAGTCTTTCTGACACCGGCGGCTCGCAACACGCCCACTTTTATGACGCGGCTCATGCGCGCCGAAATCTGTAATATAGTGCAACCGAAGTCCAAACGTGGCCATGCTCCCAAACCTTTTGGGGGCGTGGTTTTAAAGCAAGAGATCCCACACTATAAAAGGGCACCATGGCATTTGTTCGGCGCCCTAGTGTGGTTCTTGTTTGAGTCCTCTAGCACTTTTATATTCTGACTGATTTTTTGGTATCTGACTCTTGGCTTCCCTTCTGACTATTCTGTTCCCTGGTTTGCCATTATTTTGGCTTGGATTATCATGTGTACATCTTCTGTACTCCCATGATCTCTGGCTATTCCTTTGACTACTCTCAGATGCAAGTCCGGCCACTCTAAGGTCCGGTAAATGTCTTCCTCTGGGTTTCACTCTGAGTGAAGGGGTCACTGTCGTGACACCTTCTCTACCAGTGAGGACCAGCTTAGTAACCTCTTCTCTCTACTATACAGTGGGCAGAATTTGAGCAGCTAATGAATAATTACTGGGTCCAAACTCATCTTTTATTAACCCCATAGCTTTTCACTCAAGTGCAGTGAGTGAGGCTCATTGCAGATTTGATGCTGTGGGAAAAAGACTTCACTCAAGACTGTGAAGGAGTGTTACGTCTTTCACGTATTTGACGGGAGGGTTCCAGGAGGCAAAAATCAGCCAAGGCGAAGTACCACAGTAAAGATAAGCCAGGGATCAGTTCAGGCGGCACAGGTTCAGAGACGATAAACAGGCAGGGGTCAGATACCAGATAAATTAGATAAGGCAGGATAGACACACTGAAGTTGACACCACAGTAAGCAAAGTAGAACTGAGCAATGAGGTAGAGGTAGACTGTGATTATATAGCAGAAAGGTATCCACCTCTCACATTCTATCGGTTAGAAGGTGATTAGTCCTTTAAAGCACTTCAGCTGTAGTGTACTTTTAAGGGACCGGCATTCAGTCGTGCGCATTCGCCTAGTAGAGAATCCCACGTGGCTTCAGCTGGAACCTCATGCAGGTCATGGCATGGTGTGGAGAGCCGCGGCACCGTCCACGTGTTGCAGGACCGCCGGTTGGAGGAACTCGAAGCTGTGCATGCAGGATTCCTCAGCATGCACCAAGAGGAGACCGCTGTAGCGGGGGCGTAGACGCGGCAGGTTAACTGCAGTCATGACAAGGAGCATTTGACCTGGGTGTCTTCTACTTTTCTCAGAAAGTCTAATACAATCAATTCAGCAAAGCAATATGTACTTATTAATTCAGTTACGCATGTTAAGAGCATGCATAAGAGCATACATCTAATTGTATTCATGAGCAGTCGTTTAAAAAAACAAACTATTTAAAGTTTTTATGAGAAACAAGATGATGTCCTTGGGTATCTCCAGCCTGTCCAAAAACCATCACTTTTAAGCATAGGAACAATCAGTCATGTTAGCATAATCTCCTAACCAGTGGCGGATCCAGAAGCTAATCTCGGGAGGGGCACTGGCAGATTATTTTAAGAAACAATCCAGGCACAATAACCACTACAGCTCTCTGTAGTGGTTTTGGTGCCTGGAGTTGCTGTGGCGCTCTCCCAGAGTAAGTAGTCAAACCTTTTAAAAAAACGTTTGATAACTTACCCAGGTATGCCGGGATAGGGGTTGTAGTGTGTATGTGTGTGAGGGGTGCAGTGTGTGTGAGAGTCGCAGTATGTGTATGAAGGGGTAGTGCGAGAGGGGTGCAGTGTATGTATGGGGTAGCAATTTGTATATTGGGAGCAGTGTGTATTGGGAGCAGTGTGTTTGTGTGTGAGTGGCGCAGTGTGTTTTTGTGTGATGGGTGCTATGTGTGTATGGGGGCTGTGTGTGTATTGGGGGCTGTGTGTGTATTGGGGGCTATGAGTAAGGGGGACTGTGTATGTAAGGGGGGGCTGTGTGCGTAAGAGGGGCTGTGTGCGTAAGGGGGGGCTGTGTGCTTGAGGGGGGGCTGTGTGTGTAAGGGGTGTGTAAGAGGGGGCTGGGCTGTGTGTGTGTGTGTGTAAGGGGGAGCTGTGTGTAGGGGGGCTGTGTGTGTGTGTGTGTGTGTAAGGGGCTGTGTGTGTAAGGGGGGCTGTGTGTGGGGGGGGGCTGTGTGTGTGTGAGGGGGGCTGTGTGTGTGAGGGGGGCTGTGTGTGTAAGGGGGGGCTGTGTGTGTGAGGGTGGGCTGTGTGTGTAAGGGGGGGCTGTGTATGTAAGGGAGGGCTATGTGTGTAAGGGGGGCTGTATATTTGTGTGTGGTGCAGTGTGTAGGGGGTTATAGTTTGTGTGAGGGGATAGGGGGCAGATTAAAGATAAAAAAAAAAAAAATATTATTAAATAACTAAATAAATAAATATAGATAATGTCCTCCCTCCCTTCTTACTTTTGCCGAGGGAGGGGGAGACACTGCTCTCTCTTCCATTCCCTGGTGGTTCTAGTGGTGGAGTGAACTCTAACCTGCAGCTCAGGCTAGAGTTCACTCTCGCGAGCACGGAGCGTTGCCATGGTAACGCCCCATGCTCGCGAGAGGAGAACCCGGTGGAGCTGCAGGTAATAGCTCCCCCGGGTTCTCTCTCTCACTCACTACCCTGCCGGCCGCCCAGCAATCTGCCTGTGGGCCGGGGAGGGAGATCACTGATCTCCCCTCCGGTCCGTGTTGGCAAACAGCAGGGCTGGTGCTTGGATAGCACCAGCCCTGCATGGGCCGGCAGGGGAGAGCCTCGGGCAGCTATATTTTCTCGGGGGGGGCAATTGCCCCGTTGCCCCCCCCCTGGATCCGCCAATGCTCCTAACTTCACTATCAGATTCAAAAAGTGTGAACACATCTCCCTCTCTGATAGGCCCCTTTACATTTCTAATGATTGAGCGGTTGCTGTCATCCATGAATTCTACACAAATCTGGGTACACTGTCCTTGAGATCCTGTTCTTCCAAGGATTTTAGTGACTTAAGCTTGATGGGCTGGCTAGCTTCCATTATGGCCACTGGAGTTAGAAGAGCATGAAAAGTCATTTTAAAACTTGACAAACAACATTGTAACTTATTTGCCTTTAAAACACTTTAAGATTTCATTTATAGAAACCAGAGTGCTATTGTTAGATTCAAAAAACATTTTATTAGAGTTGTGCCGATTCTTAAGACTGCACCCTTAATGCGTGATCCTGTACATTAAACAAACACACTTATGAAACGAACTTATATATTTAAACCACTCTTCTTCTCTGCTGACACTTGATTAAAAAAAAAGAAAAAGAACAATCTATCTCTGAAGGTATTATGATTTATTTTACATCAAAGGAGAAGTAGTCAGTTCTTGCTCAAGGTTATGTTACCAAAGTAATGGGTTATAAACAAATATGTAACAAAATGCAAAGTTATGCACTTTGGGGGAAAAATGCACAAGCAACTTATATCCTAAATGGTAGTGAATTAGGGATAACAACACACGAGAAGGGTTTGGGAACTAGGCAACAATGTGCAATATCAATCAGCAGTGGCTAAGGCCAGTAAGGTATTGTCATGCATAAAAAGGTCATTCATTCTTGAGATGCGAATATAATTTTGCCTCTTTTTAAATCACTGGTAAGACCACATCTTGAATATGCTGTGCAATTTTGGGCACCTGTTCTAGAGAAGGATATTATGGCACTGGAAAGAGTGCATAGGTGGGCTCCAAAATTAATAATGGGAATGGAACATTTTAGCTATGAAGAAACATTAACAAATGTAAACCTCTTTAGTTTAGAAAAATGTTGCCTCAGAGGGGACATGATAACATTATACAAATATATCCTGGGCCAATACAAACCATTGTGTGGAAATCTATTAACAAACCAGACTATACATAGGACACAAGGTTATGTGTTTAGACTGGAAGAAATAAGATTTAGGCTAAAGCAAAGGAAAGATTTTTTTACTGTAAGAACAATAAAGATGTTGAATTCTCTGCCTGAAGAAGTGGTTTTATCAGAGTAATACAGATGTTTAAACAGCATACTTGCAACATAATATTAAATTATATAATTTTTCAACTGTAGGGTAATAGCTTCTTCATCTAAGGATAAATCTGACTGCCATTTTGGAGTCAAGAAGGAATGTTTTTCCTAGTTTGTTGCAAAATTGGAAATGCTTCTAACTGGTTCTTCTTTACCTTCTTTTGGATCAACAGCAACAAACTGATGTGAGGAAAGCTGAAATTGGTGGACGCATGTCTATTTTCAGCCCATATAACTATGTAACTATATGTAACTATGTTACTTTTTTTCGCTTTGTAATTGGAATAGACAATATTATCCTTTGTAAGACTATACTAAATAGTCACTCTGACTTGGTCCCGAAAATCTGCCCATAGCGTAAAAAAAAAGAGATAATTAATGAGAAAAAAGATGATTAATGCCTAGGAGACTGCCAATAAATATTGATTTTATTCAAAGTTCAAGTAATCAGTGATCAATAGAGAGTACAAAAGAAAGGAGCAGTAATATATATATATATAGACTACAATAAAAAAATATATATAAACATGCATTTTTATATTTTTTTTTTTGTTGCTCCTTTATCTCACTTTATCTCACTTTATCTGTGAATCAAATGGTGGGAAAATGTTCTTATCAACCTACTTCAGAGCACATACATAATATCTATATTACGTATATATTTTGCTGTGCAATGATTGGCCCATTGACCCGGAAGTCCCTCTAATGGCTGTCTGGTAGACAGCTACTAGAGGTGGAGTTAACCCCGTAAGATATTTTTTTTACATTTTTTACATTGCTCTGCTTATTTTCTTTCACATTTTTAGTTTACGTTTTGGTGAAGAGTGGGCTTAACTTATGCTTTTTCATTATTTTGAAAATAGTTAAGAACTCAAGTGTACTCCAGGCAGTTGTATACCAGGGGGTATGTATTTGTAGGTAGGTCAAGACAATGCTCTTACTCTTTCTAGACGATGGTGTCATGATCAGTTTGCAATTTGTTAAAATCGACTTGTTTTCGGTCTATAGGAGCATTCAGCAGTGCATTCTAACAGTATTATTTTTAGAAATGTATTAGGCATTGATTAACACAGCTTACCAGGCACTGTACCAGGACCGGATTTTCCTTTCACCTTTTATGTGTTGGTGTCCTTTAAGCTTAGAAAAAGAAAAGTAAAGTTTCCAACCTATACATAGGGATTTTCTATGACTTTTCGATCTTTTTTCGGGGGTTTTATTATGTCTTTACCATTATTCTTGGGGTTACCTCCATTGTTTTGGGTCGATATCCCTGGACCTCGAATCTCAAAGTGATTTTTAGGGTTCCCAAGTAAGGGATTTGAGACTGTTTCACATCCTGTTGCGTTGCATAGTTATTTGCAACATGTATATTTGCATTACAGATCGTTAGGGCTTGGTATTAAAGTTTGACACTTTGACTTCTCTTGATTTCTTCTGTTCAACAACTATGTATACCTTATTGTCGATTGCGTGTTTCCAGGATAACTGGATTATAAACGTCTCATGTGTAGCACACCTTCCTTTGTCCTCTTGCAAAATGATAGCATTCTTTTGTATAGGATGACTATAAGAATGATGAGAAAGTATTATTAATAATAGTATATATATATATATATATATATGTATATATATATATATATATATATATATAAAACAGGGGGGAGAGGCTGCACTCACCTGAACATGCATCAATGGGCTGCTGCTGGGGGCCAAATTATACAATACACAACCCCACCTTGTTTCATATATATATATTTAGGAGTCTAGCCAACTCCTTGGTTTTGCACCCCTCCCTGTCACAGGTGCCTCATCCCAGGACCCTATTTAGCCTTGTACTGCAGAGAGCCCCAGATGGAATTTTTTTCCCCAAGTAAGTGGGTTAATCTCATAAGAGCAGACATTAGGTTGTTCGTGTAGGACCTGCCAAAGATGGGGTACATTGACGTTGTGGCAGGCTTATGCAATATAATGTAACTAAACCCCCGTTATTTTTGTCTAGATTAGTTTAAAAAAAAAACTAATAAAATCTTTCAACGTTGAAGTTGCTGTTTAGTGGATAGGTGAGGGTGCTGGATCTTGTGTATTGTATAATTTGGCCCCCAGCAGCACCCCATTTATGCATGTTCAGGTGAGTGCAGCCTCCCCCCCGTTTCATATATATATATTTGGGAGTCTAGCCAACTCCTTGGTTTTGCACCCCTCCCTGTCACAGGTGCCTCATCCCAGGCCCTTTTAGCAGGACCTGGAAAGATGGGGTACATTGATGTTGTGGCAGGCATATGCAATGTATGATCATATAATGTAACTAAACCCCCATTATTTGTGCCTAGATTAGGTGTTTTTTTGACTTTAAAAAAACTAATAAAATCTGTCAACATTGTTAAGTTGCTGTTTAGTGGATAGGTGAGTGCGCTGGATCTTGTGTATTATATATATGTATATATATATATATATATATATATATATACAGTGTAATGTGGTATCTCAGCATATGCAAGGTTTCTAGAAATAGGTGAGAGTCTATAGCAGAAAACAAATACACTAACACTAAAAAACATTAGCAACACATTATGATGCAGTAGAAATGGACTTTGTTATTTAATATTGGCTTGGATCCTGTTGGCGTGTATTCGTTTGCATTCCATATTTACCATGCAAGTATACCGTAATTGAACAGTAAACTGATCGCATAAGGCAACCATTATTCTAAGTTATAGGACTCTCTGTTGAATTTAACAACCATGAGAATATTGCAAATGCCGTATGTGCACTCATAAATGAGAAACTATTCCTGGAAAATAGACCTTTGAATAAAAAAATTGAAACTCACCAGTAACGTGTTATCTTTTTTTTTTAATACAATGTTCTGTTGTCTTTAAAATTTATAATGAAGATTTAGAAAATAACATTCACTAAATGTTGGTGGCTAGTGAATAAGCCCCACAGTTTTTCTAACATTTAAAGGAATTATCAATAGAGATGATTGACATAACTGCTAAGACAGATATTCCGTTATAATAAATAGCTTTACACGACAAAAACCTCAAAGTGTGACTCAAACTTTGTTTTAGCAATTCGATGCGTCATTGAAAACAAAAGGATCTTAAAGCTTATGACTTACCTTTGATACTGGGCTTTGCTGTATATGACATATGTGATATTAGAAAAAGACAGTTGATGTTAATTTATGAGCCATATATGACAAATATCACCTTTGGATTCATGCACTGTCATGTTACGTAAAATATGGAGTAATTGAGCCTAACATTTCTAAGCTGTAGCTAACATGGGAACTTGCTGTTCCATTCTAAAGTTATGGATGCAAAAATGTTTGATAAACTGAAGAAGTATAGTCTTGCTTAATTTAGCATTATAGCTTTCTAAATGTATAAACCCCTTTCTCCAAACTCTGGTGTAATGTAAAACTAAATTAATGTTTTTTTTCTGAAGTCAGAATAATTTTCTAAATAAACATAATATATTTCTTATAAAATCTTCATGATTGTCATTTTTGGCATTTATAAAGCACCAACTTTTTCTGCAGCACTTTACAATATTACAAAAGGGGGAAATTTAACAATTAAGAGACATTTACAAAATGTTACAGAAACAATAGGATGATGAGAACCCTGCTATTATTATAAAATACTTATGTTGACTGAGTTGGAATTTGAATGACATTTCATTGCAATCAAAAGTTGTCTTATGCTAAGTTTATGTCTGGTAAAAAAGTGAGCTTCTACAGTCTTGATATAAAATTTCTAGCAGCTGTCGAGAAGAAGGTTACTCCAAGAAGGTCTCTAGAGAATCTTGCATGTACGAGTGGGCAACAGAGATGCAGGTTCCTAGCTACAGAAAGATCGGGGAACCGGTGAGGGAGAATTTCAGGTAAGTATATATTCTTTCAGTTTATCTTCTGAGCTACCAAACACCAATGGAGCATGTAGACTTCGGAAGCTTTTGTAAGATATGCAACGACCACAAAAGTGAAAGACATTTTAAAGCAGCCCTGATTATAGTCGAGAATTTATAAATTACCAAATCTTATGGAAATATGTAAATCCAGGATAATAAGACACTCTGTATTAGAGGGTTATTGGTGGATATAGATACCTTTTCCATATACCATTTTTATCGAGTTTTAAATTGCAATAAAAAACAAGACTTATCTCAGAAATGATAGCCAGGCATAAGAGTAGCCAATGATATAAGTTGCTGGATTCGACTATGGCATAATGATGAATCACAAAAGAAGTATCAGCATTCAACCGTGCTACATAGGTCTCGGTTGAATATTTTGTTGGATAGACTTTTAAAATAATTTTATATTTTTGGATACATTTTAAAAATTATTTCATATTTTGAAAAAAAATATTATATTTTGACTTTTTTATATATATTGATACATTTTTATATATGGTATATATTTTTATATTTTTATATTAAAAAAATATTTTTAGAAGTTTAGCAAAAAATATGAAATAATTTGAAATCTTTATCCAACAACGTTAAATTAAGGCCATAGTTGAATGTTTAAAAGACAGCTACAACTTTTAACCATGTGAAAGATAGAGGAAAATAAAGAAAAGGAAGGAACAAAATGATGAGAGAGCTCCAGAGAGCCTTGGCGTGAAGTTAGGATTTCCATTATATTTTATTAATTGCTCCAGCTGGCACAAAGTACTAAACACTTACAAAACAAGTCAGCCAGCACTATGCCATCTCAATATATCTCAGTGGTGTCACTTTTCACTTCTTGAAGAGCTAGGAGTGTCTAAATATATATTCTTACAGTAGAAGGATTTTGAAGTATATTTACTAAACACCAAATTATGCTGCTAGGAAAAATTAACTGCAAAATGTAGCCTAAAATAATTAGACAGTCACAAAGATAGCTATGCTACATTTTGTAATGTGTAACAGTATACGTCCTTACAACAACACTGAGCTAAATGCAGAAAAAAAACCTGGTCTCCCATACTGCTAAAGGGGTTTCTATTTGTATAAGTACTCAGTACAGAGGGAGATACTTACAGAGTCTTTAAATAGGGACACTGGGACCCCCACTTATGTTTTCACGCTAGCACTTGTAGGATGAGAGTGGAGTTTGAAGATTCTTGGCAACTTGCATTCTCATTAGTGGTCTAAAGATTGTTTGCTATCTGAGGCAGATTGTTTGCGATCTGAGGCAGTGAGGATAGATTGTACATGAATAGAGATGGTTAGTTACATAGTGTGAGCTTTTATACTGCATTTTCCTAGGTTTAGAGTACCTATATTATGTAATTATCAGAAAAAGGACCAATGCAGGGATTTGTTTTTTCACAATTCTAGTTTGTTCTCCTTTCATTTGCCCATGTCACCCTTCTCCATTTATTTTCCATCTTATTTACTTCTCACGTCTCTCTCGTCCTTTGGCAGTCTCTTGCAGTCTGTTTTTCACAGGATCCCAAATAATGTCTGTCTCTTGATGGACAACTTTTAGTATATCAATGGAAAGCATAATTGTATACACATTATTTAGATAAATACTCTTCCACAGTACATGAAATTAAATTCTGTCTCAGTTTCTGTGTCTGTGAGAATACGATGTAGACAACTGGATGGTAATGCTTTTAGGGTGATTTACATCGACACACATTGCAAAGACATTCTGTGATGGGCACTTTGTCGTGATGTCTGGGTAAATCTGTGTCTTCTCAGCATCCATTCATGTATTGTAGGATTCAAAGCTCACTTTGTACACCTACATCAATCATCTCCTAGATCAGAGATGGATGACTGAAGCTGATACATTTTCCCCTTGTATCGTCATCGTTATCACCATCTTTTCCAAATGTCATTTGGTATTTGCTCTACTGGAACAAGACCTCACAACACAAACTTATTCTCACAACACAAATGTAAACTTATTTTTTGTTGTTGCTGTAGAACAGTAGTTGACAAATAGTTGAGCCTCAATTGTTGCAGAACTGCAACTCCCATACGCTTGCAGGCTAAAGACTACTAAAGCAGGATGAGAATGATATTTCTGAAACATCTGAGGAACTCATCTTTGGTGCAGAGTGTCCTGCATTAAATAAGGAAAAATGCTACACTAAATGTTCTTGTGCAATGTTGACTTTCCTACTCCAGCTGCCTTTGTAATTAAAAACTCTTCATAAATGAACAACTCACCAGAAAAGTCAAACTGGGTGACTGTCACAGGGATCATAACCCAACTTACAGGAATGGCATATCCCACAAACAGAGGTTCTAGATAGACATATTACCGGGTCTTAGAGCAGCTAGACTTAACATTTATAAAGATAAAGACAGAGTCAGGAATAGCCAAGGTCGGGGATATAGAAAATATGGATAAATTAAATAAGAAGTCAGGTCAGGATGCCAGAAATACTCAAAATCAGAAACAGGCCAGGTCAGGATACCAGAAATGCAAAATGTCATATATAAGTCGGGTCAGGATACCAGAAATACACAAAGTCAAATACAAGCCGAGGTCAATATCAGAATATAACAAAAGATACTTAATATGAGCATTAATGTGTATCAAAGCTGAAACCAGGATATATCAGTGAACAAAGATTCAAATAAACTTTATATAGGCTAACATACTTTCTGATTGGTCGACGTCATCGCTAAGACTTCAAATGATTTGGGGTCGTCTAGATGACGTGGTCACTTTAAGGGCTGGTGTGATGTCACATATAATGAATAGATAAAAGATGCACGATTCAAGCAGGCAGCATCCTTTAAAATACAAGGAAGAAAATGGCTAGGATTTTGGCCTGCACAAACCAGCAGAGGGTTCTGTTCGCCGGGCCGAATTGTAAGTATAAAGAAATTCCTGTTCAGGCCGCATGGCTATGTGGAGCATTCGGGCTGCGCCTCCTGAGGAGGTGAGCTGTATGGCCGTGTAATGCATTCTTCTTGTGCGGCTCGACAAGGGGAGCAGCGTGGGTGAAAGGAGCAGGTAAGTTCCTCATAGTGACAGTCAGAGAATGATAGATAGCAGGAAGGGAGAAGAGAAGGAAAAAGGGGGGAAAGATGAGTAATTGCTAAGGAGCAAATATCTGGTTTTCACCCAGATCCCTCCACTGGAACACCCAAGGTGTGAGTGAAGTTTTTCAGTAGATCACCAGTCACATCCATAAGTCCTGCACAGACTAGGAAACTTATGGAAAGTTTGCTACCCCTATATTTGTTTAAACAATGCCATCCATGTATCTGGAATATGTTGCACCTAGAGGCATGATTAAAGCTTTATAAATAAATCATCTCACAAGAGTCTGAGCAAAGGACAAGACCGTCAAGTGGGCAAGTATGTATCTCTCTACCCAACTACTGAAAAAAGCATAGTGACACTACGCACTGGGATTTCGTGCCAATCTAGAGGGATAATAATGCATTTCGGATGCTTTTAAGCACCCCCTATGAATATAAAATGTGATTTTTCCTGAAACAGCTGCTTTAGGGCATATTAAGTGCATATTAAGTGCATATTAAGTGCATTCTTAGCTTGAGACAATATGCTGAGTAAAAAGGAAAATAATATATAATGAGAAAGCCTTCTAAATAGAAAGATGAGATGTGAACCAACCAACAAATACGTAATGATTGCAAGGTTTTGAGATTACAGTAAATTTACCTGTAGGTGCTATGTAGCATTGTATACTTAAGGGGAAATTCTTTAACCACTTCTCATAAAAAATCTGGTTTGGGCAGTTTGTTCTCTTGTAATGTATAGAAACAGGTATATGACTAATCTTAGAAAGATGTGGTAAGCAACTTGATAGTCAAGGTGTTAGCCCACCATAGAAAACCCACAGATTGTAGATAAAATGTTATTGTTTAATTTTGCATACAGCTTATAAGGAACTAATTGATTTTTACAAGAAAATATGTTAGTTTGATGTCCACATGGACAAGAGTTAAACTGATAAAAAGGGTGGTGAGTTAATTCATATACCAAGGAAAATACATTAAGAAAATATAAATAACTATAACTAGTATAACTAATATAAACTAATATAAATAACTATAACTATTTCAGAACAGGTAGTGGATTCATTAATACACCTCCTAGCACTAACTAATTAAATTAGTTTAACCAACGAATGTCAGTCAAACTATGAATTATTCTAAACAGAATGCCGGCCTCTTGCGTAGCTGAGGCTAAGGGAGCTATTAGTCAATTCACAGTTTTCATTGCAGAAAATGCTAACGTAAGGGGTTTACAGTGACATAGAAAGAGTAATAAATAAGAGCAGAAGTAATGAAATGCCACACTCACAGTTTTTAGCAGACTACAATTCCTATAGAGTTTTTGCTAATAACTTGTTCTGTTTGTGGCTGAGCCTAATCTAGGGGTTATAACTACAAGTATTCAGATAATTGCAGTATAGTTGCAGGACAGATCAGTATGTAACATATGACCCCCATTAATTCAGTGATTGCTGAGTTATTCAACATCCAGTGACTTTATTGGAAGATAAGACCCTAATTGCTTCTATAGAGACTTGTCTCTGCATCTAAAACGTTGAAAACATTTTTGGAACCCTTATAGTCATCCTGCATCTACTGTTCAGCAAGCTCTGTATCTACACACTAGCTATGCTAAAATATATATTTTGTCCACTGACAACACTGTATGGTGTGTGATGGAATAGGTATCTGATTTGCGCATAAGTGGATCATAGGAGAGTTTACTTTTTTTCATTTAGCTATTTTAACTGTCTAGCCTTTTTTGATTTTTTTATCACTTAATGTGCTGATTAGCATTTTATTGACAGCAGACTTATAAATCTACTGTTTTGAGAAGAACGCAACAGCCAATCAGCATCAAGAGGGCTTTACAGATCAAGCTGCGATGGTTTTAATTGAGTCTTTTAAAGTTGGATGAAGATATTTTTTTGCCTTATTTTCACTGCATTTTGAATAACAATAGAATGCACTGACTTTAACCCCTTAATTACAAAACTTCTGGAATAGAAGGGAATCATGACATGTCACACATGTCATGTGTCCTTAAGGAGTTAAACATCCTTTTGAGCCAACCCCATCCAGCCTGTTTAAACAACATATCTAGAGAGTATAAACGCAGAAAACGAATCTCTCCAGTCTTCAAAAAACTTTAAACTTTTGTGATTTTAAACACTCTCTCTAACAACAAAATGTATTTCATAGCATGTTACACAAAACAAAAGAAAGAAAAAACAAGTGTGCTATTCTTTGTGATAAACAAACCGACACCAACATTCAAAACAAACAAAAAAATAAATAAAAAGTTTATTCAATATTATTGACTGTAAATGGTCTGTTAACATTTACCATTAAGACATTATTCTTTTTTTTTTTAAACTGTTCTATAGCATTAAAGATTGCTTAGTGTTTTTATAATTAATTCCATAACCTATTCTTATTTTCTTACAATCACAATCAACTCCTTTACAACCAGCACACATTATAGAAAATGTTAGTTTTGTTTTGTATTATATTACACCAAAATTATATTACACTGTCTCTGTACAGACATGTGCATATATAAATATATACTCGGCTGGAATTTTGAGTATTACATTCATATATACACTGGCATGCACTTTATATTTCTGGGTTACTGGAAGGAGGTGAGTGTAATCCATTGTAGATTTTACTATTTAAACTCCCACTACCACTCTAAGCCAGTACCCGGTTTTTAAATTTATTTTTAATGTGTTTTTTTTCTTCAATGTGATCTTATAAATTGGGAATATTGGATCCTGTAGGCATCTTTGGCACCCAAGAGCATGTATTATAGAGCCTGGGACAGTTCTGGGCCATGTGAGTGATACTCCAACCCCATTCCTTCACCATATATATTTTTATGGTTCACACTAGGTTGGTTGTAATTTTTTGTGCTTTATTTTAGGTATTCGGTGGTACCCAGTTTTATGAATATATGTTTATATTTTAATCTATTTATTTTTGCTTATTGTGCCACAAGCTTCACTTCCTTACTGGTATATTTCTTTATTTTGGTTGATACGCCGGCACATGCCTTTTTATAGTGCTTGGCATAGGTACATACACATTTGGATTTTCCCACATTTTATAATGCTGCAATGTAAGAATAAAAATGATGCTAATGGAATTGATAGTACTGGATTTGCATAGCATACCTTACACTTAAAGGTTATTAACTTTTAAGTGTTAGGTATGCTATGCAATTTTTTTTAACTCAAACAAAAAAAAAAGTGCTCAAGTGTTCAACCCTGGTGCCATGAAACCCCAAAGTAAACCCAACCAATCAAACTCTACTCAATTCAGTTGTGATGTCCTTGAGAAACACCAATTGTCCTTCCGTTATAAATAAATGTTCCAAACTCTGGACACACAAAAAGCTGGACTTTATGTATGGTGAGAAGGAAGACTTTGCTAAAAAAAACAAACAACAAAAAAAAAATCTAAAATTTACCAAAAGGCATGTGGGAGGCACAACCGAAGATATAACTTGTGGTCTGATGAGACTATTGCAGGATAATAAATAAATGTTACCATAAAGTGATTTAAAATCAAGAAACAGAATCTCTTAAAATGACCTGGTTAAAACCAATTCTTAATCCAATGGATAATTTGTGCAAAAAAACTTTTAAAAAAACTGTTCATTAGCGTTCCACATCCAACTTGACAGACCATGAGCAATTTTCCCAAGAAAAGTGGTCAAAAATTGCAGGATCCAGATCTGGTGCAGAACTGGTGAAGAAAAAAACAAATGAAAAAAAAAAAAATCACAGTTGTAACTGCAGCCAAAATGTTTCTAACAAGTCCTCCCTTGGGGGTGTGAATACTTATGCAACCAAGAAAAGTTTTTTCCTTAAAATTTGTGCCACAAAAAATGTTGATACAAACATAAATTAAGCTCTGTGCTCCAACTCCCACTACTCATGGGCAGCAGCAATGACTACAGTACACATAAGCCCCAATACATACAATAAGAACCAAAGGAGTAGTGGGAATTTGAGTGCAGGACTTAATTGTGTATGTAAGTTTGTGTTTTTGTATTACACAACAATATCACAATGCTGCCACCCATGCCATGTGTTATCTATATATAGGGTTAATATGTGTGTAGGGAGTTTAAAAAAAAATAAAAAAAATACCCCTCTCTTTCTCATACCCCTCTCTTAAAGCTGAAGACAGCAATGCAAATTTTTAGTATAGGACTCACCTAAGATGTTTTGCCTTGACGTGGCAGGTGATCTTACAATGTAATGGCCATTGGAATGATACTAAAAAACTTCCAGTTATTTTGGATAGTCTGCAAGTAATTTTTTTCCTTTGGTTTAAAAAAAAAAAGTAACTTTCAAGTTTCAATTTAGAATAAAAAAAAAGTACAAATCTTATTAAAATCAAATTTAAAGCCAGGTTGTGATATTACAAGTCATATATAGAACTATGTATATATATATATATATATATATATATATATATATATATATATATATATATATATATATATATATGTGTGTATATATATATATATATATATATATAAATATATAAAACTAGGTGTATATATATAGGTATATATAGAGAACTAGGTATATATATATATATATATATATATATATATATATATATATAACCCCTCTCTTAAACTATGTATATATATAGGTGTATATATATATATATATATAGAGAGAGAGAGAGAGAGAGAGAGTTAGGTATATATATATAGGCATGTATATATTCAGGAGACCCACCGAAAGTTATTAATCCTTTAATGAATGTGGAAATTATACTGCGGATTAAAACAAAGTAAAAGAACTAAATTGTGAAGAGCCCTTAACAGGTGTAAAATTTGCAGGAGCAAGTGCAGCCTGATTTTTGCAATGCTGGGAGCTGTCAATGTTGAGAAACTTGCCATACCTGTCAGCTGTCTCCTCCCCCATTCCAACAGTCCACCTTATAAAATAAGAAGGCAGCAAGACATAATCCTACCACTCCAAAGTTGCACTGCTATTTGGAGAGTGCTGTTTTGGTGACAGTAATGTTAACACTGTCATAGTAACAGAACGTGGAAGGTATAGACTTGGAGGCTACTTTTTAAGCTAGTATTGCACATACTGGCTAGAGCCATGAGTATTCTCCCAGTCTTGGTACTGACGGCCCTGTGCCTCTTCGCCAGCGTATCATCTGATAAAGGTAAATATGGTTTCATTATACATTTATCAAAAAAATCACTGTATCTTTTATTGGAAAATAGTATTTATATGTTTATGCTCTGGATTTTGTCAGGGTTTCGGACAAAAAAATAACATTTTGCTCTGAAGATTTAATTATCGGTTCTGTTCGTAATAGCAATGATTTATTCTTCAGCTACTTGGATAGACACTACAGTTCGTTTTATTATATTTTCTAAAAATTTGCGTCTTGTTATTTTGTTTTCTAGCTTTTCTGCATTATTACACTTTAATTTGAACAAAATACTATAAATCTATCCTAAGTCTGTCCTAAGTTATCTTTCATTATTTATCGTCAACCCATGCCATCAGCAATTCTTGTCTTGAAAGATGCTATGCAGCCATATCCTACCCTTGAATTTCTAATGCAATGATGCTAAAAAGGCAAGTCATTCAATTTCAATGGTGGATCTTCTAGACTATTGGTATTGATGAAATAGATAGTTATCAGTACCCCAAAACCAACAACATAAATAGATTGGTCTCTGAGGTTTCCCAAACTTGCTAAACCATTTTCACTACTTTATGCTTAAAATAAATTACCTAAAATATATATATATTTTTTATTGATGCACAGCTTTTTCAACGTGTTTTTGAATATATGGAAATTATATAATTTTTTAAAATTAATATTTGTAATGCACAACTTGTTCTTAAGTAATTACCTATTCTTTGCCAAATAGACTTTAGCAATTTTGAAGAAAAAAAAATTAAAAATAGCAATTATTTTTAATGTTCACAGAAATTAATGCTTACAGGAATGAATGCTTATATCTCAAAAAGTCAAATGCAGGCATTGACCACAATATGGCATCTACACTCTTTGTAGCCACTAAATAGTGTTTTGTTATGATTACATACATGCAAAACTTGTCAAAGCACTAGAACGTTTAGTGAATGAGCCACAAAATGATTTCTCTTTTTACTTGAAGTTGTTAAGTGTTAGATCATATAAGCTTTACAATGTTCATAAAGACTTTAATTTGGCAGAAGACACACGCTGATCAAATAATTTATATCTGTTCGTTTCTGGACAAAAAGGTGAATTAAAAATAAAAACAACAACATTTTTTTTTTTAAATAAATGGATTATCTAGGAAAAAGCTATTTTCCATAGGCCTTTGTATTAATTACTTATAAATATTTTAAGGATCTAGATATCATCAAATCATCAAAAACATTAAACAGCAAGTTGTAAAAAAAACCTCAATTCATCAATAATTGTATATTTATGTATTTCCTGGTGAGTATCACATACAAAATATACCCTGTCCAGTCCATACAATGTTTCTTTTATCTTGTTAGTGTATTCTTTTAAGTTTGACAGCCTTTATGTCTTAAAGTGTACCCCTAGGCAAGTTATGCTAGGAACCAACACACCTTTCTGCCCATAGGCACTAAATCTAGCTAGACCAGAATTTTAAGATTTGCAGCATTCAAAACTGCATATTTCATGAAAGTGGACTGCCAGAATGAGAACAATTCACTGACTATGTGTTTAAGTGTTGACTTTTAGCAGAGATAACATCTCATTGGGCAGCCCTAAGGCTATAGTGTCCTATATGTAGGACTGCACTACCATCCTTAAAATCTGTCATCTTGGTAGAACATGAACAGGTCTGGTGACCCATGCACTGCAACTTACTGGAGACCAACCTACTGCTGCCATATATGCAGAGTTGAAAAAATAGGAGTTTATAAATTAAATTCTGAAACAGAATAGCAACATTTGAACAAAAATAGTTTATCAGAATATATTTTCACTTCCAGCAATAGTCACAGACAGCTTGGGTACTTTAACTTGAATTAACATGTCCGAGCAGGGGTAGGCAACTTTCGGCACTCCAGATGTTGTGGACTACATCTCCCCTGATGCTTTGCCAGCATTATGATTGTAACAGCATTATCGGAGGTGTAGTCTACAACAATATCTGGAGTGCCGAAGGCTGCCTGCCCCTTATGTAGACTATGTTTAATTCAGCAATACTCAGTCTTATGCTGTGGAGGTCTTCAATACCCATGATGACTCACAGCCAGCCTACAGCCTATTCTGCTGCTAAGTCCTGCTGTGGCTGACTTAAAATGACTAGATTTGCAGTTGTAAGTATATTATATATGTACATTATTGGCGTAACATAAACAATCTGGACACAAGCCAGTTTGATTCTTGCTGGTTTTCTTTTTCGCAAAGCAAAAAAAGAAAAATGAAACAGAACAATCAAACCTGTTTTTCCTCGAATGCAGGACAATCATCATTTCTGCTTCTTAACAATTATATATTATATATCAACTCTCCTGAGATGCATGCTGGGAAAAGATCTATACTGCAAAACACGGATAAGCTGTCTACTTAATACTAATAATGGAATGCACAGCTAATCATATTTCACGTGTTGTAGCACAAATAGAAGCGATATTTAAACACGAATACACGGGTTTGCCATGTAGAGTGTCTTGCAGCATCAATATAATTAAATGTTTAAGCATTGTGAATTGAGCTAGTGATTCTTTTAATCTTATTAAAGTTATTTAAAGCTCATAGGGAATTCATAGCTCAGGGCAAAATAAAACTAACATCAGTTCCACTTGCTTAATAAAAACAGTTAGCAATGAGACACTGTGAAGGTTGCTTAACAAAGCGAGAATTCTTGGGAATTCCAATTGAATTTCAAATTTAAGGCCAAAAAAGTCAAACCGAATACTTATATGGATATGTTTTTTTCAGTTCAGCTACTCTAGCCTTTAAATTGAAATGTACCTTGAATTAATTCTGAATTTCCATCTAAATTCTGTTTTTTCTGCTTTTCATACACCTCTAACAATTTAATAAAGGGATCTCCCAGCACGTTTTCCACTGGGATAATTATAACTGCAACACAAAAATGAAAATGCTACAATTTGTATAATAGTTTCCTGAAGCATACTTGTTTAATTAAGCTTCCATGATTAACATTATGTATCACCCAGCTTATACAGGGAAGGGATATATTGACATTGGCATTTAGTTTGTAATGTCTTAGTCCCTCCTCTCGTATTCAAAGGTTGAAAGAACAAATACATATAGTTCTGCTTTAGGAAAAAGAAAAAAAACTCAACTTGCTGGTTTGTAAGTGATTATTTACTAAGATATGACAAAGTGAAAAAAAATGTGAGGTACTCCCTCATTTGACTCCCTCTTGACATGATTATAGAAAAATACATAATTTTAAGTGTTATCCTCACTTATAAATCTGATTTGCTAACACTTACAGTGTTTTCATTGTTAGTTAAAGTTAAAGAGCAAGAATTATGGAGCTGTATGTAAACATTGTCACATAAAAATATAAGTGCAATTTTATATGGGATTCCTCATTGTAGTGAAGTAGGTGAAGGGTGGAGAAATGGCTGTAAATTCTGAGTATTGAGCAAACACACTTTATTTAATGTCCCTTGACTGTCAAGGTCTCTGTGTTTTTATAATTACATAATGTCGTGTTTAATATTAGTACAAGGAAAGGAATCCCGACAGTCTTCTCCATTCCTTTTAGTTGGTCTATTCTAGTGTACCCATAAAATGTAAGATATAGGGTCACAGGTGGAATTCAATTGTCTCATTTCTCATTACAAGCCAATAGCGATACATCTGCAATCCTTATCAATACATTTTGATTAGTATATAATACATCTTAGAGTTGTGTATTAAAAATTCAGGAATTTCAATACTTGGTAGGAAAATATGTAGACCTGAGAACTGATTTTAGGCCAAAATAGATTAAATGTGCTGTTTGTATGAGTTAAATATTATAATTAACCTTGTATGTTGCCAATGGTTTTCCAGTTGCATGTTACAGTGTATTGTGATAAACAAACTACGGTTTTAAAACTGCATGTTTTGAAAAAGTGCTATACCAGGACTACAGAACACCATTGTTTCTCTATATACATTCAAATTACATCAAATTAGGTGCAAAAAGTGATGATTTTATTTTTTCTTTCCTGCAGCAAGTTGCACATTTAATGGAAAGACCTTCAAAGATGGAGAGACAATTCTTGACAACTGCGAGATATGGTAAGACACTTAATGTTAATGTTAATCTAAAAAACACTTAGTGTTAATTTAGGGAGACATCGTAAAGGAAAATTAAAATGTAAATATTCTCGATAACATAATAATTTGCATGTTTTCAAATGAGAGCAGTAGCATAATGACTATAGCTAGTAATGTATAAATGGGAGTATTATGGGACATCACATATCCACTAACGTTTGAGTTGACTTACCCAATGTCGCATTGAAACAGATGTCATAGGCAGTAAATCAATGTCAACAATGAACTAAAGGCCTGTCAGTTAAAATGTCTATCACTGTGTAAGCCAACACATTTTGGAAGAATATGACCTTTGCTATTATAAATATGATGAAATGGATACTCACTAAGTCCAAACTTTTGGCCAGCTTCCCTGAACAGGCAGTGTTACTTGTTCAAATTGGGAATTAAAGTCCCAAAGCTGCTGATATCGTGAACGGAAACACAGCAAAGAGAAAGAAAATCCATACAGTCGTCTGTATGAATTCCAACAATTATCGGATACCTTCTAAATTTCCATGTTCGTATATTTGATAATGTTTCTTATACTTATGCAGGACATACATTTTTTTTAGGTAACTAGCCTCTTACAAATGCAATCAATTCAACAACTCCTGTTGTGTTCTACTTATTTGTCTTAGCTATGCAATCGTGTTTTCAAATAAATGTCAAGATGACTTTTTTTTAAGGAAAAAAACGCTTGTCAATAAATTGAAAAGAAATTAGGCGCACATTTAAACAGTAAGACAATTTCAATATTTTCATGTATTTTCTTTGCAGTGAGTGTGTCGATGGAGAAATAAAAGACTGCTCAGTAAATGCAAACTGCAAAGGTAAAACTCTTTTTAATTTATAATGAATTGTTTTATTTTGAAATGTAATTATAATAGTACTCTTTATCTTCTTCAAAACCTTAGGCAAACCACCTTATATTATGGTAGTCCTTGCGTGTGTCATGAAAAGGTTAAAATAAAAGCCTTTTCTGATAGCATCCCTTCCATGCCATATCTGTCATGTGATCTGCTTTTGAACAAATGCATGTTATGCCATTTGTTACTAAATTCTCGTATTTGTTAAAGTATAAAAAGTAAAAGCTTGAAAACGTAGTCCTGTGGGTTGTTTTCGACAATGCCTACAATCTCTCAGCCGGAACGTAACCCAGCAAGTTTTCAGATTCACTGAGTGAGGATTGGAGAAAAAAAACAGGTTAAGGGTGCTGTACTTTTAAATAATCTTAATCATACACATACCAAAAAGATAGAGAGGCTTACATATTTAAATGTCTCGTCAAGCATCTTATTTCCACCACGTATCGAAATGTACCTGTTTTCTGAATTTAAACCAGAGATGGTGACTCAACAAGAAGAACCCAATGCTGCTATTGATTATGAAGATGACCCAAATGTAATTGGAAGCAGCAATGGGAATTCCTCAAATCGTAAAAAGCGTGACTTGCTTCGACACCAGGAAATGAAAGTCAACTTTCCAAATGTTGCGCGTAAGTATGGACACCATCAAAACATTCCATCACATAGAGTTTATTGAGTACATATTTAGCACTGGCAAGTAGAAAATTACCCCTGGTGAGCATTATGTGTAGCTAATTGTGCTCATGTTTTTCCCACCCTTCACTTAGAATTGAGAGCATTCAAGTAAGTAGGCCTGATGTTATAACTGATCATGGGAATTTTTATGCCATAAAGGGACACTTCACTGCCCAAATAAAAACACAGTTTAGTAGTGATTCAAAATAAAAACATTCATACCTTTAATTATGCATTTTTCATATCGAAAAGCATTTTGCAAAAGCTGCAGTTATCTTGTCTGAAGCCTTTTGAAGCTTCAGACTTTCAGTGTCTGTCCAACCACTGACATCTCAATGCAGCTCAATGAGAAGGCTTTGCAAGGCAGATGCTCTGAGCAATTGCTACTTCTTGAGTTTAGCTCCACTGAGCTAAACATCCCAGGAAGAAACATGACATGTTGTCAGTTTGATAACCATGGGGGTGTAATAAGGTTAATTTACAAAAGTGACAATTTCTATTGAACTCTACACTTTGTGTAAAATGAAAGAGAGAGGACACACTTGCACATAAAGCACTTCAGCAAGCTAAAGTACTTTGGTGTCCAGAGTGTCCTTTTAATCCATTTCTGATATGATGACATATACTGTGCTGTTAAAGGATTGTGTCTTGTGATTACATTGTCTTAAAATAGGACTCCATGCTGGAACGCACATATTCTGTTTATAAAGATTTGTTTAGATAGTGCATTAATAATGTGCAAAAGTTCCAAAATAATAAAATGCACAAAAGTTACTTAAGTTTGATTGAATTCCCCATAGTTAACATAAACTGCAAGACACGATCAATCAGTCGGGATGTTCTTATGTTTTCTGTAGAACATTTCAAAGTGCCGACTTTATCCCATAAATCTCTGCACAGAATAGCTTTATGGACAGAACAGGGGTTGCTGGAAATTGTAATTCAGTTATCAGATTTTGTATTTATGAAAAAACTCACAAAAAACATGTGCTGGATTTACTGTTGCCATAAACAACTGTGTGATAACATGAAACAACTATGCAGGAGATACAGTGCAGGTTGAGAGAGACAGTAATCAAGAAAAATGTACAGACAGTAAGCAGGAAGAAGGAAGTATTTTAGAATGGAGGAAGTAGAATTAGGGGAGTAGGGAGGGTTAAGATGTCAAATTTTGCTAAAACATCTAGTAATTTCAACTATACAAAATTGAGCATGCAAAATACAGCCAATTATTTAAGCCACAATCTGTAGAATGCATGAAAGTTTTGTTGGTAACAGGAGTGTCGATTTAATGTTCTTGGATTTTTTTTTTTTTTTTATCTGAAATATATTGTACTGAAAAGTATAATTTGATGGGTCATTACAATTTTCTAATGTTACAGAAACAAAATCATCTGGTGGTTTCGAAGCAAGAGCTGCTATGCAAAGTCATGGCGGTTTATTTAGCGGTGGATCACAATCCAGCATTTCACAGCAAGGACAAGGTGAGTTACAGCTTGTGATGCACAAATTTAGTTGGTTTGCCATTTTAGTAGTAATATGAAACCTGAAAAATGTTTCCTTTTAAAGGGAACTGTCACTTCCCCATTTAAAAATTATGTTTACTGGCTCCCTATATATAACAAATATTTATTTTGGAGGTGTGAAAATAAAATGTGTAAATTAGCACCTATTTATCCTGCGACTGGGTGCCTCCATCTTAGCTCTCTATCAGTCACTGTCATAAGTTCTGTCTTTACACCAACGGCTGTTAGAGCATTATAAAAAAGGTAGTTCACAACATCTGGATTGCTGAAGGTTGGCTACTCCTGGCTTAGAATGAACTTGAGTTTGACTTAATTTGCAAAAATGTCAATATATATTGGGGGGAAGAAAAACAGAGCAAATTTATGGTATAGTTTCTTGAGAACTGACTGAAAAACAAAATATGTTTCACTATCACCTTTTATTCAGGTGTTTTGTTTCATTGTATTGTCTCTATGAAATTAACATCAATAATGCAGAAACTAAATGTGTCTCCTATTTATTGCAGTGGGTTTTGGTGTTGGCGGTTTACATTTGGGAGGCTCTGTCCAAGGTGGATCCAGTTTTAGCAGCAGAAGCAGCGACTCACAAGCAAATGGTAAGTTCTAACTCATAGTTACTCATTTTAGATGGTCAGATCCATAGAATATCTGCAATATTTTCTTCACAGTCACCTGATTTGAGGTAAGGAAAATTAAACAATTGCTTAGCACTTACAACGGCACAAAGCATCTCTAAGTATATCTAAATGATAACCTTTTCCAAAAATGTTTTGCTTACAATTTCTAAACAAAATATTTCGATGGATTTTTTAAATGCAAAGAGATGAATATGCAGAACCTTTATAACATAAATAATGATTTGATATTACCTTTTGTTCCTTATAGGAAATGCTGCAATTGGAGGTCTCCAAGTAGGGGGTTCATTAGGTCATAAAAGCGGCATCAGTGAATCTCATAGTGGTGGTGCGAATGGTGGTGTAGAAGGTAGACAAAGTAAGTTAACATCTTTTTGAAACAAGTAATAATAGTCACACACATAAAATGAATTCAAACTGAACTTTAAATGAAAGGCGGGGGTGGCTGAACTAGAAACAATTGTCATACCAGCTATATATCTAGTTCACCTAACATTAGTCTTAAATATAACATTCACTTTCACTTTTTAAGTCACATCTAATTCTCTCCCAAGATTAAAATAAATCCACTGAAGTTCACAAGTAAATATTTATTTTGATTAGTTGGTTTGAATGGAAATCTACAAGCTGGATGTACCAATCTAGAGCAGGGAGCTGGAGTAGGTCTTGGGCATCATGAATCTAGCACTATCAAGAATGACAAGGCAGATATTGGTGGAGATGTCAATAGAAGAATAGAAAGAGGGAAACTCCCTTCAAATCCCTACAAATAAAAATATGTAATAACATCTTCAAAGCTTAAAGCTTTGAGTGTTGATTGTATTCACTTCATATCAAATATATAACCATTTTTTAATTCAACCCTGAATGGCTTCATTTACAATTTGTAGTGTCAACCAGAAAGTGGTAGATGGAGTTAGTCAAAGATTCAGTGCTAGCTAGACAGAAAAGAAAACAATCATTGTGGAAGATGTAAGGGAAAGAAAAGATGGAAGCAAACATAACTAAACTCCCCTCTCTCCAAATATTTGTAATACCAGTTTGGATTCCAATAACCTCTTTTTACAAAATACCTTTTTCATAAAAACATGGAATTATTTCAATATTAAAATATGAAACCACAAAGGCTAATATTTTTTTTTTAATTTGTTTAATCAGAATCACTTGGCCCGAATGAGGTTGTAAATATTGGTGGGATAAAGTTAAAACTTGGAGGTGGAATTAACCTATGTCACCATTAATTCTGTACTAGCTGGGAAGGAAAAAAGACAATCATTGGTAGAGATGTGAGTGGAGAATTAGAAGGAAGGAAATATTAGTAAAGTTTTTATAAAATTTTATTTCAGCTTCTCCCACTTCTAATGGTTTTGAGAACACATTTCTCATACATTTTCAGAATTACAATATAAACCAACACACGCTAATAGATGTTTAAATTTGTTTAATAGATTCAGTTGGCCTGAATAGTGATGTAGAACTTAGTGGTGCAAAAATAGAACTTGGAGGTGGAGAAGGCCATAGAAACCATGTATTCAGTACTAGCTGGGAAGGGAAGAAGACAATTATTGGTGGACGTGTGAGCGAAGAAACAGAAGGAAGCAAACATTAGCAAAGCTCTTGTGACAAATTATTTCCGCTTTGTTTACACTATTAGTTTTTGAAGAAAACATTTCTCTTAATTTCTGGGATTACAAAATTAATTCACACATACTAATAGTTGTTTTAATTTGTTTAACTAGATTCAGTTGGCCTGAATGGCAATATAAAAATTGGTGGTGCAAAAATAGAACTTGGAGGTGGAGAAGGTCATGGACACAGTGAATTCAGTACTAGCTGGGAAGGGAAGAAGACAATCATTGGTGGAGGTGTGAGCGGAGAAATAGAAGGAAGCAAACGTTAGTAAAGTTTGTTTTTTAATGGAATTTAATTTCAGCTTTTCCTACTTCTGGTTGTTTTGAGAACACATTTCTCATACATTTTCAGAATTACAATATAAACCAACAAATGCAAATAGTTGTTTAAATGTGTTTAAATAGATTCAGTTGGCCTGAATGGCAATGTAGAAATTAGTGGTGCCAAAATAGAACTTGGAGGTGGAGAAGGTCATGGACTGCATGAATTCAGTACTAGCTGGGAAGGGAAGAAGACAATCATTGGTGGAGGTGTGAGCGGAAAAATAGAAGGAAGCAAACGTTAGTAAATCTTTCTGTATAATGTTACTTTGTTTCAAATGCTCTCCATTATTAAAATATTAAAAATAAAATAGATTTATATAGTAACCCAGAAAAGCTTACAGTATTCAATTCATATAATTAGATTCACTTGGTTTGAATGGTGATGTAGAACTTGGTGGTGCAAAAATAGAACTTGGAGGTGGAGAAGGTCATGGACACCGTGAATTCAGTACTAGCTGGGAAGGGAAGAAGACAATCATTGGTGGAGGTGTGAGCGGAGAAATAGAAGGAAGCAAACGTTAGTAAAGTTTGTTTTTTAATGGAATTTAATTTCAGCTTTTCCTACTTCTGGTTGTTTTGAGAACTCATTTCTCATACATTTTCAGAATTACAATATGAACCAGCTAATGCTAATAGATGTTTAAATATGTTTAATTAGATTCAGTTGGCCTGAATGGCAATGTAGAAATTGGTGGTGCCAAAATAGAACTTGGAGGTGGAGAAGGTCATGGACACCGTGAATTCAGTACTAGCTGGGAAGGGAAGAAGACAATCATTGGTGGAGGTGTGAGCGGAGAAATAGAAGGAAGCAAACGTTAGTAAATCTTTCTATATAATGTTACTTTGTTTCCAAATTCCTTCTATAGTGAAATATTAAAAATAAAATAGATTTATATATAATTTTACAAAAGCTAACAGTTTTCAATTCATACAATTAGATTCACTTGGTTTGAATGGCAATGTAGAACTAGGTGGTGCAAAAATAGAACTTGGAGGTGGAGAACGTCATGGACACCGTGAATTCAGTACTAGCTGGGAAGGGAAGAAGACAATCATTGGTGGAGGTGTGAGCGGAGAAATAGAAGGAAGCAAACGTTAGTAAAGTTTGTTTTTTTATGGAATTTAATTTCAGCTTTTCCTACTTCTGGTTGTTTTGAGAACTCATTTCTCATACATTTTCAGAATTACAATATGAACCAACAAATGCTAATAGTTGTTTAAATGTGTTTAATTAGATTCAGTTGGCCTGAATGGCAATGTAGAAATTGGTGGTGCCAAAATAGAACTTGGAGGTGGAGAAGGTCATGGACACAGTGAATTCAGTACTAGCTGGGAAGGGAAGAAGACAATCATTGGTGGAGGTGTGAGCGGAGAAATAGAAGGAAGCAAACGTTAGTAAATCTTTCTATATATTGTTAATTTGTTTCTAATTCATTCTTTAGTGAAATATTAAAAATAAAATAGATTTACATATTAATCCACAAAAGCTAACAGTTTTCAATTCATATAATTAGATTCACTTGGTTTGAATGGCAATGTAGAACTTGGTGGTGCAAAAATAGAACTTGGAGGTGGAGAAGGTCATGGACACCGTGAATTCAGTACTAGCTGGGAAGGGAAGAAGACAATCATTGGTGGAGGTGTGAGCGGAGAAATAGAAGGAAGCAAACGTTAGTAAAGTTTGTTTTTTAATGGAATTTAATTTCAGCTTTTCCTACTTCTGGTTGTTTTGAGAACACATTTCTCATACATTTTCAGAATTACAACATGAACCAACTAATGCTAATAGTTGTTTAAATGTGTTTAATTAGATTCAGTTGGCCTGAATGGCAATGTAGAAATTGGTGGTGCCAAAATAGAACTTGGAGGTGGAGAAGGTCATGGACAGCATGAATTCAGTACTAGCTGGGAAGGGAAGAAGACAATCATTGGTGGAGGTGTGAGCGGAGAAATAGAAGGAAGCAAACGTTAGTAAATCTTTCTATATATTGTTAATTTGTTTCTAATTCCCTTCTTTAGTGAAATATTAAAAATAAAATAGATTTACATATTAATCCACAAAAGCTAACAGTTTTCAATTCATATAATTAGATTCACTTGGTTTGAATGGCAATGTAGAACTTGGTGGTGCAAAAATAGAACTTGGAGGTGGAAAAGGTCATGGACACCGTGAATTCAGTACTAGCTGGGAAGGGAAGAAGACAATCATTGGTGGAGGTGTGAGCGGAGAAATAGAAGGAAGCAAAAGTTAGTAAATTTTGTTTTTTAATGGAATTTAATTTCAGCTTTTCCTACTTCTGGTTGTTTTGAGAACACATTTCTAATACATTTTCAGAATTACAACATGAACCAACTAATGCTAATAGTTGTTTAAATGTGTTTAATTAGATTCAGTTGGCCTGAATGGCAATGTAGAAATTGGTGGTGCCAAAATAGAACTTGGAGGTGGAGAACATCATGGACACCGTGAATTCAGTACTAGCTGGGAAGGGAAGAAGACAATCATTGGTGGAGGTGTGAGCGGAGAAATAGAAGGAAGCAAACGTTAGTAAATCTTTCTATATATTGTTAATTTGTTTCTAATTCCCTTCTTTAGTGAAATATTAAAAATAAAATAGATTTACATATTAATCCACAAAAGCTAACAGTTTTCAATTCATATAATTAGATTCACTTGGTTTGAATGGCAATGTAGAACTTGGTGGTGCAAAAATAGAACTTGGAGGTGGAGAACATCATGGACACCGTGAATTCAGTACTAGCTGGGAAGGGAAGAAGACAATCATTGGTGGAGGTGTGAGCGGAGAAATAGAAGGAAGCAAACGTTAGTAAAGTTTGTTTTTTAATGGAATTTAATTTCAGCTTTTCCTACTTCTGGTTGTTTTGAGAACTAATTTCTCATACATTTTCAGAATTACAATATGAACCAACAAATGCTAATAGTTGTTTAAATGTGTTTAATTAGATTCAGTTGGCCTGAATGGCAATGTAGAAATTGGTGGTGCCAAAATAGAACTTGGAGGTGGAGAAGGTCATGGACACAGTGAATTCAGTACTAGCTGGGAAGGGAAGAAGACAATCATTGGTGGAGGTGTGAGCGGAGAAATAGAAGGAAGCAAACGTTAGTAAAGTTTGTTTTTTAATGGAATTTAATTTCAGCTTTTCCTACTTCTGGTTGTTTTGAGAACACATTTCTCATACATTTTCAGAATTACAACATGAACCAACTAATGCTAATAGTTGTTTAAATGTGTTTAATTAGATTCAGTTGGCCTGAATGGCAATGTAGAAATTGGTGGTGCCAAAATAGAACTTGGAGGTGGAAAAGGTCATGGACAGCATGAATTCAGTACTAGCTGGGAAGGGAAGAAGACCATCATTGGTGGAGGTGTGAGCGGAGAAATAGAAGGAAGCAAACGTTAGTAAATCTTTCTATATATTGTTAATTTGTTTCTAATTCCATTCTTTAGTGAAATATTAAAAATAAAATAGATTTACATATTAATCCACAAAAGCTAACAGTTTTCAATTCATATAATTAGATTCACTTGGTTTGAATGGCAATGTAGAACTTGGTGGTGCCAAAATAGAACTTGGAGGTGGAGAAGGTCATGGACACCGTGAATTCAGTACTAGCTGGGAAGGGAAGAAGACAATCATTGGTGGAGGTGTGAGCGGAGAAATAGAAGGAAGCAAACGTTAGTAAAGTTTGTTTTTTAATGGAATTTAATTTCAGCTTTTCCTACTTCTGGTTGTTTTGAGAACTAATTTCTCATACATTTTCAGAATTACAATATGAACCAACTAATGCTAATAGTTGTTTAAATGTGTTTAATTAGATTCAGTTGGCCTGAATGGCAATGTAGAAATTGGTGGTGCCAAAATAGAACTTGGAGGTGGAGAAGGTCATGGACAGCATGAATTCAGTACTAGCTGGGAAGGGAAGAAGACAATCATTGGTGGAGGTGTGAGCGGAGAAATAGAAGGAAGCAAACGTTAGTAAATCTTTCTATATATTGTTAATTTGTTTCTAATTCCCTTCTTTAGTGAAATATTAAAAATAAAATAGATTTACATATTAATCCACAAAAGCTAACAGTTTTCAATTCATATAATTAGATTCACTTGGTTTGAATGGCAATGTAGAACTTGGTGGTGCAAAAATAGAACTTGGAGGTGGAAAAGGTCATGGACACCGTGAATTCAGTACTAGCTGGGAAGGGAAGAAGACAATCATTGGTGGAGGTGTGAGCGGAGAAATAGAAGGAAGCAAAAGTTAGTAAATTTTGTTTTTTAATGGAATTTAATTTCAGCTTTTCCTACTTCTGGTTGTTTTGAGAACACATTTCTCATACATTTTCAGAATTACAACATGAACCAACTAATGCTAATAGTTGTTTAAATGTGTTTAATTAGATTCAGTTGGCCTGAATGGCAATGTAGAAATTGGTGGTGCCATAATAGAACTTGGAGGTGGAGAACATCATGGACACCGTGAATTCAGTACTAGCTGGGAAGGGAAGAAGACAATCATTGGTGGAGGTGTGAGCGGAGAAATAGAAGGAAGCAAACGTTAGTAAAGTTTGTTTTTTAATGGAATTTAATTTCAGCTTTTCCTACTTCTGGTTGTTTTGAGAACTCATTTCTCATACATTTTCAGAATTACAATATGAACCAACTAATGCTAATAGTTGTTTAAATGTGTTTAATTAGATTCAGTTGGCCTGAATGGCAATGTAGAAATTGGTGGTGCCAAAATAGAACTTGGAGGTGGAGAAGGTCATGGACACCGTGAATTCAGTACTAGCTGGGAAGGGAAGAAGACAATCATTGGTGGAGGTGTGAGCGGAGAAATAGAAGGAAGCAAACGTTAGTAAATCTTTCTATATATTGTTAATTTGTTTCTAATTCCATTCTTTAGTGAAATATTAAAAATAAAATAGATTTACATATTAATCCACAAAAGCTAACAGTTTTCAATTCATATAATTAGATTCACTTGGTTTGAATGGCAATGTAGAACTTGGTGGTGCAAAAATAGAACTTGGAGGTGGAGAACGTCATGGACACCGTGAATTCAGTACTAGCTGGGAAGGGAAGAAGACAATCATTGGTGGAGGTGTGAGCGGAGAAATAGAAGGAAGCAAACGTTAGTAAAGTTTGTTTTTTAATGGAATTTAATTTCAGCTTTTCCTACTTCTGGTTGTTTTGAGAACTCATTTCTCATACATTTTCAGAATTACAATATGAACCAACTAATGCTAATAGTTGTTTAAATGTGTTTAATTAGATTCAGTTGGCCTGAATGGCAATGTAGAAATTGGTGGTGCCAAAATAGAACTTGGAGGTGGAGAAGGTCATGGACACAGTGAATTCAGTACTAGCTGGGAAGGGAAGAAGACAATCATTGGTGGAGGTGTGAGCGGAGAAATAGAAGGAAGCAAACGTTAGTAAATCTTTCTATATATTGTTAATTTGTTTCTAATTCCATTCTTTAGTGAAATATTAAAAATAAAATAGATTTACATATTAATCCACAAAAGCTAACAGTTTTCAATTCATATAATTAGATTCACTTGGTTTGAATGGCAATGTAGAACTTGGTGGTGCAAAAATAGAACTTGGAGGTGGAGAAGGTCATGGACACCGTGAATTCAGTACTAGCTGGGAAGGGAAGAAGACAATCATTGGTGGAGGTGTGAGCGGAGAAATAGAAGGAAGCAAACGTTAGTAAAGTTTGTTTTTTAATGGAATTTAATTTCAGCTTTTCCTACTTCTGGTTGTTTTGAGAACACATTTCTCATACATTTTCAGAATTACAACATGAACCAACTAATGCTAATAGTTGTTTAAATGTGTTTAATTAGATTCAGTTGGCCTGAATGGCAATGTAGAAATTGGTGGTGCCAAAATAGAACTTGGAGGTGGAAAAGGTCATGGACAGCATGAATTCAGTACTAGCTGGGAAGGGAAGAAGACCATCATTGGTGGAGGTGTGAGCGGAGAAATAGAAGGAAGCAAACGTTAGTAAATCTTTCTATATATTGTTAATTTGTTTCTAATTCCATTCTTTAGTGAAATATTAAAAATAAAATAGATTTACATATTAATCCACAAAAGCTAACAGTTTTCAATTCATATAATTAGATTCACTTGGTTTGAATGGCAATGTAGAACTTGGTGGTGCCAAAATAGAACTTGGAGGTGGAGAAGGTCATGGACACCGTGAATTCAGTACTAGCTGGGAAGGGAAGAAGACAATCATTGGTGGAGGTGTGAGCGGAGAAATAGAAGGAAGCAAACGTTAGTAAAGTTTGTTTTTTAATGGAATTTAATTTCAGCTTTTCCTACTTCTGGTTGTTTTGAGAACACATTTCTCATACATTTTCAGAATTACAACATGAACCAACTAATGCTAATAGTTGTTTAAATGTGTTTAATTAGATTCAGTTGGCCTGAATGGCAATGTAGAAATTGGTGGTGCCAAAATAGAACTTGGAGGTGGAGAAGGACATGGACAGCATGAATTCAGTACTAGGTGGGAAGGGAAGAAGACAATCATTGGTGGAGGTGTGAGCTTAGAAATAGAAGGAAGCAAACGTTAGTAAATCTTTCTATATATTGTTAATTTGTTTCTAATTCCCTTCTTCAGTGAAATATTAAAAATAAAATAGATTTACATATTAATCCACAAAAGCTGACAGTTTTCAATTCATATAATTAGATTCACTTGGTTTGAATGGCAATGTAGAACTTGGTGGTGCAAAAATAGAACTTGGAGGTGGAGAACATCATGGACACCGTGAATTCAGTACTAGCTGGGAAGGGAAGAAGACAATCATTGGTGGAGGTGTGAGCGGAGAAATAGAAGGAAGCAAACGTTAGTAAATCTTTCTATATATTGTTAATTTGTTTCTAATTCCCTTCTTCAGTGAAATATTAAAAATAAAATAGATTTACATATCAATCCACAAACGCTAACAGTTTTCAATTCATATAATTAATTTCACTTGGTTTGAATGGCAATGTAGAAGTTGGTGGTGCAAAAATAGAACTTGGAGGTGGAGAAGGTCATGGACACCGTGAATTCAGTACTAGCTGGGAAGGGAAGAAGACAATCATTGGTGGAGGTGTGGGTGGAGAAATAGAAGGAAGCAAACGTTAGTAAAGTTTGTTTTTTAATGGAATTTAATTTCAGCTTTTCCTACTTCTGGTTGTTTTGAGAACACATTTCTCATACATTTTCAGAATTACAACATGAACCAACTAATGCTAATAGTTGTTTAAATGTGTTTAATTAGATTCAGTTGGCCTGAATGGCAATGTAGAAATTGGTGGTGCCAAAATAGAACTTGGAGGTGGAGAAGGTCATGGACAGCATGAATTCAGTACTAGCTGGGAAGGGAAGAAGACAATCATTGGTGGAGGTGTGAGCGGAGAAATAGAAGGAAGCAAACGTTAGTAAATCTTTCTATATATTGTTAATTTGTTTCTAATTCCCTTCTTTAGTGAAATATTAAAAATAAAATAGATTTACATATTAATCCACAAAAGCTAACAGTTTTCAATTCATATAATTAGATTCACTTGGTTTGAATGGCAATGTAGAACTTGGTGGTGCAAAAATAGAACTTGGAGGTGGAAAAGGTCATGGACACCGTGAATTCAGTACTAGCTGGGAAGGGAAGAAGACAATCATTGGTGGAGGTGTGAGCGGAGAAATAGAAGGAAGCAAAAGTTAGTAAATTTTGTTTTTTAATGGAATTTAATTTCAGCTTTTCCTACTTCTGGTTGTTTTGAGAACACATTTCTCATACATTTTCAGAATTACAACATGAACCAACTAATGCTAATAGTTGTTTAAATGTGTTTAATTAGATTCAGTTGGCCTGAATGGCAATGTAGAAATTGGTGGTGCCATAATAGAACTTGGAGGTGGAGAACATCATGGACACCGTGAATTCAGTACTAGCTGGGAAGGGAAGAAGACAATCATTGGTGGAGGTGTGAGCGGAGAAATAGAAGGAAGCAAACGTTAGTAAAGTTTGTTTTTTAATGGAATTTAATTTCAGCTTTTCCTACTTCTGGTTGTTTTGAGAACTAATTTCTCATACATTTTCAGAATTACAATATGAACCAACAAATGCTAATAGTTGTTTAAATGTGTTTAATTAGATTCAGTTGGCCTGAATGGCAATGTAGAAATTGGTGGTGCCAAAATAGAACTTGGAGGTGGAGAAGGTCATGGACACAGTGAATTCAGTACTAGCTGGGAAGGGAAGAAGACAATCATTGGTGGAGGTGTGAGCGGAGAAATAGAAGGAAGCAAACGTTAGTAAATCTTTCTATATATTGTTAATTTGTTTCTAATTCCATTCTTTAGTGAAATATTAAAAATAAAATAGATTTACATATTAATCCACAAAAGCTAACAGTTTTCAATTCATATAATTAGATTCACTTGGTTTGAATGGCAATGTAGAACTTGGTGGTGCAAAAATAGAACTTGGAGGTGGAGAAGGTCATGGACACCGTGAATTCAGTACTAGCTGGGAAGGGAAGAAGACAATCATTGGTGGAGGTGTGAGCGGAGAAATAGAAGGAAGCAAACGTTAGTAAAGTTTGTTTTTTAATGGAATTTAATTTCAGCTTTTCCTACTTCTGGTTGTTTTGAGAACACATTTCTCATACATTTTCAGAATTACAACATGAACCAACTAATGCTAATAGTTGTTTAAATGTGTTTAATTAGATTCAGTTGGCCTGAATGGCAATGTAGAAATTGGTGGTGCCAAAATAGAACTTGGAGGTGGAGAAGGTCATGGACAGCATGAATTCAGTACTAGCTGGGAAGGGAAGAAGACAATCATTGGTGGAGGTGTGAGCGGAGAAATAGAAGGAAGCAAACGTTAGTAAATCTTTCTATATATTGTTAATTTGTTTCTAATTCCATTCTTTAGTGAAATATTAAAAATAAAATAGATTTACATATTAATCCACAAAAGCTAACAGTTTTCAATTCATATAATTAGATTCACTTGGTTTGAATGGCAATGTAGAACTTGGTGGTGCAAAAATAGAACTTGGAGGTGGAGAAGGTCATGGACACCGTGAATTCAGTACTAGCTGGGAAGGGAAGAAGACAATCATTGGTGGAGGTGTGAGCGGAGAAATAGAAGGAAGCAAACGTTAGTAAAGTTTGTTTTTTAATGGAATTTAATTTCAGCTTTTCCTACTTCTGGTTGTTTTGAGAACTCATTTCTCATACATTTTCAGAATTACAACATGAACCAACTAATGCTAATAGTTGTTTAAATGTGTTTAATTAGATTCAGTTGGCCTGAATGGCAATGTAGAAATTGGTGGTGCCAAAATAGAACTTGGAGGTGGAGAAGGTCATGGACAGCATGAATTCAGTACTAGCTGGGAAGGGAAGAAGACCATCATTGGTGGAGGTGTGAGCGGAGAAATAGAAGGAAGCAAACGTTAGTAAATCTTTCTATATATTGTTAATTTGTTTCTAATTCCATTCTTTAGTGAAATATTAAAAATAAAATAGATTTACATATTAATCCACAAAAGCTAACAGTTTTCAATTCATATAATTAGATTCACTTGGTTTGAATGGCAATGTAGAACTTGGTGGTGCAAAAATAGAACTTGGAGGTGGAGAAGGTCATGGACACCGTGAATTCAGTACTAGCTGGGAAGGGAAGAAGACAATCATTGGTGGAGGTGTGAGCGGAGAAATAGAAGGAAGCAAACGTTAGTAAAGTTTGTCTTTTAATGGAATTTAATTTCAGCCTTTCCTACTTCTGGTTGCTTTGAGAACTCATTTCTCATACATTTTCAGAATTAAAATATGAACCAACTAATGCTAATAGTTGTTTAAATGTGTTTAATTAGATTCAGTTGGTCTGAATGGCAATGTAGAAATTGGTGGTGCCAAAATAGAACTTGGAGGTGGAGAAGGTCATGGACAACGTGAACATTTATGATATTTTAGTTCAGCTTTTCTTCCTCTACTTGTTTTGAGAACACTTTCTCATACATTTTTGGGATTGATATATATACCCACAAATGCTTACAAGTCTTTTCATTTGTTTAATATGAATCAGTTGGCCTAAATGGCAATGTAGAATTCGGTCGTGCAAAAATAGAATTTGGAGGTGGAGAAGGTCATAGACATGATGAATTCAGTACTAGCTGGGAAGGGAAGAGAACATTCATTCTTGGAGGTGTAAGCAGAGAATTAGAATGAAGCAAAATTTAGCAAATATTTCTATATATTGTTACTTTGCTTCCAAAGCCCTCCTTTTATGCAATATATTTACATTTCTTTTAGATTAAGCTAATAATCCACACAAGCTAACAGTTTTCAATTTATATAATTAGATTCACTTGGTTTGAATGGTGATGTAGAAATTGGTGGTGCAAAAATAGAGCTTGGAGGTGGAGCAGGCCACAGACACCATGAATTAAATACGACTTGGCAAGAGAAGAAGACTATAAGTGGTGGAGGAGAGAGTGGAGAATTAGAAGGAATCAAACGTTAGTAAATCTCTGCATGACATATACTGTCCTCTTTGTATCTGATTACCTCTTTCTTTAACTTTTTGTTTTATATAGGCTTAAAATGCCTATGCACAAAAGCTAAAATAGTTTGAATTCTTTAATTAGATGCACTTGGTTTGAACGGCAATGTAGAACTTGGTGGTGCAAAAATAGAACTTGGAGGTGGAGAAGGTCATGGACACCGGGAATTCAGTACTAGCTGGGAAGGGAAGAAGACAATCATTGGTGGAGGTGTGAGCGGAGAAATAGAAGGAAGCAAACGTTAGTAAATCTTTCTATATAATGTTACTTTGTTTCCAAAGTCCTTTTTTAGTGAAATATTACAAATAAAATAGATTTATATATAATTTTACAAAAGCTAACGGTTTTCAATTCATACAATTAGATTCACTTGGTTTGAATGGCAATGTAGAACTTGGTGGTGCAAAATTAGAACTTGGAGGTGGAGAACGTCATGGACACCGTGAATTCAGTACTAGCTGGGAAGGGAAGAAGACAATCATTGGTGGAGGTGTGAGCGGAGAAATAGAAGGAAGCAAACGTTAGTAAAGTTTGTTTTTTAATGGAATTTAATTTCAGCTTTTCCTACTTCTGGTTGTTTTGAGAACTCATTTCTCATACATTTTCAGAATTACAATATGAACCAACTAATGCTAATAGTTGTTTAAATGTGTTTAATTAGATTCAGTTGGTCTGAATGGCAATGTAGAAATTGGTGGTGCCAAAATAGAACTTGGAGGTGGAGAAGGTCATGGACAACGTGAACATTTATGATATTTTAGTTCAGCTTTTCTTCCTCTACTTGTTTTGAGAACACTTTCTCATACATTTTTGGGATTGATATATATACCCACAAATGCTTACAAGTCTTTTCATTTGTTTAATATAAATCAGTTGGCCTAAATGGCAATGTAGAATTCGGTTGTGCAAAAATAGAATTTGGAGGTGGAGAAGGTCATAGACATGATGAATTCAGTACTAGCTGGGAAGGGAAGAGAACATTCATTCTTGGAGGTGTAAGCAGAGAATTAGAATGAAGCAAAATTTAGCAAATATTTCTATATATTGTTACTTTGCTTCCAAAGCCCTCCTTTTATGCAATATATTTACATTTCTTTTAGATTAAGCTAATAATCCACACAAGCTAACAGTTTTCAATTTATATAATTAGATTCACTTGGTTTGAATGGTGATGTAGAAATTGGTGGTGCAAAAATAGAGCTTGGAGGTGGAGCAGGCCACAGACACCATGAATTAAATACGACTTGGCAAGTGAAGAAGACTATAAGTGGTGGAGGAGAGAGTGGAGAATTAGAAGGAATCAAACGTTAGTAAATCTCTGCATGACATATACTGTCCTCTTTGTATCTGATTACCTCTTTCTTTAACTTTTTGTTTTATATAGGCTTAAAATGCCTATGCACAAAAGCTAAAATAGTTTGAATTCTTTAATTAGATGCACTTGGTTTGAACGGCAATGTAGAACTTGGTGGTGCAAAAATAGAACTTGGAGGTGGAGAAGGTCATGGACACCGGGAATTCAGTACTAGCTGGGAAGGGAAGAAAACAATCATTGGTGGAGGTGTGAGCGGAGAAATAGAAGGAAGCAAACGTTAGTAAATCTTTCTATATAATGTTACTTTGTTTCCAAAGTCCTTTTTTAGTGAAATATTACAAATAAAATAGATTTATATATAATTTTACAAAAGCTAACGGTTTTCAATTCATACAATTAGATTCACTTGGTTTGAATGGCAATGTAGAACTTGGTGGTGCAAAATTAGAACTTGGAGGTGGAGAACGTCATGGACACCGTGAATTCAGTACTAGCTGGGAAGGGAAGAAGACAATCATTGGTGGAGGTGTGAGCGGAGAAATAGAAGGAAGCAAACGTTAGTAAAGTTTGTTTTTTAATGGAATTTAATTTCAGCTTTTCCTACTTCTGGTTGTTTTGAGAACTCATTTCTCATACATTTTCAGAATTACAATATGAACCAGCTAATGCTAATAGATGTTTAAATATGTTTAATTAGATTCAGTTGGCCTGAATGGCAATGTAGAAATTGGTGGTGCCAAAATAGAACTTGGAGGTGGAGAAGGTCATGGACACCGTGAATTCAGTACTAGCTGGGAAGGGAAGAAGACAATCATTGGTGGAGGTGTGAGCGGAGAAATAGAAGGAAGCAAACGTTAGTAAATCTTTCTATATAATGTTACTTTGTTTCCAAATTCCTTCTATAGTGAAATATTAAAAATAAAATAGATTTATATATAATTTTACAAAAGCTAACAGTTTTCAATTCATACAATTAGATTCACTTGGTTTGAATGGCAATGTAGAACTAGGTGGTGCAAAAATAGAACTTGGAGGTGGAGAACGTCATGGACACCGTGAATTCAGTACTAGCTGGGAAGGGAAGAAGACAATCATTGGTGGAGGTGTGAGCGGAGAAATAGAAGGAAGCAAACGTTAGTGAAGTTTGTTTTTTAATGGAATTTAATTTCAGCTTTTCCTACTTCTGGTTGTTTTGAGAACTCATTTCTCATACATTTTCAGAATTACAATATGAACCAACTAATGCTAATAGATGTTTAAATATGTTTAATTAGATTCAGTTGGCCTGAATGGCAATGTAGAAATTGGTGGTGCCAAAATAGAACTTGGAGGTGGAGAAGGTCATGGACAGCATGAATTCAGTACTAGCTGGGAAGGGAAGAAGACAATCATTGGTGGAGGTGTGAGCGGAGAAATAGAAGGAAGCAAACGTTAGTAAATCTTTCTATATATTGTTACATTGTTTCCAATGCTCTCCTTTATTGAAATATAAAGAATAAAATAGATTTATATATAAACCCACAAAAGCTAACAGTTTTCAATTCATATATTTAGATTCACTTGGTTTGAATGGCAATGTAGAACTTGGTGGTGCAAAAATAGAACTTGGAGGTGGCAAAGGTCATGGACACCGTGAATTCAGTACTAGCTGGGGAGGGAAGAAGACAATCATTGGTGGAGGTGTGAGCGGAGAAATAGAAGGAAGCAAACGTTAGTAAAGTTTGTTTTTTAATGGAATTTAATTTCAGCTTTTCCTACTTCTGGTTGTTTTGAGAACACATTTCTCATACATTTTCGGAATTACAATATGAACCAACAAATGCTAATAGTTGTTTAAATGTGTTTAATTAGATTCAATTGGTCTGAATGGCAATGTAGAAATTGATGCGTCAAAAATAGAGCATTTAGGTGGAGAAGGTCATGGACACCAGGAATTCAGTACTAGCTGGGAAGGGAAAAAGACAATCATTGGTGGAGACTTGAGTGGAGAAATAGAAGGAAGCAAATGTTAGTATAGCTCTTCATGAAATTTATTTTCAGCTTTGCATTTCACCTCATCTTTTGTGAATGGATTAAAATTAAATTTTAATAGTTTGTTTTATTTGTTTAATTAGAGTCAGCCTGAATGGCAATTTTGAAATTGGTGGTTAAAAATAGAGGTTTGAGGTTGAGCAGATCGCAGACACCATGAATTCAATATTAATTGGAAGTGATGAAGACTTTAGGCTTAAAATGCACATGCACAAAAGCTAATATAGATTGAATTCTTGAAATAGATTCACTTGGCATGAATGGGGATGTATACATTTTTGGAGGAGGAGCACTTCATGGTCACCATACATTCAATACTAGCAAAAAGACAATTGCTGGTGGAGATGGGAGCAGAGAGTTAGAAGGAATCAAACGTTAGTAAACCTCTCCATGAAATACATAGTCAGCTTTGTTTTCAACCACCTTTTTATTTGCATGTTTAATATTTTTTCAGTTTTAAAGTTATTTCAGTTTGTTTAATTAGAATCACTTTGCAATTTAGAAATTGCAATTTAGAAACTGGCGGTACAAACATATATTAGAGGTGGAATACACCATGGGTACTATGAATTCAATACTAGTTGAAGAAGTTAAAAAGATAAATTGGTGGGGGTGTGAGTAGAATATTACAAGGTTTAGCTACATCTCTGGTACCTAGCTTATCTATGTAAGTGTAGTGTTTAAAACTGAAATTCTGAAAATGCAGTGACCACTTCAAATTACTAAATTGGTCATGGTGCTTGGAGTAAGCCTGTAGAAGATTTTCAGTAAAAGGAAGGAAAATTGACAGATAGATAGATACATTTTATACATATTCATCAATACATATCTGCCTACCTCAAATCTTTATAGATTGGACGCTTGTTTGAGCAGGGCCTTCTACACTGTAAATATAAACTTTCTATAATTCAAAGTACGTAGGAATAGGACAATATTTATGTCAAATTTCTTAAACTAGATGGTGAAAATGTACAAGTGGGTGGCGAAGCTGCCAACTTGAAGGTGAAAGATGAGGCTAGTCACCAGAATGAGAAACACGACTTCAACAGCGAGGAGGTAACAGCCACTTTCCATGGAAAGGTTGAGGGTGGCTGGAAGAAAAATTGGAAGGAGGAATCAAGTGAGGAGAGAAAAGACTCATTCAAATCAAGAAAAAGTATGTAAAATCTTTTTACATTAGCTGAATATTTAAAATGTACTGTTTTATCCCTATTCCTGAACAATATTATTGAACTAGTGAATTTATTTGTATCAGTCATGATCTATTGCCTATTATATGCTGCCTACATGTTATAAGCTCCATGATTTTATTTTTTTCTAACGAGATCCTATTTTTATGTCAAATTTTTTAAAACAGATTTCCATGGTGTAAATGTACAGTTGAGTGGCGAAGCTGCCAGCGTGGAGTTAAACGGTAAATTCGGCCATAAAAATAAGAAACACGAGGAAAGTGGCAGTAACAGCAAGGAGGAAACGGACAAGTTTAGTAGAAAGAAGGGTTGGAAGAAAACATCTGAGAGTGATGAGATTAATTCAAGTGAAAATACAGAAGACTCATTCAACAAAGAAAAACGTTAGTAAAATTATTCTTTAATTATTTAGTAGGGTTTTGCTTAATTTCTCTCCTTCAGAATATATGTTTTAAATAGTTTTACACACAATCTGCTAAGACAATGAAAAAGATATTTGACAAAGAATTAATATTTTTTAAGTTACATAAATGTTATTATTAACTTGATTAAAAATAGGACGCGGGGGTGGTAAACAGAAATTTGCATCTTCAAGCGAGCAGAGTACAATCACCATTAAAGGTAAAGGAAAGGGCGGATGGAAGAAGTTCTCTGAAAGTGAAAGCTCCATTGAAGAGGAAAAAGGCTCTTTCAAAAAACATAAAGGTTAACAATTTACTTTTTAACTTGATAGAATTCTTGCATGTGTATGTATTAAAAGATTTTAAACTACATTGAATGTTATAACTTTAAGCAAAGTATACATATATAAGCAAAGTATATATATATATATATAAGTTCTATCAAGCTGTTTTAATTTAGGACAATTATAGAGGGAATCACTTTAAAAGGTATATTGTTTCCCTATTGTTACATTTGTTGTTTTTTCAAACAGAAAATATAACTATGATGCCTACATTGGTACATAGGAAAATGTAACTTTTTTTTATCAACATTGCTCACCACCGGACTTCATCACTCTTCCGATTTAGTTATAAAGCAAAGAAGAGCCGTTAAAGAATTGGAAGGGTGGGAGCATGTTTAATCGACTCCTAATATTCAAGTCAGTTGCATTTAGTTGGAAGAGCAGTACTAGGAGCTGGACTGCATGCTTCGATCACTAATTAGGGAGGGAGCATTAGTGACATAGATATAGATAAGATTCACAAAAACAGAAAACAATACACATTTTCATGGGCTGCTTTCTAGCACCATAAACACTGTAATAGTCTTTCACAATTATGGTACTTGGTGTGTCTTTCTACATATTTTTAGATAGTAAGCACTTAAGTATAATATTTTAGAAATTTTGTTTTACATGGTTAATAACATTAAAACCTTGCAACAATAATATAATAATATAAATAAGCATGCAGCTTGATGGAAGGAGGCTTATTTTTTTTTTTGCTGTTTTGCTTTTAATCTATGAAGGCACTCACGTAAAAGGAACGTTTGAAGAAAAGACCCAACATGGTCATGCCTATGGGCACAATAATAAGGGGAAGACTAACAAGTGGGGATTCAAAGATGGAGAAAATGAGAGTCATGATGATTCATCTGAAGAGAAAAGTATGTTTTTCAGCCATTCAAGTTCTCTTACGTCTGTTTTTATGATGTATAGATGAACATACAAATCAAATTATCCTTAAGTAGTTTTTAACAATGGGCCTGCTGTCCTGACAAGTTGATGGTAGATTAGACGTGCACTTTTTACTCTTTTTTCATATTGTTTATATCGAACTGAGATATCTTTATACAGTGAGCAAATGTGGGTCATATGGTGAAGAGTAGACTTGAATGGATAGAAATACCGTCTAAAATATTTTGTTGTCAGACACATGTGCTACAGTAACAATAGAGAAACATCTGAAGACTCCTTTCATATTGTCCTCTTTGTCCAATTTATCTCTCATTAAAAGCCCAGTTAACTAAACACCATGTACAGTTAAATACAGCAACATGAGATTAATTAAGAGCATTTTTGAAGAAGTAGATAAGATAAATAGGACTATTCACAAGAAAATGCATTCCCAACCCTAGCGTTATTAAATGAAGTATAAAATTAAACAAATTCCATTTATATTATGTAACAATTTGTATAAAGGTCATAAAAAATTGTTAATTTCTGCTTTTAGTTAAAAAAAAAAAAATGATATTGTACTTGGTTTTTAGCTATAGAAGATACTGACCTGGAAATTGAAGAAACTGGTACAGTTGCTACTCCAACCGAGATTCCTGTAACCGTGTACGAACCTCCTGTCATCACTGAACATGTTCCCTTACTATATACTGAAAATGAAGTCAAACGTGAGTAAACTAACACAACCATTTCTTTTTTTATTTCAACCTTTCTTGAATTGAAGGGAAAGTCCAATATGCATTATACCATGTTTATATTAGTTACAAAGAAAATGCACTAAAAAGCTTAAAATTATTTTAAATAAATAAAAAATAAAAAATTACAGTTACAGCAAATCCATTGACTTATACACTTGCAAAGACAGTGTGCTTGGGTTATTCCTCTTTTAATGATGCTTAAACTTTTTTTTATATTGTCATATGCCATTACACCAGAATTTGACTTGGTGAACTATATTTTCATATTTTTTTCAGCAATCGTTACAGAGCCAGAAATTCTTCCTATCACCAGAGGCCCACCGATAGACTGTATATTTAATAAAAACTCAGTGGCTGATGGAGAATCCTTGGTACTTAATTGTGTTACTTGGTATGTATACATTGTATTGATTTGCTGTTTTTAATTTGCCAGGTTATAAAAAAAAAAAACCTTAAGGCTCAAAATTGATGCAGCCATCAACTTTTTCAGCGTTCAACTTTGACACGCTATTAAAAGAGACAAGGTTACATCTCAATAAACAAAATGGTTGAGTAAAACTCTATTTACTTTAATTGGTTACGTGCCAGATGTTTGCATTGTTCAACTTGCTGAAAACTATTTTGGTAAACCAGGGCAGCCTGAATTTGTCATATGTGGGTTAGAAAATGTGGTTATGGTGGCTGAGGCTGAATCGTTTGGCCTCTATTTAAAATGATTGATTATTGATTATTTTAATGTCTTTTCTATTCTTCTTCTGTATTTCAGCACTTGCATCAGTGGATCACTTACATGTGTTAAAAACCTTGACTGCCCAGGTAAGAGTTCTTCCTCCTCTACCTTTACTGAACCAAAAATTACAGCTATATAACAGACAGTTACCAATGGTGAAAGTAAATGAACTAATTCATAAATCCTAATCCTAGAAAAATCCTAATCCTTAAAAAATCCTAATCCTAAATACTTTAAACAAACTAAATATAATGCCTGTTACGTTCACTTGTCTTTTGACAGCAAACTCGTCCACAAGTCTCATCTTTTTTATATATGTCTTTTATATAAGGAATATGTTCAATTACTGGATATCAGATGGTTCGCACATTTGATGGCACCTTGTATGAAAATCCTGGAACTTGCAGCTATGTTTTGGTAAAAACACCCAGTTTCTCTATCACCCTGAACAACAAGCCCTGCGTTGAATTTAGACATGGTATACAGGTAGGCAATTTCTTGAAGCATTTAAAAGACAATGTAACAGACTAATAAAAGGGAATATTTGACATTCTTTTTGTCTTGGTTTTTAGGATCCACAGGCTGTTTGTATTGAATCGGTGGACATCTATATACCTCTTATAGCCAGCTTAAGCCTCTCATATGATGGCACAATAACCTCTGCAGGAAAACAGTCTGCTATTCCATATTTTATTCATGGTAAAAAAAACTTCTTGATACTATAACTCAAATTGTTGAAATGCCCAGTGGCATTTGTGCATGTCCTACTTTCTCTCTTTTAGTTTGGATTAACACATATGTGGATTAACACATAATAAATTGATGCATTTTGATTGGATGAAACCTCAAAGTATCAAATGAAAATATTTATACAAATGAAATCCCGGTCAGCGGCGTAAGGAAATGCACAAATGACAATTCACTAATTGAAGCCCTCATTCTACTATAAAATGCATACTTACTTTCTGAAGTTATAAAAGTAAAATTAGACAAATCCACATATTTTAATCTATACTTTTTGAATTATAAAATGGAATAGTTTAATGTCATGTAATCTTGAGTTTCTTTTTGTATTTTCTCCCAGATACCATCACCATTCTCAGAAGTTCATCTGTCTTCCTGGATGTGGCTAGTGACTTCTTTAACCTGCAATATGACTTCAAGGGGAACCGGCTTTACGTGATCCTTCAGAACAGCTACAAGGACCAAACCAGTGGTTTGTGCGGAACCTACAATGACAACCGTAATGATGACTACAGGTAAATATTATTATTTTTGTTTGTGGCAGCTTAGCTGGTATTCCCTTGATACATATATGGCCTTATTTATAATCTCTAAATGCACTTAAAAAGCAAATTGACGGTATGTTTTAATATCGAAATTGTTCCTAACTGATGATATAGCTGAAGACATGTAACTTGATTTGTATATAAATACATAGAGCCCGCCCTGGACTAATTTATAGCTCATTTTTGTTTAGTTTAATATTAATACAGCTCTGACCCTTGTCTTATTTAATGCAATTAACAAGTGTGCTCAGTAAACCTACTAGTGCTTGCTCTTTTTGACTGATGAACCTGACGATTTTACCATTTTATTTTGAATTGCAGGAGCTCACTTGATATTACAGAGACAGTTTCTGGTTTATTCGCTGTATCTTGGAAAACCCCAGGCCAGTGCGCAGACAAACCCAAAGAAGCAGAAAATGAAGGTAAGGAAAATTGAATTTTCAAGAGAAACTACACAATAAAATGAAACAAGTTTACTTTGAGCACTGGCTTCAAACAAATCTATTTTGATAGTTTAATTGTCTTTTCTATTTTATTTTGATGAAAATAAAGATTGACAACTACTTCCTTGTTCGCTGATGATTACAAGTGTTTTGGGGCATCAAGGGTTGCCTATCCATGTCTCTAGAAATCAGCACTGATTTTTAAATAAAAACAAAAAATGTATAATTATGTTAGGACATACAATTTTTCACTTGATTGCTGGGTAGTTCTTATGACTAATCAAAACTTTGTTTTTTCAGATAAACGCGTGACTGCTGAATTAACATGCACTAGTACTTTCCAAGACTCCATCTTTGAAGATTGTCGTCTTCTGATTGACACTCATGGCTACCAAGCTTCTTGTGCCAACAGTATCTACTATGGCAACTCAGAAGGATTTTGCTCTGCTGTTGCAGACTATGCCTATCGCTGTGCCAGGGCAGGAATCTTCATTCCTGTGAGCTCTACATTCACTTTCTGCAGTAAGTATTAGTTGATGCGTCCAGTAATCTCTGTGTTCCTGATTCACAAAAAGCAAATAATTAAATTTTGATAGTAAGAATTTAATCTGCATTTATTGGGCAAATAAAATAACTTTTGCATTTAAAAAAAAAAAAAGAAATAGAGATTCCAAAATCCTGACTAATGAAAGCTGCTGGCGTTGGAGATACAGTTCCAGCAGCAACGGGAAATATTTCAGTATATGCATTATTTCTTATGAACCCACTACATACAGTGTCCTTGTACCATGACCACTCCAAAACACAGATTTGGTCACAGTGCTTGGAGTAAACCTTTAAATACATGAACCATGTTCAGCACATATTTGAAATATAGATTCAAATAATAAAATATGAGATGCCATATGTCATATCAGTGGTCTAAAATATGTACCAAAACATTTTGAATAGAACAAAGAAGTCTCTCAGTATTACTTGATTATAATACCATTTTTATTTTGTGATTTCAGCCCCTACATGTCAAGAAGATATGATTCTTAGTTCAGACAACCTTTTCACCCAACAAGACTGTGCTGAATATTCGGCTACTCTATTGAAGATTTCATCCAGCATTCCTCTGAACGAAGCCTGCATCTGTCCTCGTGATTTGTATTACGATGCAACTTTAGATCGATGTGTCAGTGGGTATGTTGAGCGTAGGCTTCATGCCTTAGTTACCAAATGTTGGTTTATGATAATGTCATTGAAAGATATTAGGAGACTGGGAAGTCTTTAGAGGGACATAATCATTAGTAATTATATGTTCATATGTGGGAGAAGATATGGTACTGGAGAAGATACTAAACAATTATGTTGGATATTTTGTTTAAACAAAAAGTGAATGTGTATGAACTATACAAAAGGAAGAGAAACTACAAAATATTCAATAATTTATTCAAGTTTTTAGACTAGATGGTATCTGTGATATTGATAAGTTAATTAAAGCACCAGGTTTGCCTGCTTAAACATTAGAATCCCACTTTATGTAATAAAAAAAATAGCAGAGGCTTCATTCAATTTCTCTTTTCATTTTTCTATCTCTGCGTGAATGATTTATGAATCTTGTGTATGTGTTTTTTTTTCAATATTGTAATAAGTAATATACATAAATATATGATGTATTATTTTCTTTACTTTACAGTGAGCAATGTCCCTGCTACGTCAACAATGATGTGTACAAACTAGGTCAGACTATCACATTCCCCAATGGAGAATCATGGTAAGATATACAGATTAATTGGAAAATAGTAACTAATTGTAAAACACATACTTTCCCACCAGAAAAAAAATGTGAGTTTCTGTCGGTCCCTGGCCAATACAGTACATTAAAAATAGATAAATGAATAACATGACAAATAGGCAGTCATTGCATTAGTTTATCTCTTTATATGTGGTCCACCTTGTTCTGCAGTATACACGATGGGTAATTTAACGCTGTGTTCCGTTCACATCATTGTCAAGTTTTATTTTAGTAGTCCGTCTAGAGATGAATTAAACCCTACATTTTAAATAAGGCCTCTGTATCAACAAAATGGTTAAGCTGGGCATCTGTAGTGTGGTCAAGGACAATATAGCTAATCTTTATCCTGGATGTGTTTCCTTATAGCCCCTGTGAAAGAATACTACAGTGCAGCGGAACCGATAAACCTGACAATGGTGGTAAGAAACTACATACCTGCTATACCTTACATACATTTCTCCTTGTTTTATGATAGAAAATTACATGTTCTTTAAAAGTCAAGTGTCCAAAAAGAAGTGAATCTCACTTTTGAGTGGAGTGTACTTTCAAATTGACATAGTCCTGTAGTTTGGCCAGTACTGTAACATCTTTAGAAGTCAACTGCTTTTTCGCAGGACACCTACACATTAATGTTCTTGCTACTTTATCACTGGAGATAGCGCAACAACAAAATATTCAGGATGGTGTAAGCATGGTTTACAACCATCATAGACACATTCAACAATGACTACTGGTCAATGTTGGGCTCTTAATATAGGCATTCGAATTCATTTAGTTATGGTTTTATAACCATAATCCGTTGAGACTCAACACTTGTTTCTTTTCTAGGAGTGATTAAAGAATGCCCAGAAAATGAAATATTCTCTGATTGCTCCCTGGGATACGGGACATCTTGTGAACCCAGCTGTGAATTCCTGGCTGTACTTGACCAGGGCTGCGGTGCAGAATGCACACCAGGCTGTATCTGCAAACATGGGTAAGCAGAACATATACATATTAGTTTTGTTTAGGTACCTGGTAAAATAACCTGCTTTTTGCTAAATGTTTCATTGTATTGATTCTAGTCTATTGAGAGGTAGCGATGGAAACTGCATCCCACTGAACGAATGTCCATGTATTCACGGAGACGATGTATACAACCCTGGAGAAACACTGGCCAGTGACTGCAATACTTGGTAAGTACCCCTGATGAAAACATGGATGTAAAAAATGCATGTAGTCATGTTGAATAAATATCGCTAAAGATCAGAGGTGTGCACAGCATATTACTGTAGGATGTGCAAGAGAAAATTATCATCCAAACTTTATTTTAAAAATAATAATAAAAAAAAGGCAAAGCAATGTACAAAAATCGTTATTTTTTTAAAAGTGATTACACAGATACTGAGATATACAGAATGGTTTCCTTAAAACTTAAAGTGAACTCAAACTCTATGCACTAGGTTGTGTCTGGGAATAACTGGAAAATCCTGTACGCATGCCTATGCTGAAGAACAGATTAGATCTATTGTTTTCTAAAACTCAAGTGTATAGGTGCTCTTAGAGAGCTGTTTACTCAATAAATGCACTATGACCGAAGCACAACTAGTTCTTAAGTTTATGGGACCAGAAAGATGGCTGGTGCTCAATTCAGCTAACTAGAGACTTATTTTACATGAACAAAAGAAACCCTTCACTTATAAACACAGTGAAATAATAGGTTCATCAAGCTGAGAGCCAATATTTTAGCTAGCCACGTTTGAATTATCGGAAAAATTGCAGAATTGGAAGTGCTTCAGACTAGGTTTTTTGCCTTCTTTTGGATCAACAGCAAAAACATATGTGAGGAAGGCTGAACTTGATGGACGCAAGTCTCTTTTCAGCTATGTAACAATGTAACATAATATATTCCTATTTTTTTTACCATTATACTGTTTATTGTTATCTATCTTAGCACGTGTGAAAATGGCAAATTCTCCTGTACCACCAATCCTTGCAATAAAGTGTGTAATGCATATGCTGGATCCCAGTTCTTCCTCTTTGACAATATCTGGAAGACATATACCACAAGGGATTGCCCAGTTGTCCTAGTGCAGGTATGTTGCAATGGAGTAATATTTAATTATGAGAATTATTACATCATCGTTCCTTTCGCAAGCTCCTCTGTGTGTTCCCAAATTATGATCTGTTATTCCAAGCTTAAACAATAGAATATAAAGTAATGGGGGTGCTGATACATTTTCCTGTCTGTAGCCTATTAATTCTATGAAGAGATCACAGTCAGCAACACAATTTGTGACCATCTTTGTCAAACACACCCTTGTTTTAACAGTGTAAGATGTTCTTCTACTGATGATGGCATATATTGTATGTTAATTGAGTATAAATACAGAATGTAAAAATATATATAAAATAAATACCAATTACATTAATTTAATTTGAGGAATTTTGTAGGTTGAGAAGATACTGTGAAATATATTATTTTACATGAATACTTTGTTTTTATTTTCCATAGTCTCGAGAGGATGCTGTTCCGAACTTCCGTGTTATCATGCAAAATGTCCGGTCTGAATCTGTTGGAGGAGCTTTGGCCAGAAAATATATTACCATTGCATTTGAAGGCATTAGTGTAGCGCTGACCGAGGGAGAGCCTAGTGTGGTAAGACATTTCCTAATTATTTGCTGGGCTTAATCTCATTCAGTGGGCTGCCTGTTTTAATTTCAGATTATCTATTTTTCCATTGTTTTTACACATTGAGATAAACACTTGAATGAGAGCAGATTGCAACTATATTATACTGTTACCTAAAATAAACGTTATTATTTTGGAGTTATGGGAAACTATAACTGAGAAAGGGCTAAGATGTCCGCCTCCAAATGCTAAATAAAAACCTGTAGAACTCTTTAGGAAATATGACTTGCTTAGAATACAAACCACATATGTCTTAATAATACAGAGCTGTAGCTTTGCAAATAACCTTTATGCAATAAAGCTTATTTACACAAGGGTGGATTTTCTGCCATAATTAACTGGCTGCTTTCCTAATAATCCTGACGAAGAGCTCAAACTCAAGTCAAGAGTATAGTTGGCATCTTCATAGCACAAGAAGTAATATTGTGGTTACGGAAGATGGCTATTGTAGCTCAGAGTCACATGTTCAATTCCCACCAGGATCAACTATTTTTTCCATCCTTCTGTGGTGGATAAAATGAGGAACATTAAGTTAAAATGAGGAACATGAAGAGCTCAGGGAGTACTTGAAAAAAAAATAGCAACTAAGCTAAATGTATCTATCCTTGTTAAAAAGCATTTGCTATTAACTTTTCTTCTTAATATTTATTTAGATTCCTATGTAACAGAAACTATCAAATATGTCTAGTTAACAAATAGCGGTTGTTCAAATAGTGTTTTGTTTTTACAGGTATATGAACCTAACAGCAAAGCTCAAGTTAAGATCTACCGTTCTGGATTCTACGTAGTAGCCCATTTCACAGAAGGTCTTACTGTCTACTATGATCAACATCTGGATGTCATTGTTCAACTTGAGCCAAGCCTACAGGTAAGATATCAATACTGTGGCTTTCCTTTTAAAAATGGCCTTTTTAATAGTAGATACTTCATTATGCCTCCCTGGCTTAAATACTGCCAAACTGAAAATACTGATACAATGAGTTAGAAAGTTATAACATTCTAATATATATTTAGCCATGTAAATATACATGAAGTCCACCAAGTATCAAAAGTTATAATCACCATCTAAATGTCCCTCTTCTCCAGGGCAAGGTTCTGGGCATGTGCGGTGATGCTGATGGATCAACAACTACTGAACTGGCCATAAGTAACATGGAGCAATATGCATCACAATATCTTTTGGGAGAGGTAGGAAATCAATTAACCATCTTACAGAATAACAATACTTGATTGATTGAATTTCTGACAGTGCAAATGTAATATGTATATGATTTTTTTTCACAGTGCGCAGAACCAGAGGTACCACCCTTCGTTCCAAGTGACAACCATAGGAGTTACGTTGAGAAACGTTGCAGTGTGCTTAAGAGCTCAGAATTTGCACTGTGCCATACTGAGGTAAGACTTAATTCTGAGATACCGGTTTAAGCTACCACTTAAAATAAAAATGGAATTATATTTCAAAAAACTCAACCAGTAGGTTTTTTTTAAAGAACTTTTTTATAATTTCTACTAAATACATTAAAGGTCTTCTTGCTCATATTTCCATAATTTAAGATAATTATAAAGGGATACTTAGTTTCACTTAAGTACAATAAGTTCCCATTTGTGACTTAAGTTCACTTCATTTGCTCTAGACCAGTGGTTCCCAAATCTGTCTTCCTGACCCACCAACACTCCAGGTTTTTTGACAGTATTTCCATTGGAGCAAACAAGGGGAATACATAAATCCTGGATTGTTGGTGGGCCAAAGCAGACAGGCATCTAGCATTGAAGCTCACTAAGTTTTCATATTTCCCCTTAAAGGTTAATGTCCAACCTTATTACGCAGCCTGCGTAGAAGAGACAGAGAGCTGCAGAGAAGGGGAAAGCTGCCTCTGCTTCTGCACATCACTTGCTGCTTATGCCCGTGCCTGTTGTCGTAAGGGCTTCACCATTGACTGGAGAAATCCTGACACATGCCGTTAGTATATCCTCTTAAATATTTAGAACTTTGGATTTTGTATACTCTTAATTGCCCACTTAACCTGTTGTCTTATATCTCTTGCAGCATCTCCCTGCGAATATTACAACCGAGGTACGTAAAATCTGCATGGAGAATAAAGTACTACACCACGTACTAACATTTCCATATCCAACACATGTTTTTATTTTTTTATAATGGTCAAAGTAAAAAATGTGACCTTCAAAAAGAAACCAAAAATCTATTTGCTTATTTTCCAGGAATTTGTTACAGAAATCGTGACAATTCTTTAATTAAAACACATTTTGAATTATTTAAAAATATAATATTTTTTAAGCTTGACAAGATAATGTCAATATAACTGTCTAGAATATTTTAGCATTAGTTTATTTTAATTCAAAGTGTTTAGGTGGATCTGAACACATGTAACATTATACATAGATGTGAAGACAATTCAGATGAATAAAAGCACAGCTTTTCTGATTACATATTATAATACATATGCATTCAAATAATTCTCCAATGTATGTATTCATTTATAGAACAACCTGTCCTGTTTATTTTTTAGCTGCTGGAGAAGGACCTTATCGTTTGATCATGTTGAATGGCAACACACTGGTGACAGATTTTGTTAGCAAGAAAGTATATGTGATCGAGGATGATTTGCCAAATAACTTAGCAGCAACCTTCATGGTCACGCCAAGCCTCTATATTGACTCACTGAGTAAGTTGTTACATTGTGTCTCTTTCCTATATGTAAGGTATAGTAGAAGAGGCATGGTTTGCACTTGATCCAACTTGGCCATGCCGAGAAATTAGACCAATAATACTAAACTATTTTTAAACTTTTGCATTAGTGAAAAAGAAGCCTAGCTTATTGCTAAATTAGTTGTTATAATTCAAGTTTATAAAATTGAAAGGAGAACATTTTACTGAAATTCTAAGAAGTAGCACAAAAGCATAAAAGAACAAATTCTGCCTAGTTCTTTGGACAATAAGGATATTTTGCAGAATGTCAATTGATAAATTTGATTTTGTTTTCAGATGGCAGAACGTTAGTATCACTAGAATCCGCAGAACATCCAAATTTCTTCATCGTTCAAAATAGCGATGGTAGCCTCAATCTTCAGAAATGGCAACCAAGCGTCAGCTTCCGTTCTCAGGCCACATTCATCATGAGAGCAGGTCGCTGGGTCAGAGGCTACAATGCCTTGGAGTCCTTCACATCCCGTGGGCACTATCTTTCCATCAAAAATGATAACTCATTAATTATGTCCAAGGTGAAGTCTGGAAACATGCTGGTGATGAATTTCAAACTGAGAGGTAATTGTACAAACAATTTAATTATTTTAAAATATGGAAAGGAGAAACAATATTAGATTTAATGGTGCCTTAGTATGGTGCAAAAAAAAGGATTGCATAGATTCTATAAAAAGTTTCCTAAAGTTTTCAATATAAAAATCAGTTAAACTATTGTATATTTCAATTAGCATATGAAGTTAAATTACTGTATAATATGCCAGTGTCACATAATATAATTTGATTATTTTATGGTCTGAGTATGATAAAAATTCATTAAAACACAAAAAGTGAAGAAAAATAGAATATATGGAACCTGATCTCCATGCTAATTTAAAGCATTAATATATGTGTAAGCTTGCTTTAAACAAAGAGTTACCCAAAAGGTTTACTGTGTTTTAACGTTTTTTATATTTTTTTTTTTACAGAGGAAAATTTTGGTTTACCCTCTTTCTCCATCTGTACTTGGAAGTACAGAGCTTGCAGTAACCCTTGCATTCCAACATGCTCAGATCCTCTTGGAACCAAGTGCACCCTGACACTCAAGTAAGTGACAACAGCATTTCTGAGGAATATCAGTATGTTTTTAATCAATATATGTAGATTTAGAATCTGTTTGTAATGATGCTTTTCTGATAAAACAGACAAAGCTGTAGCTGTCAAGTGAAAAGTATATAAGTGAGATTATGATTCTATGCATAGAACAATATGGAATGGTAATCAGTTATTAGAATTTTTAAAGAAATCAATAGACTTCTCCAATAGGATATGTACTTAGATCTTCTACATGTTGAGCTATTTGCTTGACTAATGAATTAGAAGCATGGCTTATACAAATGTGTCCATTAAAACAATATGTCTAATTTCTGTCTTAGAGTTGAAGGCTGTTATCCAATCTGTGCCCCTGGCATGGTTTTCGATGAGATTACCCATCGTTGTGTGCGATTTGAAGACTGTAAGTTGACTTTTGTTTCCATACTGATAGCTGACCTATAACCCAACATAGGCAATGCAAAAATCAATTAACGAATCAATCACTCAATAATGTTATCTGTCTTATTTCAGGTATTAGCTTTGGTGTGTCCACTACAGCTCCACCTACAACTCCACCGGTAAGAATCTACTGGGAATGATTTTTTAAATTGTTTTCAAATATTTACCTGGCTTTCCTAAAAGTTATACAGATATACTATTTTATTCTCTCAACAATAAAGGCAATCACAGAATTCTTAACCATTGTTGTGTATTTTATTAATGTGTGTATTATATTTAAACATTACAGGAACCATGTAAGAATGTGCAGTGCATAGTGGAGACATGTGAACAAGGGGAGACCCAAGTAAAAGTTGACTCCACAGATCCTTGTTGTCCAAAGTACATTTGTGGTAAGTGTGAGAGAATCTTTCCATAAGATAAACAATAAATAAATTAATCACTTATGTCTATAAAACAGGAAAACAATATGTTTTATATTTAATTAATATGATTCATTCTAGACTCTGTGAAATTGTTCCATAAACCAGTGAAGATGCACACTTTAAAATGTGTTATTTATCTAACCCACTTAAAACACATACTCATCGAAATGGCCTGACAATGATGTCAAATTATTTAATCTCTGTCATTTTATTAATTAGATTGCTTCAGACAGAGCAGGATAACCATGGGTGACTTTAGGCACCTGCCTCGGGCACATGGGCTAGACAGGGGTATCTAGAGCTAAATTCTAGGCTCCATTCACCATCTATACATGAAGAAGAAAGGGGGGCTTTGAACAGTAACATGCCTGGGGTTTCAGATATACATGTAATGTGTTTTCCATGGTTCTGAAGCATTCTGAAGAAATACAAATAAATGCATTTATCACTTCTAATTTTTATATGTTTTTTTTAATGAATTTATTTATTTTTACAGTTCCAGAACAGACAACCACACCATCAACTTCAACACTGGTAAGGCTGTTATATTGTTACGTTATAAGACGGAATAAAAAGTATTTTTTATCCTTTCCTACATTATTTCTATCTAATAATCCTATTTTTTCTTGGTTTCACCATTACCACGTATCCTATTAATGTATGTATTGTATGTAAACATTACAGGAACCATGTAAGAATGTGCATTGCATAGTGGAGACATGTGAACAAGGGGAGACACAAGTAAAAGTTGACTCAACAGATCCTTGTTGTCCAACGTACATTTGTGGTAAGTGTGAGAGAATGTCTCCATATTAAGATAAACAATAAATAAATGAATCAATGAATTGATATATCTATCATACAGGAAAACAAGGTGTTTCATATTTAATGCATAATGATATTTTAGACTCTGTGAAGTTGTTCCATTAACCAGCGAACATGTACTCTTTAAAATGTGTTTTTTTAGCTACTCCACATAATCATCAAAATAGCCTGAAAATTAATTTAAACAATTTAAGCTCTGTAATATTATTAATTAGATTGATTCAGGCAGAGCAGGATTATCATGGGTGACCATAGACACTCGCCTAGGACACATGGGTTAGACAGGAACTAAACATGAACAAGGATGGCGGGCCTTAAGCAGTAGCCTACCTATGGAACTAAGCAGTAGCCTGTCTGAGGTTTTAGATCTACATGTAATGTGTTTTCCATGGTTTTGAAGGATTCTGAAGACATTACAATAAATGCATTTATCATTTAAACTTTTTATCTATTTTTATTTATGTATTTATTTCATTTTACCGTTTCAGTACAGACAACTACACCATCAACTTCAACACTGGTAAGACTGTCATATTGTTACGTTATAAAACAGAAAAAAAAATATTTCAACCTTTCCTACTTTATTTCTATATTATCGTCCCATTTTTTCTTGGTTTAACCATTGCCACGTATTCTATTAATGTATATATTGTATGTAAACATTACAGGAACCATGTAAGAATGTGCAGTGCATAGTGGAGACATGTGAACAAGGGGAGAACAAAGTAAGAATTGACTCCACAGATCCTTGTTGTCCAACGTACATTTGTGGTAAGTGTGAGAGAATGTCTCCATATTAAGATAAACAATATATAAACAATTCACTTTGATACATCTGTCATACAGGAAAACAAGATGTTTTATATTTAATGCATAATTACATTTTAAATCAGGTCTGACCAAAAGGTAGATCACAGATGTTTTAGAACTACAGTTTCCATGATGCATTGTTATTCTAAAGCATTCTAAAGGCATGCAAATCGTCATGGGGTTGTAGTTCTACAACATCTGGGGATCTACCTTTTGGGCACCCCTGTTTTAGAGTCTGTAAAATAATTCTATTAACCAGTGAACATGCACACTTTAAAATGTGTTATTTATCTAGCCAACGTAAAACATGCAATCATCAAAATGACCTGAAATTTATTTAAAATCATTTAACCTCTGCCATGCGTGGCCTTAGGCACCCGCCTATGACATGTGGGTTAGACAGGGTCCTTGGAACTATGTGCTTTGCCTCATTCGCCGTCCATACACAAACAAGAAAGGGAGACCTTAAGCAGTAACATGCATTGGGCACTAAACAGTAGCCTGTCTTGGGCTTCAGATATACATGTAATGTCTATTCCATGGTTCTGAAGAAAGATATCACAATAAATACATTTATCGTTTCTAATTTTTATATGTGTTTAATAATTTTTTTTGTTTTTACAGTTCCCGTACTGACAACTACACCATCAACTACAACACTGGTAAGACTGTCATATTGTTACGTTATAATATGGAAAAAAAATATTTCAACCTTTCTTCATCTTTTATATCTAATCATCCTCTTTTATCTTGCTTTATATAAATATGTGCTCTTGATTTTAGGACGTGTGTAGGAATGTGCACTGCACAGCGGTGACATGTAATGAAGGAGAGAGTTTGGTGAAACTGGATTCAGCAGATCCTTGCTGTGCACTTGAAGTGTGTGTTGGTAAGTTCTTAGATGATGAAGACAGTGTATGCAAGACTTAGAACTGTATTGGTCGTAATAGATGATAGACAGATTATTTCCTGTTAATGAAAGGTGGGGTTGGGATAAGCTCCTTTCTCTTGTTTAGTTCTTCCATTTGGAAATTGCTTTCTAAAGAATAGCTAAAGGAATAAACATAGTTCATTATTAAAAAATTGCAACCTTACTTTTGGTGTTATCTGAAACTTGCAATGTCATGTGCTTAAAGGACCACTCTAGGCACCCAGACCACTTCAGCTTAATGAAGTGGTTTGGGTGCCAGGTCCTTCTAGGGTAAACCCATTTTTTCGTAAACATAGCAGTTTCGGAGAAACTGCTATGTTTATGAATGGGTTAAGCCTTCCCCCTAATCCTCTAGTGGCTGTCTCATTGACAGCCACTAGAGGCGCTTGCGTGCTTCTCACTGTGATTTTCACAGTGAGAGCACACCAGCATCTATAGGAAAGCAGTGAGAATGCTTTCCTATGTGACCGGATGAATGCGCGCGCAGCTCTTGCCGCGCGTGCGCATTCAGCCGACGGGGAGGAGAGGAGGCGGATCGGAGGAGGTGAGCTCCCCGCCCAGTGCTGGAAAAAGGTACGCTTTAACCCCTTTTCCCCTTTCCAGAGCCGGGCGGGAGGGGGTCCCTGAGGGTGGGGGCACCCTCAGGGCACTATAGTGCCAGGAAAATAGTATGTTTTCCTGGCACTATAGTGGTCCTTTAATGATTTAATGATTGCAATGTTATGTGCTTAATGATTTAATGATTCAACGTTAACACAATCTATTTTATGCTATTTATAGGAACCACCACAACCACTGTACCCACCACAACAGAAGTGAGTATATGCAAAAAAATCGCACTAATTTCTCACAGGTCATTGTTTATAATGTGTATTTAAACAATTCAGGCAGATACGTAGGTGGGTTAGATAAGGGTTTTTCAATTTATTCAATGTCATATAACACCACACTACCAATCAACATAACATAATTGGTGTAGTTTATTGCAGTTCATATTCATCAACTAATACTGTTAAAGGAAATTAAAAGCATGGCGTGCATGTGTCAACTCAGAAACTGTTGACATATTAATTGTGTTTATGTAATGTGTATATACTTTACAGGACAAATGCAAATATGTCGTGTGTGATGTAACAGTATGTTACAAGAGTGGTTCATATATGGTGCAACTCCCTTGGTCAGATCCGTGCTGTCCACGTCATGAGTGCGGTAAGTTCTAAGAACTTAACCCCTTAAGGACACGTGATGTGTGTGACATGTCATGATTCCCTTTTTTTCCAGAAGTTTGGTCCTTAAGGGGTTAATGGAGTATGTCAGTAGGAGATATTGATGTTTAGAATTCTTGTCTAAATCCAAGCATTTACATGTAGCCTCATTCACCCAATATGTAGTATTTAAGATACCTTGTATTTCAAAATATATAAGACTTAGTCCAGTTACTTAATAACCAGCATTTGTTTCTGCGTTTTTTTATGAAGATAATGTCTAGCTATACGGGATCTGAGTAATATGTGTAATTTCTACATATTAACTATATTGATGGGTTTTAAAAGCTGATTTAGCAAAAGCTCACTAGTGAATGCAATTTTACATCAACAAAAGGCAAAGGCAGATTGTACCAGTTATGTTGATAATCATATTCCAAAGATATTTTATCTCTACTGTGTTAAGACTTGATTCTGTTTTTTGAATTCCAATTGCCCTAAAAATACGGTATTTAATTTTATACAAGGCAACTGATTTGGCAACTAATTTATTTATTTGTCTTTTTTTCCCATGTTGGCTATTGGTTTTAAAAAAAACAGCAAATTATTCTGGACCAAAAACTTCAATTTGGAATCTAGCAGTTTATCTAGCTTGTAAATGTAACTCAACATAACTTGAGCAATAATGGATTTTACAAAACAATTTTGAAAAAAATACAACACAGTATTAAACATATATATATATATATTTATTTTTTGTTTTGTTTAAAAAAAAAAAATTCTGTTTTTCTAGCATGCAAGATGTGTGAAAATCCTCCTATATGTGACAACGGAGAACCACCAATTGCACAATTTGATGAAAATACAATGTGTTGCCCAGTGTATTCTTGTGGTAAGTACCTACCTCATATAGGAAGACTATATTGAGTGTGTAGCACAAGGAAGGCAATGTACAGTATTAAACAATTAATGGGTGAAAGTCTGAAAACGGAGGAGGAACATTAAATTTGCTCTCCATGAATAAATGTTAATTATTTTCTGTACCATATAGGTTAGTCCAGCTGCCCACATCTTGGAACAATATTTTACCTAGAACAATATTTGAATTTAAAATCAATGTAGTTTGAACATATTCTAAGGATAATGGCAGATGGTCAAATTCTAAGCAGGTCCTATCATACAGAACATGTACTCATTCTACAAATTAAGGAGGGTGCAAATTATATTAATATCAATTTAATGTTGATAGCTGTGTTTTTGCATTAAATAAAATAGAAAAAATGTACATACCACAAGTAACATCAATCTTAAATAATTTGTTACTGAAACTCAAGATTCAAAAGATAGATAGACAATGTTTCATGCTATTAAATCAGTCTTATGCAATAAAAACACTAATCTAATACTGACATTTTTTGGTAACAGAACAGAAAAGAACTACGACAACTGTGTCTTCTAATACACCGGTATGTTTGTACTTTTTTGTTGTTTATCTTTATATTTATACTGAATTTTAAAATGTTGCTTTAATTCTATTTCCTCCCAATATAGATATACTCTGGGGAACATGTGCATATAATATAAATTATTTGAAAGTAATGATGACAATGAATTCGTTTAAAGAATAGAAGGAAGATAATGATCCACCTTAGACTTTTTAGCACTGATCAGCACTCAAAATTTTAAAAAATGGGGAACTTTATATAACCCTGTAGTTTATGTGGGAACAAACAAAACTGTAACATCTCATAATAGGGATGCTTTTAGAGGAACATTCCATAGAACTAAGCAATTTACTTTAATAACTGTTCAATGCCGAATATGTCACAAATAAAAGTACTTAGAGGGCTTGTTTGCTTTTCATGCTGTCTTTACAATATTCTTTATCAACAAGTTTGCCCTATTGCATATATAAAAAAAAATATTACTTGGGCTGTGTTAGATGGGATAGACAAGGGGTGCCCAAAAAGTAGATCTCCAGATGTTTTAAAACTACAGCTTCCATGATGCTTTGTCATTCTAAAGGTATGCAAAGGCACGCAAAGCATCATGGAAGTTGTAGTTCTACAACATGGTAGGTAGGTTTCATTCAGTTCAACTCTTCAACCTAGTGAGGTGGATAAGATTGATAGGGAATGATAGTATCTATTTATGTATTGTCACTTAGTTATGTCAGAGAGCATGAATTAAAGACATTGAATTCCGATATGGAGCAAACATATTATGCAGATGTTCCTGGACAGTGCTATATGATGGAACGTCTGAATGATGATACAATAATATCCTTTGTTTATTTACTATGCAGAACCCATGCACATATGTTGAGTGTCCCACTAAAACATGTAATTATGGCGAATATCTGGTGGCAATCAGTGGAACAGACCCATGCTGTCTCGACCATAAATGTAGTAAGTATGAATGGGATATTTATTTGCATTTTGAATTTTATATATGTATGTGTTGATAATCCTAGTTTAAAACTTTTAAAGTGTTTTATGTTTGTTTTACTAAACTGCCATAGACAAGTGCAATTATTTAATCAATACAGCCCTTACCCTTAGCCAGAATAGCATAGATGTCTATTTGAATATTAATTTTATTTTAGTTAAATATGTCCTTACCCTTATAAACATATCATGTATCATGTATTTATTATTTTTTATTTAATTTCATCACAACCTTGTCCAGACTTCGACAAAATAATATAATAATATCAATGTATTTTTTTTCTAGTACCTGAAGTCACCACTCCAGTAAGTTCACAGTTTTATCTATCTATCTATCTATCTATCTATCTATCTATCTATCTATCTATCTATCTGTCTGTCTGTCTGTCTGTCTATCTATCTGTCTATCTCTATCTCTATCTATCTCTATCTATCTGTTTGTCTGTGTGTCTATCTATCTATCTATCTATCTATCTATCTATCTTCTACCTATCCACCCATCCAGTTTGGACTTCTTATACTTTCTGTTACTTTAATGTTTTTTTAATTTATTTTACAGGAACCTCCCATCTCTACCATCACTACTCCTTCGGTATGTCATTTATAATCCTTTGTTGATAAGTCAAATCAAGTTTACCTTAGTTATAACAGAACAATAAAACATTTGCAAGGATTGGTACTCTAAGCATTATTTGAGATCAGAGAACCATGTGTGTTATAGGAGAATAGTCATATGTTTGGCCTAAAAAGGTATTGAGTCCCATGCAAGCAATACAGCTACAATTAGTCAGGACACTATTGTCAGTTTGTCGCAAATATTAATTTATATCAACTGACTTGCTTAAAGAGGCACTCACGGTAATATAACCACCACAGCTAACTAAAGTGTTTATGGTACGAGGAGTCATTGGTCCTTTGTGATAGCCATTTGGGAACCATCTCTTGGTTCTTTGCTGAACTTTTTGAGAACAGTTTTGTTTTCTTTTTCTTTTTGGGAACAAACTGGGGCTATCTCCAGCACTCGGAGACCACCTCCTCCTCAGCCATATTAATAATGTGTATTTAAAATTTCCTTGCTTTCAGTAACAATTTCATCCAACTTGGATGAAAGTGATAGGCCGAGAATGCTATTTCAAGCCAATCACTGCTATCTAGCTTGAAATAAATGAATATGAATAATGCAAAACTGTAAATGTCAAATTATCAATGTGGCTGAAAATGGGTGGTCTCTGTAGGCTAGTGATATCCCCTGTTTTATTGAAATAAAAAAATAGATTGACAAAGAACAAGGGGAAGTCTCTAGAATCTTGACTGTATACCCACCAAAAAAAGATATGTGGTTCAGATTGTCCATTTACATCCGTTTTAGATGACTTATCTGGTTTACATTACATTTCTTCTCTCTGTTAGCCTTGTGAAAATGTGCAGTGTCCAACCTCCAAATGCCATTTTGGAGATACTGTCTTGGTGAAAGTAGACTCAGAAAATCCATGCTGTGCATTGTATGAATGTGGTAAGTGCACACGTTACATCCAAAGTAACAATCTATAATATTCACAAATACATAATTTGTTTCATTGGAGCTATTGAAAATTATATTATCATGCAAAATGCAACACAATTGATGCTGACGTATGAATAATATGATTACTCTCTGTGTTAGAATTCAATAAAGGCTAGATTTAAGCACTTCACATGAAAACGATCACACAGTCAAAAACAAATTCATCAGTATTAAAGAAAACACAAAACAATGGAACGTCACCTTATATTATTTTCAATTGTTTCTTCTCTAAAATAGAATAGTCAACTGGACATATTCACAAAATGTTGAATACATCAGTTACAAGTTAAGAAGCATTTTTTTTTTGTGAGCAAAAGCCAAATAAATGTGAAAACATTTTTAAGAAATGCATCTCCTAACAAAAGTGAAATTGATCATAATAAAGTTTAAATAGGCAGTAGAAAAATAGATTGTATTCAGTATAGTGATCTTAATTTGTCGACTTGTGGATAAAATTCAAAAATGTTTAAAGACGATGTTTACTATGATCAAAAAAACAGTTAACAATGAGAATAATCACAGAACAACTAAAACAAAAAAAAACAAAAAAAACTCTAATTTAAATAAAAGTACCTTACATCTAAAAGTGAATTAAGGTTATGCATTCCATCCAAAATTATATTTTACCTGTTGAGCAAACTAGCAATTGACCAGCCGTGATGGCACATTGCTGTAGTCTCCAACTACTAGACAGACAGATGTTATTCATTATCACCAAAAAAACTTGAAAATGAAGCAATGCTTTGGTTTATTCATTTCTCTTCCTGTCCTATCTAGTTCCACCTACTACAACTCCAATGCCAATTACGACAACACAGGTAAGCATAGTTAATAGCAACATTTATCAAGGCACATTGTGCCATTAGATAATACATAAGTGTACAAATTGCACATGATTGTTGAACCCAAGTTACTTACTGTTGTTGCATTTGCAGAATATATGCCAGGATATTGTATGTCCAGTGCACGACTGTACTATGGAAGGATCCTCAAAAATTGAAATTCAAAGCAATGATCCCTGTTGTAAAGCATACGATTGTGGTAAGTTACTCTGTGATCATGGAAGGACAATATTGTAAAATTCAATAATATATTAGTAATCCCCTTTTTATTTTAAAAAAATGATTAGTTGAATTGATTCATTGCAATATTTACTAAGAAATATAATTGGAATTGTAACATTTTGTCATTTTGATTTTAATTGGATTCACTAAAATTCTGAGTTTGGGTAATAAGTCTGTAAATTGATTTTTTTTGTTTTTGTTTTCTAGTATGCAGCCCATGCAGCCCAGCTCCTTTCTGTAATGGAAACAAGCCCATCATGAAAATTGATCCCGAAACACAATGCTGCATACAATATGAATGTCGTAAGTACCCATCTAAAGTGTTGCACATCAAGCAGTAACACAAGACTTAGATAACTATATTTATGATTCTGTAATCTACAGGATTATTGGTTTCTCTGTACTTAATGAATATCCTCAAAACCCATATTGACTTGTGATATACCAATATGATCCATTAATGGAACACTATAGTGTTAGGATTACAAACATTTATTTGTCCAATTCGATGCTCCTCACAGGGGAGCACTGGGGATGAAAAGTATATGTGCGTTAGTGCTTCACCTATATTGGAGGTTGACTATGAGAACGAAGTTTGACTCGGTTCTCCCAGTATAAGCACCTCTAGTCACTGTCAGGTAGGCAACCTGCAATGTAAACATTACCATATCTACTAAACGGCAATGCTTTTACAATACAACGTTTAAACTAAATGACCATTCCACCCAGAGCACTTCATTGAGATTAAATGGTCTGTTTACCTTCTGTGATCCTTCAATCTACATGGATCCACAATTATTGGATATATTTCAAAATCTAAACTAAAGAAAAATGTACTTGTACTCTGTTCCAAATCCCTATGCACATTTAAATAACTGGAGGTTTTTTAGCTCTCCTGCCATGTCAAGTCAAAACCTCTTAGGTAAGTCTTACACTAACAATTCGCCTTGCCTCTTTAAGCTGAATGGTAAAATCTATAATGAGACAGAAAGGGGTATTATTCTATACCCCTACATACTTATTAACCCTTAATTGGGAAATCATTGAGTCAGCGGCAGCACTGTAACATGGCTGTGTAATACAAAAGCCTTTCAGCTTAAAGAAGGAAGACGAATTGTTAGTCTATGACTCAACCACAGGTTTTGTCTTGACGTGGCAGGTGGGCTTATCCTTAAATTGTCATTGGAAAGATACTAAAAAACCTCCAGTTATTTAAATGGTTATTGAGATTTGGGACAGTGTGCAAGTAACATTTTCTTTGTGTTTTAGTTCATATATTGGGCTTGATGTGTACTATAGTCATTGCAGCCGCCCATGAGAAGTGAGAGTTTGAGTGCATGACTTCATTTTGACTGTTTACATTTCAAAATATGTTTGAGAAACTGATTCCTAATGCAATACTTTATCAAATATGTTATTCTGTAAATTAATAGTTGCTTTATCTAAAAAGCTGATAACGTACACATTTATCATTGTCTGTCAAAGACGATGATTTTTACTGTCACATCTGATAATCACACTAATCAAATGTAATAGTATCCATATATTATATAAACTGTTACAACCTTGGCATAGTATCACAAAAAAAAAAAATACCAGTAAAAAATTAATTTTAAGTAAAATGCCTAAATAATTAATAGTTAATGGAAAACATTTTCACATTGATTTTATTCTCAGTGTATTATAACACTTACAGTGTTCCTTCTGTATTTCAGCTGTAGAAAAACTGCCAGAAAAAACAACAGTAAGTTCTATGGTATAAAGCAGGGGGCCTCAAACTGTGGACCTCCAGTTGTTGCTGAACTACAACTCCCATGATTCTTTGAATTACATAGATAGCCAGAGAATCATGGGAGTTGTAGTTCAGCAACATCTTGGGGGCCGGAGTTTGAGGACCCCTGGTATAAAGTATTGATTATGTGGGTTTATGTATTGCAGTAAGTAGTCACAGATACACATGGTGTTAACTATAATCCCAGTACCATTAAAATATTCCAACTGTGTTGGTTTTTTTCACTGTTGTAGCACTACAGTTTAAATATAGTGTTATTAAATGCTGGATTACACATGCAAACATTAAAATATTGAAAAAGTCATTAAACCACATCCATTGGGCAGCCTGGAGAGATTAGCATAGCAGATGGCGCTCTGGTTCCATTAAGAAAAATCTATTAGCATTTCAGTCTTCTGATGTCATTGTCATTAAAGAGACACTCCAGCAACCTAAATCACTTTAGCTTCTAAATAAATTAAAATGGTAACACCTCCTTGACTTTCAAGTATACAACCAATCCTGTTTCTTCCTGGTAGTTTTGCTCAGTGGAGTTAAACTCATGAGGCAGCAATTGCCCAGATCATCTCATTGAGCTGCATTGGGAAGTCTGTGATTGGACAGCCACAGCAAGTCTGGACGGGTGTCAGAATGGGAGGGTTTGGAAAAACTACAGACAAGAGGACTGCAGATTCTGCAAGCTGTTTTTAGCTATACCCCCAATTAAATATGTATAAATAAATGCAAGCAAGTTTTCATCTGGGTAATATCTACTAAACAGAGTTTTTATCTATTTTGTATTTGGGCAATCGAGTGTCCCGTTAAGTTGAGTGTACCTTTAAGTTGAGCAAAAAATCTAATTTAGACCCCACTATGTATTAAAAAGAGAGGGACAGACAAACCCTCTTCAGTTAAGTGCTTTGATGTTTTATTACTATAAGAAAACACAATATTAATCAACGACAATATCTTTACTGTAGCATCACCGTATATAATCATGTGTAGTCACCACGCATTAAGATAAATAAAAAGGAAAAAAAAATCTGAATTTGTAAAACACATAGCATTGTATCCACTAATTCATATCAACTAGAAGAATAATTCAGCCACAAGAGCTTAAAAATATACATTGTATCCAAAGCAAACAGAAATCTCTCAAATGACTCTAAAGCTATGACTATACCTATACTCAACAGGCAATTGAAAATACACATACAAAATATAAAATACTCCACAAAACAAGTGAATAATCTAATCATACATTCTTCATATATTTATCTAATATGTTCAGATTGGGTATGAATGATGCATTTGGTGTATAATTCTATTTCTTACTGATTGGGAACGAAATTATACTGTGTAGTTGAGAATAATTTTATAAAATGTGTATGCACGCAATTTAAAAAGGTTTAGTAATTTTTTGTATATATCTTTTTTTTTCCCTAGACACCTTACATCCCTACAACCACCACCGAGGTATGCAATAATGATGAAATTCAAATATGTGATTTTGATTATATTTCCCAATAGTTTATTTTTTAGAAAAGGAAGATGATCATCATTTTTTTTGGACCTTATTATAATTTTATACGTTATATAATATATTTTAAAAGTCTATTGATTCTGATAATTGTGTATCTAAATTCCAGGAGCCATGCAAGGGTATAGTGTGTGAATCTGTAACCTGCTCGAGGAAAGGTGAAGTTTTGGTGGATTTACACGTGACAGGTTCCTGCTGTCCCCATGTAGTGTGCGGTAAGTTTTCATGTACACTCTAAAAACACTGGATATTCAGCGAATATGTATAGAGTACTAATACATCATTAAAGGGACACTGTAGTCACTATAAGCATTTCATCTCTTTGAATTGGTTATAGTGCCTGGAGTGCCCTGGCACTGTCCCTCCATTCAGTGTTGCACCATGTTCATGCAGTATGCCACAAAATAAGAGTCCCTGGCCACCCACAGTCCGGCCCCTTCAGTATGTGTAGCTAAGGCAGAGATTACTCACTTTCTTGTTGTCATACCCATTCATACCGTCAGTTGGAACTCTGACAGGCTAAAATCAGTCAGCTGACACTCTCAGCCAATCACAGCTGCCTATTGCTGCTCAGGCTAATACTTCCTTATTAGCCAAAGCAGCACAGAGGGGATGGATTGCCGGGGACTCTTGTTTAGCATTAAAACATTAAAAGTTTAAAAACTGTTTAATGCTGAAAGAAATGATGGTACCAGAGGACTCCAGACACTATAAACAGTTTAATGAGATGAAGCAGATACAGTGCCTACGGTGTCCCTTTAATTTATTTATCTTGTTTCTAAAGAAATCCTTTGGGTTTAAAATGTTAACTTTGATGTAACAGAAAAAGGGGAATTCTAGATATCTATGCATATAGACAGGCATTCTCTTAGTACAGGGGTGCCCAAAAGGTAGATCTTCAGATGTTTTAAAACTACAACTTCCATGATGCTATGTCATTGTAAAGCATCCTAAAGACACGCGAAGCATCATGGGAGTTGTAGTTTCTCAACATCTGGGATCTACCTTTGCGCAACCCTGTGTTAGTATAACAAAAGTTTTTTTATAATCATACAAAAATAAATATTCTGTTTAGCAATTGATTAAAAAAAAAATTAATGAGTTACATTTCTCCTACCTTCAGCACTGGAAGGCAATGTGCTAAGTATCAGCTACTTATGGCATAGTTTCTCCTAGTGTTAGATAACTACTTGATCACATATATATTACCTAATTCATTGATTATCTCCCAGCATGTGCTATCAGTTGTAAACTATATCATTATTTTTATTTGTGTGCAGAATGCTCCAACGTGTGCCCAAATCCTCCTGTGTGTGAATATGGCAACACACCAATAAAACATTTCAATCCTGAAATTGAATGTTGTCCAGAATATGTATGCAGTAAGTACACAAAACGCAGAAAAAAATAAATAAAAAATACAGTAAAATATAAAAATGTTATTATGCTGGATACATTTTTCTAACTCCCAGGACGATTGAAACCAAATAATTCACGAGTGGATATTGTGCATTAATTTTAATGGAATCATGTTTGTCAATTGAATTAAATTATTCATATTATCAATATCATTACTCTATACACTGACAAAATGACCCTATTGTGCAATAAAATTATTACTGCATAGAGCTGTGGAAAATATTGGCGCCTTATAAATAATAATACAAATAATATTTTTTTATCATGATATAAACAGTTAAGCTTAGATAAATTCATTTGTCCTTTAAAACATAGAAGAACTAAACAATGTTTTGTTTCATTGATAGATCCCATTGAACCTACAACACCAAAGGTATGTTTCTCTTATCAAGTTAATTAATGGGCTATTGAGATAAAACCAATTTATACACAACTTGTTCGTGGATGATATAAAAGACATCTTATGGAAAGCATACTTTAGCAATAAATGTAGTTCAGCATGCAAAAAATTTTATGTTTTTTTTTGTCAAGACTTATAGTATGTTTTGTGCCTAGTATTATATATCTAAATTGTATGTTCCCGCTTCCACAGCAATACTATTTCTCAAGGTAGCAGGTACTATAAGAAAAACGTCTGCTGCATTGTTAGAATTTCATATGGCACTCCAAACTAAGATCAGATAACCTCAATCAATTTGTAACAAGAAAACTACGCTGGTATTTGAATGAGCTTGAATAAATAAAATATTTAAGTTTTTGCAATTTTTGAGTGATATGAGATAACTTAGAGGTCAACAAAGAATGTTTGTGATGAAATCTTGGACCACGTTGCTGTGGGTACACTGAGATCACAAGCTAAGGATTTGTAAATCCACAATGGATTTTGATTATATCTATTTTCAACTTGCCAATCAGTGATTTTTTTAATTCAGGCTGACACATTTTATCCTATAGAGTACCCACAAAGCTTGCACTTTATATCATGTACACTTGTTTCCTCATAAATAAAGCCTTGTATCTGTATACAATCTTCATGGCTAAATTTTTTGTATAGGTGGAATGTAACAACGTTGTGTGCCCAACTAAAACATGTGACGAAGAGCACACTCTGGTTGCAACATTAGGAAATAATCCCTGTTGTTTCGACTATACTTGTGGTAAGTGCAGTTATCCAATTTCACAAATGAATTAAGTGAACAAATTAAAGTTGAGATGATTAATTATTAAGGATGGGTTAAAATGTTAGAACACAATACGTCAATGTTAACACATACATTATCTTATCAATTCCTGACATAGGCTTATTGGGTGTAGAATTGCTCACTGTGATTTCTTGTGATGCACATAATTCATAGACATTTCATATTTCAGCCATTTCAAATAGTTTTCTTTTATTTTTCAGTGCCACACATTACAACTACAGTAAGTTCAATATTGCTTTCAAATATGTCAAGTGATGGATTCCTTTTGTCGATTTTTCTTTCTTCTCTTACATCAATATTTCATTTTAATTTCACCCTACTTTTATTGTGTTATTCGTTAGTTTTCTTAGGTTGTCATTAAATGGGCTATGACTGTAGGGTTTATATTACAAATATATACATTCAGAAAAGACTCAGATAAAAGATGAAAGCTGTATTATTTACTCCTACAAAGCAGCAGAGACTATTCCAACTTCCAGAGAGGCTGAAATTAAATCTCCTCCATTATATACCAATAAAACAAATAAATATCCCAGAATAGGGGACATAAAAAAAACTAAATAAATACAAAGAAAAAAGACTTTTATTTTCCATTATAAATTGTGTAGGGGTCTAGACATCAGGGAAGACAGGAAAGAAGAGAAAGATAGTCTGACGCATTTCGCGATTATGATCATGTAATCAAAGACTGTGCATCAATCAGTGTATGCTCCATTTGAGTATTTCCTGGGAGCAGTGTTATGAATAGTTTGGGGACTAAAAAAAACAAAAAAAGAGTTAGTAAAGAGGTGGACTGTAAGTTATTTTCCTAAATACTCTTTATATATGAATTCTGTTATATTGCTTGATTGCATTGAAAAATGTCATTTCTTTATATGCTTCCATCTCCTGTTAAGCGATGTAGGTCATATTTCATTCTACAGCTAGTATTGTGTATTCATGTATTTTACAGACTCCTCACATTGTCATCACCACTCCAACCCCAGAGGTAAGATAATAACCATTATTCATCAAATAAATTTATTTTTGTTTGTCTGAGGTGACCTCTGTTTTTGTGAGGTAGTGGTACTCCATGTCTGAGAGCCTAATTACTGACTAACATATGAGAAACTTTGATGCGCAATGAGCAAATGGGCATATCGTTTCCATAAAGCATGTAAAATGTTAAGCACCTGGCACTCCCAGTAAATTGTACTGAAAAACAGGTGTTATGTATTAAACATCATCTAATGTATTATTTTTGCATGCAAATGCCTCAAGGGGTTACATCACTTTCAAACTGTTTAACCCCCCAAAGTGAGGGTCCAGCACCGATTTGAACTCCACCCCTTGTGTGCTGTCGGGCAGGGGTGCTGCTGATTGGCTACAGCAGTCAGTTGACGCTCTCAGCCAGTCAGTGGCTTCCCTCCCCGGCTGCACTCTGTGCTTCATGAAACTGTGATTTCAGTAAAGTAAGTGTGTTACACCATTTCACTGCTAGCATTACATTAATATATAACTTGATATGGTGCTATAGTGCTTGTAACTGCTCCTAGAGGTATTACTTTGCAGCGAAGTAAATGTTTACCAGGCAGCAATGTAATGTTTACATTAAAAAGCTTGCAGGGACAGGTAAAAGCCACCAAAACCACTACATTAAGCTGTAATGGATCTGATGACAATAGTGTCCCTTTAATTTTGTCTGACAAGCAATCTGTACACAAATTAAAATGTTATTATATGTTCATGTGCTAGATATGCATCCCTTATTTCAAATAAAAGTTTTACTAATATTTCTCAAACAAAAAGTGTTTGGTAGTGAAGGAGTTAAGATGAACTCATTTTTGTGTCCCTTGGATTACTTGTGATGTCCTGATTCTTGCAGGAGAACACAATGTATTAAGTGTTTTGACTAATTTCATTTATTTTTATTTATTTTTTTAAAAGCTTTACTGTGAATTACTCTATATGAAATTATAGTAGATAGCTAATATTGTTTAAACACATTTTTGTGTTTTCTTCCTGTCAGCCTTGCCACGATGTTGTGTGCCCACCACCTACCACCTGTGATCTTGGAGATACCACCTTGGTAAAGATCGATCCAGCCAATCCTTGCTGTAACATAAATGAATGCAGTGAGTATCTTGTAAAGGATAGCAATCTAACTTAAAGAAAAGATAATGACACCTTTATTGATATGTCACTTGATTTTTTTTCTGGGTATCTGGACAAACGAATTAACTGGAATAATAAAATTGGAGCTATATTTGTCGACCTTTTTTACATTTCACTGTACCCTATAGAATAAAAAAGAACAAATATTTACATTTCACTGGGATACGCAAATAATTCCTATAGAAAATCCAAACTGGTCTTGTCCTGTCAATTATTTTTGCAACTGAGGGGTCCACAGAGATGTGATTTCAACATTATTTTAAAGAAAAATATGTTAGGGTGCACTTCAAATTTAACAATTTAATTTAAAAAAAAAAGGGAAGACAAATATAGAACATATATACATGGAACAGTTACTTGAATAAATTCATATAAAATAAATACATAAAGAGTGTATAAACTGAGTGTGATTTTGTTTTCAGTTGTCGTTCCTGGAACTACAACACCTCACTCAACAACAACACTGGTAAGCACTGTTAATAGTTTATTAATAATATGAGATAACACAAAACATGCTGTAAAGTAAATACTTTAATTATATATGTTTTTCTGCAGGATAAATGTAGAGATGTTGCGTGCGCACTGCCTGAGTGTCCACGAGACAATTCTTACCCATTGTCTCTTGGATATATTGAACCCTGCTGTGAATCATACACTTGCGGTAAGATCATCTAAATTCCTAGCAGTTTTATACATTGGACACAAGGTCAAGCATTTAAACTGGAAGAAAGGAGATTTAGTCTAAGGCAAGTGAAAGGAATTTTTTCCTAGTTTGCTAAAAAAAATTGGAAGCACTGTGTTTTTGCCTTCTTTTGCATCAACAGCAAAAACAGATGTGAGAAAAGCAGAACTTAATGGATGCATGTCTATTTTCAGCTATATAATTATGTAACTATAGCACAGATTAGTAGGATACATCATTTTAGAATTAATTCCCTATTCCCTACCTTCCAATACTGGGAGATATGAATGATTGGCTGAGTGAGAGGGCACCAAGGAGTGGGCATCAGCGTGGCATACATCCACATCCGGCTCAAGGCTGCTTGTTTGGAACACCTAATCTGAACTGAGGAACTTTATGCTTTATTGATATTTGGAGGCTCAGTAATTGGGTTTCCATCCTTGTGGTTCTGTCTAGATTTTACAAACCAGTGTTGTACTGATCCAAATTCAAGGCTATCTAAAATTCAGGGCCATTCCATCTTATCTGGATGTTTTTGGAGGTATAGTTTTCTCTGTGACTAGCAGTATATTTTTTTCTATATGATAGTGACAAATACTAGGAAATGAAATAATTGTCATGTATAAAAAGGGAAATATTTTAATTGTGATCTCTGTATGTATTTAATTTTCTCATAGTATGCAAACCATGTGGCCCACCTCCATCCTGTGATGGATACGAAAAGATTTTTAATTCTGAAACTCAGTGCTGTCCAACATACATTTGTCGTAAGTATCCATTTAAATTAACATACTGTTTTTATACATTTTATATATATATTTATATAGAGAGAGAGATATAGAGAGGGAGTAAGATTGCGGTGAGGACAAACACGATACAACTCCCCATAGTGCAAGTACAAAAAGTTAATGTTATGCATCAACTGCATATCTCAAGTTAAATTACAAATGCTCTTTCTTAGGCATAAAACTCGAGAAATTATGTTTCCACACTATCCCAGATTTCCCAGCTTGACATGCAAATAAGCAAAGACAGTCATTGTATCAATATGTAAAAAATGCATAGAAGAATTTGGGGGATAATTCATATTTCTGGATTTGTTTAGGTCAATATATTATTTCAATGCATTATTTATACTTTCTTATTTGTTTTCCTATTACAGCTGTTATTTCAACTACCACAGTAAGTTATATGACATAAAATGCAGCTGTCAATAATATATGTTCTTCTGTTGTGATTATAATCATCGACCTTTTTTCTTTTTATTGTTGATAACTACTGAAGTAATTTGAGGTAATCAGCAGTACTATAAATGGTCTGTCAATAAAATGACTCAAGGAATACCTTCAGTACAGCCATGATACTCCGTGGAGTAGTGAATATGTTTTTTTGTTCTTGCCTAGGGACACAATTCAGTTCATAATAAATCAATACCATATTGGTCTAAATTATATGAAAAAGTTTATATTTAGTTAATAAAAATTATGTATTCCCTAAGTAATTAAAATTAATTTACTAAAATAAAATAAATAATTTCCTAATAGTTTATTGTTAAGAAATGTTAGAATTTTTTTAGCAGATAAGAAAATATGTAAAGTTGGTGAGGGTGGCAAGGGGTAGGACTTACATAGACACTCTTTGTGGAATACGCGCCATTAACTAAACATAGCAAAAGAAAATATTTAATAATACAAAAACAGGGTGTCCAGTGATAACGATAAAAAGTAACTAACTTATTTTATGGTATAATTTATTGCGTTCACATTCTGTTTACATACTGTTATGAGAAAATGAAACAAAACATCTTCATATAAGGTGTTGTAAAAATATATATTTGTAAAAGTCATTTTAATATTCTCTTTTTTTTTCTTTAGCCAATACCCACTACAACTACTGAGGTAAGAAATGCTGATGGTAGAACTCACATAGACAGTCACTTTATTACATTTATTTTTTTTTTTGTTAGAAGGTAATTCCCTGTAGTCTTGTGTCAGGTCAGCATCTGCAAAATGATTAAGGGCAGTTAGACTGCCCAAAATGGGATGCTGTGATTCTCTGCAACTGGAACCTGTTTTCTATAGGCCATTGGTTACATTGCACAGCATGTGTTCTACTTTTAGAATGTCGTAAAGGAGTAGTTAATGATAATGGGTATTATGTATAAAAGCTATTTGTATTGAATAGTTCTGATAATAAAGCAATCACTTTAGTAATGCACGATTCCTGCTAATTACACAATTTTACAACTTTGTCATCCCAATGTTTTTTCCAATGATACAATTTATTTATTTAAATTCTAGAATCCATGTCTGAACATTGTGTGTGAACCTCTAGCACAGTGCAGCAAGAAAGGCGAAACACTAGTGGACCTATCCTGGGGAAATACCTGCTGTCGCAATATAGTGTGCCGTAAGTTCTTATGAAAAAATCTAGAGACACAGAAATAAATATAGTATTGTTAATGTAGGGGCTAAAGGAGCAGCAGCTCCATGCCCATGCTCTGAAGTATGCCCGATGTTGATAACAGGACCAGCACTCACCAACTAAAAGAAGGATTTTAAAACTATTGTGCCACACAGACTAGGGTGACTACAAAATCCCAATAGTAAATCAAAATGCCAGAAAATGTCAGGGCACACAAAGATCAAACTACAGACTTTAATGGAAATGAACAGGCAATGTTTTGGCTCGAGCAGCAGCCTTTCTCAAGTGGTTATTTTGAAGTACACCTATAGTAACAACAAAATTAAAGTTTTTTAAAAAAATTTTTATTTATCGTGAAATAGGCTACTCATACGGTGGTGCTCTGCTCATTATGTATCCAATTGCCTTTTCATTTAGTAATAGTCTCGGAGGGCTCAGCCTGTTTTGTGCAGAGACTGGTTTACATAGGTTAGATATGTGACTTTGTAATCCTATAAGAGGTAGAATACAGACATCATTGGACCAACAGTAGCTTTGTTATATGTCACACATACAATCCATGGCAATTATGACAATAAAAATAGAAATTTAATCTCACTCATTAGGACCATCGTATTTTTCAGTTTCATGCCAATGAAGCCCTAAATACGGAACTGATAATATTAATTTATTTTCGTTTAAATAATTAATGTATGATTCTCTTTGGGTTTCAAGATGTATGTTTAATCCAAAGTAAAAGGGATGATAAATTTGATCTTTGTTATAGAAGGTTATAAATACAAATTCAATATTCAGTCCAGAATTTTAACACTATTAGGCTATTTAGGTTTAACTCAATTTCTAATTAAGTCTTCTAAAGCTTATTTTCAAACTGAACCTCTTTATTCATCCAGTTAGGTCAGTCAGTGTTCGAAAAGGGCAACCAACAGTCCCACCAACAGTCCAGGACATTTCCATGTTGTGTTGCTAAAGAGATACTAAAAAAACCTGGACCACTAGCCTGTCTTAGTGACAGGTTGGGCAATATTGGTCTAGGGCACATCTACTCTGTGTTTTAATTAACTGCATCATTACCTCCACACAAAGAATACACACCAATACGTGTCATTAGTTGTAAACAATCTGGCTATTTTTTTGTGCAGAATGCCCCACGGTGTGTCCTGATGCTCCAGTATGTGAAAATGGCAAACCAGCAATCAGGAAGTTTAATCCTGAAATAGAATGTTGTCCAGAATACGAATGCCGTAAGTACACTAAACACCGAAAAAGAAAATTAAAAATAAAATCTAAATATTCTACAATGCTGCAAAGAGTTTTCCTAACTCAAGACTCCATAGGATGAGTGAAACAGAATATTCTGTAAGAGGATATGTTATAGGCAGAATCAGCAAAGTGATTAAAGTACAGTATAGCGTGAATTAGTCATGTTAATGCTTTATAAGAATGGAAAATGAAAATATATAAATAAATATATATTTTTTTTGTTTTACCATTCTAATTTTAATTTCAGTTTACATTTTATTTTTAATGCTTTTGTCAATGTTGTGCTTTTACATGAATGTAAGATTGTGTAAAAACGTCATCTATGTTCTAGAAATTATATAAACTTCACTCTACTGAGTTCACAGCAGTGACAGCTGGTGAGGTTTTAAGATGGGGTGGTGCTAGGCTCCTCCCTATACAGTACAGAGATACTCATTTAATACAGAGAGCTGAGTATAATACAGAAATGCTCATACAAAATGACAAGCTGGGGACAACATAAAGATATATATTAAAATTAACAGAGCTGAGCAAAGATACCTGTACAATATACATAGCTGGACAGACTACAAAGATATCCATAAAACAGATAGAGCTGAGTAAAAAAACGGTTCAATGTATGTTATCATTTCGCATACAAAATAAAAATAAAAAAAATACAGAGAAATAACACACAGAGTTAGGCACAATAAAGAGATACTAATAACCATCCCACACATCCAGGATCACTACGATGGATTACACTGAGCTTCAATACATAGATATCCACACAGTACATGATCCAGCTCACTCTCTCTCTTCCTAGCTCACTTACATTTCCCTTTCATGATCTCATCTCCAGTAGTGCTCCTGCTATGATCATTTTAGCTTTCTAGTAAATATTGCTGCTGTTATGAAACATGTCAACTACTCCATTAGTGCTCAGTGTGTGCATGGTTAAAGCATCGAGTTACTGTAAGACTCCAATCATATCATGACTCACTATTAGCTCTCAACACACTGTATATAAAGCAGGAAATTGAAATACTCCTTTATTACCTTTGCAACTGGCAATACAATTAATCTGCAGTGGTAATATAGAGTCAAGAAGTAGCTGACATGATTAACAGAAGCAACAACCATTATAGATTAAAACAGCCCACCCCTAAGCTTTCATGGCTTTCTATATATTAATTGTAATTTGAGTAAATTCCCTTGCTTAATCAGCCATCAGACAGTCACTGGGGCTTTAGGGCGAGAGAAATACACTTACATCTGACCGGGCCAAGAGCTGCTGCTGCACTCTCCCTGTGCTGCTTCCAAGGTGGCTTCTTGCTTCTCTCTCCTGTGGGCACTGTAACCCCACCCACTTGTCCTATGAGCCAATGAAGGCCCCTGAATAGAGAGGTCAATAATATTCCTCAACTCATGGGCAGCTGGCCCTGCTGCCCGATTGGCAACTCAGCAGTAATTCCTTTTTAAAGAACACTAGGCATGTGCAAAGTCTGCTGAAACAGGGCAAATTTCAAACCTGTCTTATTTTTTAACATGCTTAGATGCTTTCAAGCAAGCTTCTCTAAACAGGTACCAATGAGGAGGGGAGGGAGGGGGACTTGCAGAACTGTAACCTATTACAAATTAAAGAGACCCTAATTTTTCCCTATTTTTTTGGCTTTCTACTGTATCACTGTATGTAATATATAAATCAGCTGCTAATAAAACTAGTGTGATATTACTGACAATTGTTAAAATCCTACCTGACTGAAATTGGTCATTCTTTATTTTGCATATTCTCTGTTGTTTTCTTAAAAGAGTCAGAAAGCAATGTCATTGTGATATTTAATTACAAGTTTTACGTTTCTTCATTCAGCATATGTCATGGGCGAAAGGAATTTATACAAAAGTAACAATTAGAATATTCTGAACAGATATCCTGCAGTAATTGTCATTTACATACCCTGCAATTCACTAACGTCATTCCTATATTTTCAATATACTTACTTTATACACTGACACAATTACTCTATTGAATGGTGGTGTTATTACTGCACAACGCTGCAGAAAATATTGGCGCTTTATAAACAATAATAAAAATATTCTTGTTCTTACAATCTAAATATATAAGTGTAGATTTGTGTATCTGGTCTTTGAAATGTAGAAGAACTAAACAATATATTCTTTTGTTTATAGAACCCGACGAACTAACTACTCCAACTCCACCGGTAGGTTCCTATAATCAACATAAATGTATGGGCCATAGAAATACTAACAATGTCCCGTTGAAAACATGCTTTTTTGTTGTGCAAATTAATGTTCCGAAACTGAGACAGCCTTCCATGGGCTATTTTTAAGATGAAGTAGATCCATTCCATACAGCTACCTGGTAGAATAAATACAGGATTATTCACTAAACTGAGAATTCAAAATTAATTTCAAATTTAAGCAACAATTAGTGGAACTTGAATCATAGCTGAATTAGAGCTGAATTCTGGTTCAGCTGTTTTGACCTTAGATTTAGTAAATAACCCCGATAGAGGACATTGTATGGAAAACCGATTTGAGCAATATGCATAGTTGAACATGCTAAATACAAAACAAAATTGTATTCCATTGGTTACAAGCATAGTTATTGATTAAATTATCTTAATACAATTGTAAATAGAAAAAAAATGAAAAGCTTATTTGCAAGGAATGCAACCTTGTACAAGGTATATCTATTTCCGACTTGGTATTCTCTGTAGTAGTTGCAAAGTTAGCACTTTATATCATATGCATTTATTTTGTATCTCTATATTACCTTATTGCCTTACATTTTTGTATTTCAGTTACCCTGTAGAGACGTTGTGTGCCCAACTAAAACATGTGACGAAAACCACATTCTGGTGGCAGTAAAGGGAGATAACCTTTGTTGCTTCGATTATATATGTGGTAAGTGCAATTAAAAAACTTCCTCCAATCAATTAAGTGAATGAATTAAAGTTATATACAGTGCTGTGGAATGTCATGGCACTTTATAATAAAGTATAATAATAATAATAGTAGTAAAAAGTAAGATGATAAATGAGGTTGACGGGTTAGCACAATGTGTTTCAATTTAAACACAAATAGGAACTTATCAATTCATGACTGATGCTTCTTGGGTGAAGAATTTCACAGTTATTCTGTGGATGTAGCTTAGGTATAAAGGAACAATTATTCTTTTTTTTAAATTTAAAAATGTTTATTTTTGTTTTTCAGAAACAATTATTCCCTCTACAGTAAGTACAATGTTGCTTTCAATTTTGTTTAGTGATGTATCAGAACCACCTTTCTGCCTTTTTCTGAATTTTTCTGTTTTACTATTCTAATTTTGATTTCAGTTTTTACATTTTTTGTCAATGTTGTGCTTTTTAGACGGTCATTACATGAATGTAAGATTGTGTAAAAACATCATCTATGTTCTAGAATTGATATATCAATGGAGTTTTCCCGATAGCAATATCATGAGGAATTTGGGAGTTTCAAAAAAAAAAAAAGGTGTTAAGTTGGTGGAAAATCCAATTGTGAATTAATTACTTATATCATTATCATTATTATATATTTAATTGGTTTCCATATTTTTCATGGAATTCTTTTATCTTACCTCAATATTTTCATTTTAGTTTTTTAAATGTTATAGTTAGTGTTTTTTTAGATTGATTTCATCCCATATTTGGCATAAATGCTATTTATAAAAAGTAGACTAAGGTTGATGGATCAATGAAAATTGAGTATTTTGTGGGAGCAGTCTTATAAAGAATTTAGAATTTAGAGAAGTTGGAGAAAGGCTTATAATAAGTAAACTATTTGCATATATTTATTTATTTTATTATATTTATAGTTTATTTAATTTATATTTATTTTATATTTATGTTATAATGTTTGATTGCTTTAATATTGTATTTCTCTATGCGCCCATCTCAAGTTTTACTTTGTAGATTATATGAATTCTACAATTAGTGTTGTGTGTTTATTTATTTTACAGCTTCCTCCCACGGTCACTACACCTTTCATTGAGGTACATGGATGTCACATTTATAACTGTGAAATTAATTCCGTTTTTGTTTATTTGTTTGGTGCTTAAATAATAAATGAAAACTTGCATCCCATAAAGTATGTAGAGAATAAAATATAAAATAAGTTCCTGGTAGTCCTAATTAATTTAAAAAAAAGTGAAATGTTAAAATTAAAGCTTCCTTGATGTTTTACCTTCATAGAGATATATCAGAGATACATTCTAATTCTAAAGAACTAATTTTAAGATTAAGATTCAACAAATTGAAAATCATGACAAATTAGTTTAATTTACTTTATATTTTAAATATTTGCAATGGATAGATTTCTATGTGCCTTTGAATTTCTCTTTTCCGTAGCAGACTATAAATGCAACACTTTAAGTGGTTCACAATGATTTATTTTGTTTACTGAGTGACTTCACATTTATGTTTCATGTTTAAATTGTTTCTTTTCCTTCCAGCCTTGTCACGATGTTGTGTGTAACACAAAACATAACTGCAATCCTGAAGATTCCATCCTAATGAAATCTGATCCAGAAAATCCATGCTGTTCTATATATGAGTGCAGTGAGTATAGAGAAATTAGTGTGTGATGGATAACAATATAACTAAAAAAAAAATATTATATATATAATATACTATTTTTATTTTAAGTAACAAAACTGTTGAATTAGTACAGTTTATTATGTAATATTCATCTAGGTAAAAAAAAAAAAATCTTAAATATAAAAAAACATAACAATATTAAAATGAAAGCATTTTCAAACTGTTCTCGTGGCTAATCCAGACTGGGTTTGACCTGACCTAACTAAGTAGAATTAAACAAATATAATAAAAATTTCTTTAGGCAAAAAATATGTTGGATGTGTTAAACAAAATACTATTTTAAACATGATATATAAATGGAAATACAATAATTATTAATTTTTTTAATTTAGTAACAATGTATACATTTTATAACATCACTTATACATTGTATTATGTACATTAAAAGTTTTCTAGAATTAATATATAAATAAATAAGAAATAAACATACTTATTAAATACTTAAATTATTTTATTCAAATTAAATGAAGTGTGTAACATAATATGTTTTTCTTTTCTCTTGTAGTTCCTCCTACAACAACCACTGTGCCTCCAACAACTACAGTAGTAAGCATGGTTATTAAAGTTAGCTGTTTTTTTGTCACATAAATTACCTTAAAACATATACATTAATTATATACTTCTTTTTGCAGGATCATTGTAGAGATGTTACATGCTCAGTGACTACGTGTTCACGAGATGGCTCTTATGCACAACCCACTGGAGGCTTTTATGACTGCTGTCCAGAATACACTTGTGGTAAGATTATCTACACTTTTAGAAGGATTTTGGTAAAGATTAGTTGGATCTATCAATACTTCAAAATGTCTTCCCTTCTCTCTCTGACTTGCCCCAACTTCACCTCTATATGAAAGTGACATTTACATGGAAATTAAAATGTTTGTAGTTAGAGTTAGTAAATATTTTGAAGGTGAACATAAGATCTTAACGTGTTATTTTATTTGCAGTATGCAGGCCATGTGCATCAATTCCATTCTGTAACGGAAATAAGGCTATAATGAATTTTGATCCATTTAACGAATGTTGCCCAACATACGAATGTCGTAAGTATTCTGGTTACTAATGAATCTATTGGATTCCGATAAATAAATGAATGTCAAAACAATGTATCACTATTCCATCAAGGCATTAGTTGATATCTCTGTAGGGTTCAGATAATTTGTGGACATTTGTTTTTCTATTTTTTAAATTTATGTTTGTAACTCTAGTAATTGTGGGTAATTTGCTATCAATATAAATGAACCCCTTAAGGACCAATGATTGTCTACTTAGCCACAATAATCTGTTCTTTAAGGATCATATCCAAAATTGGAATGGCCCACTCAATAAGCAAATGTATATTCTAAAACGTCTTTAGAGACCATATTGGGATACCATCAAAGTACAACATGTAGTTTTTAATGGGTTTGATGGATACTTGTAATGCTACCTAAACATTGAAGCTTCAATGCCTGAATGTAACATTTCTTATTTGACTTTTAAAAGAAAACTGGGAAGACAAAAATGAGTCTTACATCAGGCTAAGCCTGTTGCTTCCAGCCTGCTCAGACTTATGTCAATCGCTAACAATAAAGCAAAGGGGAAAAAAAATATGCTAACTCAAATCATCTTGAATTTGGTAACATTGAGTTGCTTAAAGGAAAACTTAAAAAAAAGAAAAGCGTGATGGCAGCAAATGTGAAAACCTTAATTGAAAATTTACGATTTTAAGGAGGGTTCAGTTCTAGTGGCCATTTCACTTTAGTCATGTTGCTGACAAGATATAAACATGGCTGTTTTTTTTAATTTTTTTTATCAGAAATGACAATGTTCTAAAGGGGAAGCATCTATGCACCAAAACCCCCATATAATATAGTGGTTTTGGTGCTTAAAGTGTCCCTTTAATTGATTTTCATTTGCATACATGTTCTCCAGCCATCAGCCAGCACATGGTTTCAAGGGAGAGGAAATCATAGGTCCATTCAGATGCAGTCTTCCTGATTAGCATTGATCCTAAAGACACGTATTAAATGTTTAAATATTAATTAAGTGTTCTTGCATAGCAAGACCACTTAATGTTATCTCACATATATATTATTATTATTATTCTTATTCTTATTATAGCAAAATTTGCCACCCTAACTCCTCCCACAGTTTTTACACTACATAGACCAAAATTTACCAAAACGTGCAGATTGTTCCCGATCGGATTGCTATTACTTTGTGGAACGTTTCGCCGAATGGTTCACGGAATATCGTCGTTCTTGTGGCGCAAATTTGTCCCATAGGAATGAATGGCAAAGCTAGAGTGGGAGCTGGCAAAAGCTGAAAAATCAGGACATGATTTCTAAACTGCCACCACTCCCTTATTTTCAGGCCCACCTACACAAATCTTATATCAAAACGTTCAGCTATCCCTGCTGCCACTAAACATGTCAACGGCTAAGCCGTAGTCCTGATAGTTTTCACAATATAATCATTTGTTTGCAACTAACGCCGTCCATTGACTTTCATTGAAACTTCACTCTGCAAAGCTCAAATTTGAAGTGCAATTTCTAAACTGCGACTGTGCCTTCAATTTTAATACTCCAGAGACATACTATGCATCAAAATGTAGGTCTGGGTCTTGTGATTCTCACAATATAAAGCTCTTCACTGTAGGAGTTATAGTTTTTAAGATACGACTGTTTGAAGATGGCAACCGCCAAAATACTCTGACCTGTGTCAAGCTGCAGCAGCAAGTGATGTCATAGACAGGGCCTTTTGAACACCTGCTAATGTTTTTATAAATGTATGGTTTAATGTAACTGTGCAACAACGTTGCAATTAAATGTGCTATGTAAATGATAAGTTACTCCGCCCACTCCAGTTGTAGACTACAGGTGGAGGCAAGAACACTTCACACAATTTCCCCTGAAATTGTAACCTTTCTAGTTATTTCTTGTTATTCGATATGGTTTACTTGATGACAGCTACCTGCAGACTTTACTTTTACATAATATTGCTGCTCGGGTCTGAACACTGGGGATCTCTTACTAGAAATCTCTGACATAGAACACTAGCACTGGTTGGTTTCAGGAGATGGGTTCAAGAAGGTACTTAGTAAATAGCCAAGTTTCTCTCTGTGTAACTTGCTATATTTTTCAAGCTGTACCTGATGATAACTAACCTGTACAGTTTGAGTTACAATGTTTACTTTACAATTGATTGATCTAAAGTGAGTAATCAACCTTGGAGATGTTTCTCCAAATCATCTTTTTCCACCAACGTTTGCATATTGGTTTCAAATTTGATTTAATTCAGTCTTCAGTTACAGTAATACTAGAATAAATTTCATCATTTACATTTGCACACTCTAATACATTATTTTGATGTATGATTTATCATATATCAACAAAATATTTTTAACTTATTTCTTATACCCCACTTATTTTAAAATTATTCACAAATCTTCAGATGTATTTGATCTCAAAATTGTGGTTAACATATCTGTGTTTTTCTGTTTTATTTCATCAGCTCCACCACCACCACCACCTTCACCAACACCAGTAAGTTAATTTAATAACTTTCTCTATTACTGACCATTTAAATCATTAGGTATTGGCCTAATCCTCATACATGCTATATTTTAATTAATTGGTTTCACTTAACAGGCTTGCGTATTCTATGTTTTATTTTATACATATTTTACTAGTGTCATAAAAACTCGATTCTGTAAGTTAGAATTGATAACTGTAAGTTTGCATTTACCCACAATAAGTCTACTTCAACATGCATTTCTCTTAGAACCTTAAGCAGTAGTGGGCACTGGCAGTGAAGAACAAAGCTCACATGTCTAGAGTGTATAGATTGGTGTTCTGACATATAATGTGTCATAGTTCCTAATGCCAATATGGCAAAACTCACTTGGCTTTGTGCCAAATCCAGGCCAAGAATACAACCTAAAATGTTTTTTGGTTTTTTCCCCGTAATTTATGGAACAAATAACACTAGGCAATACATTTTTTATTTTGCGAATTTATCACACAGATACCTAATAAAACTACTAGAGCTGTAGAATTCGTCATTAAGCTGATATAGTTATCTAACAGGTTGAATTTTTTTCTTCTTGTAGGGTCTCTGCTCAGGTGTTACATGTATTAAGGATGTTACCTGTAAATTCAATGAAATCGAGATCCACGATGTCAACCCCAGTGACCCCTGCTGTCCATTGTATCGCTGTGGTAAGCAGAGAAAATAAACAATTTAGTAGAATAATATGAAGCAACCCTGTATTCTTTTATTATACATTATAATATTATTTGCCAGAACTACACCTTATTTACCGAAACATGATGCCATATCATATTTCTGCTCTAGCAGCTAGAAGATAGCTGTTAAACAAATCTCCAAAATATGTAAAAAGAAACCTCAATGTTCAGTAACCACTTACAGTGTTCTAGTGGTATAGTTCCAATGTGAGCATAGTTGGGGTTATGTTTTGAAAAGTAACATTGACTAATTATTTTGCTTATATGATAGAGATCTTTCTCTAATAAGAATTAAAACTTGACTTGAGGCACTGTACTTGTATGGGACAAAATAGCCAAAAAGTAGAATGTAGGTTGTACTGATATATCTATCTATATGAATATAATATGTTAAAGTATCTAAGGCTAGCCAACTGGAAAAATTTAAAAAATTTATACTGACATAACTCTTTCTACTTTTTCCATTTTTTAGAACCACAAATCACAACGGTAAGTAATCAATCTTCAAAATTATATTTGCCTTTTGATTTAATTTGCATTTCCTTTTCTTAATTATGAACCTCTTCTAACTTTCAACCATTTTTTCAATACTGCTTCCATAAAAATAGAATCTAAGTTTGTATAGGAGTTAAGATTAAGAGGCATGCTATATGTTAAGTGATAGTTTTGAGCACCCAGCATAAGTCACTTAATGCCCAGATGCAGATATAGGTAATTGAATACATATTTCTTTTGTCTGACTATATATTTTTTTACAATTTAGTGGCCCATGCTTGCATATGTTACATGTGTAACAACATAATTATTGTACAATAATTGGTAATTTCTCCATTTATTTTCTCAGCCCTCTGTTCCTACCACCACCATTGTGACTTCGGTATGTGTTTTGTTCTGCTTCAAAATATAAAACTATAACTACATTTTTAGAAACTTGAACGATATATATGAATGTTGTAAGATTATATTTGGCAAAATGTCAGAAGTACTAGCGAAAACCAAGTTTGTGAGTTAGCTAATCCCTTAAGGACACAACTTTAAAAATAAAAGGGAATTATGATGGAAAATTTACATCATGTGTCCTAAAGTTATAAATATCATTATCCTTAATTTAGTTGAGATAAACATGATATATCTTAGTACATGCTAATGTAACGTGTCAGAGAATCTATCTGAAAAACGTAGAATCTTGAGACACTGAATAAACGGGCAAAGGCAAGGGTTGGGGGGTTGTAACCCTAGAGCAGTTATCTCTATGTAATATTCATGTTTAAGTTCATTAAATACAAATCACTTATGAAAAATCTAGCAGGAAGCTAGAATTAAAATATATAAATAGATCTCAGTATATTTCATTATCTTCAGATAGAGATATCTAATCAGTCATCTAAGATAGCAACTAGCAAAGCATCTAATAAGAATTTATACAAAGTACTTTGAGAATGTTCAAGTCAGTAGATAATATTTCAAGACTAAGAGGAATCACTGTTGAATACTAAATATTGCTTTCTTTTTTTTTGTAGTCAATTTGCAGCAATGTCAAGTGTTACAAAGATGTTCAATGTAGACCCGGTGAACCCGTCATTGAGTTACCCAATCCATTTGATCCCTGCTGCCCCAGATACGACTGTGGTAAGTTAAAAAGTCGATCCACATTGATTAATGGCATCATACATTAAGAAACAAGTCTTGCCTTCATTTGAGCTTCTTGATGGTCCCAAATATCCATGCATTAATGTAAAGTGACAAATCGACCAAAATAATGTTTTCATATTGTAATTTGTAAAGCATAACAGGGAACTGCTTTGTGATAATCATTAATAAGCAGATAATAAGATATTGGTTACTGAAATAATTTCAAAAATAAATTCGGCAAATTAATTTACACACGTTAATGACACTGATCATCAAAATTAAATAAGATCAAGTCAACACTTGGAGCACATTTTCCTTCTTTACATATTTTGTTAAATATTATCAAATTATTGACTTGAGTGAAATAAGACAAAACCATAACAGTATGTCAGTATGTAAATTTCAGCTCAATTAATAACATATTCATGTGGATTAATGTAGAGGGCATTAAACTTGTATTTGAAGACTCATGTTATACTAGCATGTCTTAAATAAACATATTCTCCTTTTAATTTTAGGAACTGTCACACCAACTCCTACAGTAAGTGAATATATTGTAAAACAAAATATGTAAACATAGTTAACATAGTTTTTTTTTTTGTTTTGATGTGTTTGTGTGTCATCAGATTAACCAGTCATTTTATTCATATTTGACTGTCCTTCCAATGTGATTGTCATTTTCGTTATACACTATGAAGCTTACATGAACATTTTATTTTTTTTCCTGTCATATAGTAGGGTATCTTATGCCCCATTTTCTATTTTATTATAGTTTGCGGCATTGTGTATTTTCGAAGGATTCCAGAATTTTTAGTTCAGCTCCTTAAACAAATATTCATTACTATATATACTCAAACTTTATATTAACACACCCTGTTTTTGCCCAATATTCATAGTTCATTAAAAAAAAAAAAAACACGTATTTAAACAACTAACAATATGTATTACTAAAAACTTTCCACTAACTGTCTGACGATATGTGTCTGTGGTCCTGGAGGTTTACTACACTTCCTGTAGACCCTCTTAGAACTGATAAATAGTTTTTGTTTTTTAAAATAAAGATTTATTTTTTTTTGCTTTCACGATGTCATCCATCCTTCCTTCTTTTTTTCTATGTCTTTGAATCTTAATTGAATTTCTTTTTTTCCCAACAGGTCATTATCACCACAAGCCAGGTATGATATGAATTCCACTTTATTTTAATCATCATGAAATTGATACATTCATGAGAAAAACGAATTATATGCATCTCCTGTATCATAACACATTGCTCCGTTTAATGTATTTTTCAGGTTGATTGTTCTGCAAGAGTATGTGAAAGGAAAGTCTGTGGGGACAGTCAAAGACTGGTAGAAAGAGTGAACCCATTAGATCATTGTTGTCCACTTTACACATGTGGTAAGTATCTAATCCAGCCGTATCAAAATATTTACAACCTACAATCCATTTTAAGCAAATCGATTCTTAAAATTATTAACACTAAAATGAGACTTATTCAAACGATAGCAATTAGTTTTTAACAGCTTCACTTTATGTATCACCGACTTAATTACAAGGAAGCAAACAATTTAATGCCACAACCCACCAATGCTAGCAAATAAAATGTATGGAACTACCTTCTGCTAAGATATCTCACTCACACTCTTTTTACTTTAGAAGTTAACATGTCAATATCTAGTACACTATGTACCATACCCGTAGTGTATGGGCAGGGTATGAGCTAGAGTTTTTAGATTAGTTGATGGGACTTTTGATGGTTTTGTTTATCTCCAGTCAGGGGAGTGCTGTGTAATTCTGTTCACTCCACAGCAATTATGCCACTAGTTTTGGGCAACCCAACGCATTTTATAGACTTAGTTTCCCAATGGATTTCATCACATTCCAGATTATTCACTCCCTTTCTTTTAGCCCGCCATAGTCCAATTTCTTACCCAGAGTTGGAGATATAGAAGCAAAATGAATTTAGTTGGCTACAGATATAAATATGTGGCTTACAAACAGTGCAAATATTGTCCTTCAGCAAATTAAATGACCACCAACCAATGTAAGATATATATTTTTTAATCTAAAATATCCACCAACTTATTTCTAAAAAGTTTTGTTTTTATATTTTTTTAGTAAAAGTACAGCATTTCTGTGCATGTTTAAATCATTACTAATCACACACAATTTTCTTTGTTGAATAGAATGTGAGTGCAAGACCGTCCCATCATGCAGCAGTGATGAAAGACTGGTAGCAGTGCATCAGTACAACCAGTGCTGTCCCAAACTGAAATGTGGTATGTATCAGAACAGGTTTACCTGTTCAACTCTCAGAGTCATTGGTTATAGTCCAAGCAATGTCAACTATATATTCCATTCTTCTGAGGTTAATAAAATAGGACACTTGAGCTGGGAAACAGTCATTTCTATACCAAGGACATTGATGGAAATGAGAGAGAATTTTATAATATTATGTCCATCATTCATTTTATCAGTGAATAACCGGTTAAGTTATTTTAATGGACTGTTCACAATTTGTCTAAGAGCACAAATATGTGATCTATAACTTGCATTTAGAATGTAAAGTAATGTTCATTTTGTAAAAGGTGACACTCAGTATATTTCTATTTCTATTTATCATTAACATTTTTTATAGTTCCAATAAATTATGCAGTGCTTTAAAATTACAGAAAGGGGATATTTAAAGGTAAAGAATGCTCTGCTCAAATAAGCTTATAATCTATAAGAACCCTCACTGATAAGGTGATCTAATCGGGATTCAAATCTGTGTTTCCTGCTTCTGGCAGTCTGCTCCAACCAGCTGATATATCTATTTATTAAATTCTTATAAATGTGTGTATATATCATACATTTAACCCCTTAAGGACACATGATGGAAATATTCCGTCATGATTCCCTTTTATTCCACAAGTTGTGTCCTTAAGGGGTTAAGTTCACAGGTGGTGCTATTAATGCTGGACATGACATGTTATTTATGTTGTTCTTTTTATTTTAAGAGAGGAAAAGAGATGAATGTCACCCAGTTCCCACTGAAGTGACCCTTACTTCTGGACAATGTAGTGCTACGGTAAGCAGTCAAGAAATTGTATCAACCAATCACAACAAAGACTTAGGAGGACAACCAATCCATTTGAGTTTTTGAGTAAATTTCCATTGAGCATCAGTGCTTAAAATGTTTTATTAATTAGAATGCTTATTTATCCTTGAGAAAATACATTTCAGCATCATTTTAATTTGAGCTAATGTGCAATTAAACATATAGAAACTTATATGTTGCAACTATTTTTTTTTTTCATGATGGTTTTTCATAACCATCATTTGTGGATCACTAGTGCAGTACTCTTTCTAAATCTAACTTTACTTACTTTTCATTATATCTGTAAATATTCACTTTCACACACTACTAGACCCATGGATAGTATTGCACCATTTGTTACCAATTTGTACATAAAAGTGCTTTTAATAGATAACCGATATCATAGTATACATTTGTGTTTTCTAATAAAATTATTGTATAGAAAATTTTATATCTAGGTTTTCTTTGAACAACTTAATGTTTGCTTTATACTTCAAATGTTGTTGTTTTTTCTTCATTATGATTTTTTCCACCTGATCATTTCTCCAGCTTTGCTTTTCGGCTGACTATTCAAATCCGTAGATTCTAACATTGACCTATTATTGTTTGTGTTTAGGTGGTCCTGTCATCATGCAGTGGATACTGTTACTCTAAGTCTGACTTCGACAGCCTTTGGAACCCGATCCCCAAATGTCGGTGCTGCTCTGCAACAAAGACTCATGAAAAGAACTTTGAGCTTCCCTGTCCAAATGGTTCAAGAGCTCGTCTAACAGTTCTGGAAGCAAAGGAATGCGGTTGCCATAAATGTTCAGATAATTACGAACATAGCGGTAGCGGAAGCGGAAGTGGTAGTGGAGAAGAGGGCAGCGGGTTCCTGTTATGGTCAAATTTGGAAGGAAGAAATTAAGTTTAGAACATAGAATATAAAAGTACAATCCATGAATATAGAAAATTGTTAACTATTTGTTGTTTCATGCTCTCTCTATAATTTTGGAGTGAGGTGTTTCCCTAAAGTCTCTATATATGTTACTGTGAAATCCATTTTTATTTTTTTTTTCATTTTAGCACACTGTAATTTTGATATTTTCTAGCACAGTTTCCATCTGATGAATACATATAATGCAAATCATAAAATATTTTCTATTTTTTTATAATCTCATAATCTCTAACTAGAACATCAATACCTGCATCTCTAAACCCATGAACATCTGAAAAAATGCAATACTCGGTGTTTGACCAAACATATTTTATTTTCAGACGTCACATGACTAACTTCACATCTACAAATCACAAAGCACTACATGAGCCTTGAACAAATATTTTTAGGCAATAAACAATTAAGTTTAGTTTGCAGAAGTCAGGCATCTTCAAATGGTTCTCATTCTTCCTAGATGTAGCTTGATATAGACTATTACATAAATCTACGGTATTGTCAGACATTGTCATATAGAACTTCCAAATTATAGTTCTCTCAAATAGATCAATGTGCATGGCAAAGAATATGTATAAGCCCCAAACAGTGAAACTACAAAGTTTTCATTTTAAGTTCAGTGTGATGTGGAATGCGTTGGCTAAAAAGTGGTAAATGCATATCTGTCAAGCATAGATTTGCCAATCCAATTCTGACATTTCGGATACATAAAGTGGCATGTTTTTTTTTATGTTTTAAAAACCGGTACAATGAAGAATTTTTAGCACTTTTTAAATCTAATGTAACTCCATTTGTATTGGATGATGTAAAAAAAGAAATAATACTTTTCTGGCAATTTTATAGATTTTGTGCGTCAGAAACTGAGTTCATGTATAGTGTTTAACACTGTAAATAATTATAAAATAAGATATATTACATGGTTCTAGAGATGTGGGCTCTGTTAAGATACTTTATTTGTATTGTGTGTTGTATGACAGATAATAACTATAAAATTGTCATGAAAAACAAAAAAAATTGTTTTGTAAACATTTGTTTCTTTTTGCCTAAAGTGCATCACAGTGATTTACTGCCTGGAAACATCTGCTGTAATTTCTTGAATAAATTCTATTCCTTTATAAATGTTGCTTATTTTTTCTATCTTTATTCATTGTAATTTTTGTAAGTTTTGTTTTTAATTAAAATATCAGTATACTTCATCGCAATGCAAACACAAGGGATTTGCTTGGTGGCAAAATACCAAGGGTAAATTCGATGGCCCCTGATGCATATATTGACTTAAGTCCTTCCTAAAACCAGCCCCATACCATACCCCATGTCATTCCTAAACCATAATTTGTTCTAATAACCATATATTGTGACACAAAATCTGTGATTGAATTAACCCACAAGTCATGCTGTATTATCCCTTCAACACACTGCGTTGAAATCCACCAACACATCAACAACCACACTGTGCTGTATAATTAACATTCGATACGATGCATAGACGTGACACAGTCATGAATTGTATAACTGGAACTGTTACTTAATTCCCAGTATTACAGGGAACTCAGAGCTAACAAATGGCTAAAAAAATGGTGTCAAATGAGACCAGGGTATTTCAAGACTCCACTTGGGACTCCAGCTCCTGTCAGTCCCCCTTACAATGTCGTTGGCCAAGCATACGCTTTAATTATTTGGTAGCTCATTCAAATACATACAAAAAGCTACTAGTTAATGAAAGGACTACCCCATTTTGCTTACATATGGTACTTTACCACCGATAATTTCTTATCATTGAATTGTCATTTCAGATGGTGCTTTTAAAGTTAGGAATGAAGGTTAAATGTTAGAACACTGAATTAAGGGTACTGTACATACAGGTGATACTCGAAAAAATTAGAATATCGTGCAAAAGTAAATTTATTTTGGTAATGCAACGTAAAAGGGGAAACTAATATATGAGATAGACGCATTACATGCAAAGCAAGGTAGTCCAAGCCGTGATTTGTCATAAGTGCCATGATTATGGCTTACAGCTCATGAAAACCCCAAATCCACAATCTCAGTAAATTAGAATATTGTGAAAAGGTGCAATATTCTAGGCTCACAGTGTCCCACTCTAATCATCTAAGTAAGCCATAACACCTGCAAAGAGTTCCTGAGCCTTTAAATAGTCTCTCAGTCTGCTTTAGTAGGAATTACAATCATGGGGAAGACTGCTTACCTGACAGTTGTGCAGAAAACCATCATTGACACCCTCCATAAGGAGGGAAAGCCTCAAAAGATAATTGCGAAGGAAGTTGGATGTTCCCAAAGTACTGTATCAAAGCACATTAATAGAAAGTTATGTGGAAGGGAAAAGTGTGGAAGAAAAAGGTGCACAAGTAGCAGGGATGACTGTAGCCTGGAGAGGATTGTCAGGAAAAGGCAATTCAAAAGTGTTGGGGACTTTCACAAGGAGTGGACTGAGGCTGGAGTCAGTGCATCAAGAGCCACCATACACAGACGGATCCTGGACATGGGCTTCACATGTTGTATTCTTCTTGTCAAGCCGCTCCTGAACAACAAACAATGTCAGAAGCATCTTACCTGGCTAAAGAAAAACAGACCTGGTCTGTTGCTGAGTGGTCCAAAGTCCTCTTTTCTGATGAGAGCAACTTTTGCATCTCATTTGGAAACCAAGGACCCAGAGTCTGGAGGAAGAATGGAGAGGCTTGAAGTCCAGTGTGAAGTTTCCACTGTCTGTGTTGAATTGGGGAGACATTTCATCTGCTGGTGTTAGTCCACTGTGCTTCATTAAGTCCAGGGTCAACGCAGTCGTCTACCAGGAGATTTTGGAGCACTTCATACTTCCTTCTGCAGACTAGCTTTATGGGGATGCTAACTTCATTTTCCAGCAGGACTTGGTATCTGCCCACACTGCCAAAAGCACCAAAGTCTGGTTCAATGACCATGGGATTACTGTGCTTGAATGGCAAGCAAACTCACCTGACCTGAACCCCACAGAGAATCTATGGGGCATTGTCAATAGAAAGATGAGAGACATGAGACCGAACAATGCAGAAGAGCTTAAGGCTGCTATTGAAGCATCCTGGTCTTCCATAACACCTCAGCAGTGCCACAGGCTGATAGCTTCCATGCCACGCCGCATTGAGGCAGTAATTGCTGCAAAAGGGGCCCAAACCAAGTACTGAGTCCATATGCATGCTTATACTTTTCAGAGGTCCGATATTGTTCTATGTACACTCCTTGTTTTATTGATTGCATGTAATATTCTAATGTACCAAGATTGTGGATTTGGGGTTTTCATGAGCTGTAAGCCATAAACATCGCACTTCTGAAAAATCACGGCTTGAACTATCTTGCTTTCCATGTAATGCGTCTATCTCATATATTAGTTTCCCCTTTTACGTTGCATTACTGAAATAAATTAACTTTTGCCAGATATTCTAATTTTTCGAGTATCACCTGTATGTACCCAAGACTTTTTTCAACCTAAATGACTATGTTGCTATGTAAACATTGCTATAGTAGTAACTACTCTATGAATGCAGTAACACTTTAAATTAGCTATCATGATGAGCACCAAAAATGGCACTATTGCAAAAAAATATTTTTCTATATACTACTAGTATGTTCTGCAGTTCTTTACACTGAGTAAATAAAATGTACAAGTAATTGATGAGGAACAAATGTAGATTGAAGAGAACACGAGGCAAATATGGCTCTGCTCATTTGAACTTTTTTTCAGACCTTAATAAAAATATTCCATGTATTGTTTTATACTTAGTACTTTATTCACTGTACTCCCAGATCAAGTTTATAAATGCAGTTTTCTAAATTTCCACCTTTTTAATAACATTTATCAGTTCATAGCACAGTATTCATCCTCAATTATATATTACAAAAGGTCGAGCTATCTATATATCAGGGTGACGGTACAGAAACCGGAAACCCTGAGTGTCTGATGATAAGATGGGAGTCTTCAGCGTGGAAGTGGACTATCAGGGCCTGGTGCAGGGCAACCACATGCCCTCTGGTGTTGAGCACCAGCGTTTGTGCGGTCACATACCAGAACCCTGATGCAGCTACAGTGGATCCCAGGAACTTGATATGCAGACCTCTCAGGAGCTGAATAGGGAGGCTCTGCAGCAGGAATGTATCCAGTACAGAAAACAAGGCAAGGCTAGGATAGTCACCAAACATGAAAACAAGACAGAACTAATTGAACCCAGAACCAGAGCAGGACAGAAAGCAGAACCCAGAACATGTACAAAAGACACGAGGAAAACAAGAACAGGTCAGGACAGGACTCTACATGAACTGGGATTACAAAATAAAACAAGACAAGATATAATAGGCAAAACAAGAGGAGACATAACTAAGCACTATATATGAAAAGTATGGGGATTTAGTTACATTATATGATCATACATTGCATAAGCCAGTCACTACGCCAATGTACCCCATATTCGGCAGGTTTTACACAGCCTAATGTTCGCTAAAAGAACCACACTAAACCACAATAGCACTTACCTGCAAGAAAGGGCAGAGACTTGAAACACTGCTGCAGGTCCAGACTGAAACAAAAGGAAAATGGAAAACAAACGGGTGTGGCAACATAAAACAAACATTTAAATGAAACCTGGAGACTGGGAATCCCAGGGATGGATTGCAGGAATGAACCCAGAAATCCCAGCAATAAAGAAAACCAGACATAGAATAGAAAACCAGAAAAACCTAGAAAAACTAAACAAGAAATGTAAAAAGAGCACTGGATACCAGAAACCAAAGCCAGACATCGCCGCAAAACATAGCATGATGTGACATTATATTACAAAGAGTTAATTTACTCAATACTAAGTTCAACCTTCACCTCTGTAAACACTAGTATATGGTATATATTATATTATTCAGTTGATAGTTATCACACTTCTTTGGTTTGCATAAATATATATTAACTATAATTCTTTAATTAATAATTTAATAATAGATAAAACATGCAAACTGTTTATAAATATTGTTCCTCAAATGATAATTGGCTAACCAAATTTGGTTTCAAAGAATATGGAAAATAAATGACTAAAATAGTTCTTTAATAGTACATTATGGAGTGGAATACATAGTTACACAGTTGTATAGGTTGAAAAAAGACTAAAGTCTATCAAGTTCAAACGTGAAACTCATTCTTTTATGCTGCTGATCCACAAGAATGCCTAGGCCCAACATGAACTCTCCCGTCTTGTTCCTTGCCTCGGTACAAATTAACTAAACTATACATTTCCAAAAGAACTGCACTCCAGAAGACATCGTAGTGAGTTTCAGTATTCTTTATTTTGTCCAAGCAAATAAGTCAACGTTTCAGTCCTTATATCCGGACATTTATATATTAATTTTATTAATTACAATTTGGAGAACCTAACTGACAATCCAGGCAGAAAGTCCAGATAATTAAAATTTCCAGCCCTACCTTTAACCCTGTAACTTTTCTAAACACCATAAAACTTGTACATGGGGGGAACTGTTATACTCTAGAGAAATTGCTGAACACAAATACTTGTATTTAAAAATATTAAAACATATCATCACTAAAAGTGCAGTTTTTGTGTGAAAAATGCAAAAAAACTAATCTGAATGCTACTTTTGGCCAGCGTTTGTTACTAAATGGTTGATAGAAAAGACTGGGAATGTCCTATTTTGAATACCATGTGTTGCCTTCTTTTTCAAATACCATGATAGGGTAATTTCCATTTTTGGGCTTCCATATGGTCTCAAAGAAAACATAACCAATACCAACAGAAAATGGGCAAGTCTTATATTTTACCTTGTAAGTTTTTGAAAACACTGTGAAGCCTGTACATAGTGGGGTACTATTACACTCGTGAGACATTACTGAATACAAATATGAGTGTTTTAGAGCAGTGAACATAAAATGCTGATGAAATTATCAGTGAAAGAGCAGTTTGTTTGTGAAAAAAAAATATGAACACTAAGTTTGGGCAGGGTTTGTGACTAAGTGGCTAATAAAAAAGACTGTACACAGCCCATATTTTTATTATTATTATTTTTTTCAATTTGTATTTTATTAGAGTTTTAAGGCTTAAAATACACCTGGATCATAGTACATATAAGAATGCAAATAACACAATATAGTAACATAAAAGGAAGTAACACAATATATTGACATCTTGTGGCACTTGAGTCATCAGGCATCTGTGTGTAACCTGCGTGGGCCCTGGGACGTGCCTCAGCCTAAATATCCTTACTGGGTGTTTACTCGACAGGCTGGGGTCTGGTGCACCTTTGGCATTGCATACTGTCTGGGTATCTTGGGTGTGTATATGCAGAGATAGAGCTTCTGGTGTAGTGAAGTTCACCCTTATGTGTGGCCCCAGCTGTGTCTCATGTAGTTTGGGGCTGTCTGTTGTCCTTAGGTGTCTATACTGCAGTCGCTATTCTAGCTTTTTCCTGTCCCCTGTAGTCGCAATCCCCTTAGTCTGATGCGTGGGCTATCTTCCACCACTACGCAAGGCTTGCCACTGATTTATGTTGTACTATGTCATCTGGCTTTGTGTGTGCACTGACAATGTTTATTAATGGCACTGAGTGCCCTGACTATAGGCCGAACACCTTGGGACCTGACACTATGTGTAGTCTGGTAGGCAAGAAGAATGTAGCCATCACCGAGCATGTTAACAGCTTAATAAAACAGTGACATAAAACAGAACAAATCATAACGTGACCTACATAGCATACATTTGGTGTGCGCACATGGGGTGATGTGTTTATGGTGGGGTGTATGCGGGACCTTGCAGGGTGGTGCTCGAGGGAAGGAGGTGAATTAGAAGTCCTAGGAGAGGTAGAGGCTCATTGAGCCGTAATTATGTACGTGTTAGCTACAGTTGTGCTCTATCTTGGCTTCGTTGGTGCTAGCCCGCTTTTGTGCACCTGTTTTGACCCTGTCTCTCCGCCCTTGTGCTGTATCATGTCCCTATTGGGCAGGTTCAGCTTCTGGAAGGATGCCACTCGGTCGTCTGCAGAGGTTAGGGCGTGCATCTGGTCCCCTCTTGGGACCTGCAGTGAGCCGTCTGTCCCCCCAGCGGTAGCGGACTGCTGCCTCCTGGAGCTGTTTAGCGGTTGGTGCAAGCAGCCTCCGCATCACCAATGTTGAGAAGGTGATATCTGTGACCCTCAAATTGGATGTTGGGTAAGTCTCTGGAGCGTGCTAGAACGGCGGTCCGGACTGCCACATCCCCAGTTATGGCTATGATGTCTCTGGGAGCATCATCTGGGGCAGCTGCAGCTTTCTGGATCCAGAATGCAGAAAGTATTGTCCCTGGTTCTGTGCTGCCTTTGACACCCAGCGTGGTAAATAGCCTCTGTATATAGGGCAACAGGTCTTCCCCGCCGATGCGTTCCTCGATGCCTCTGAAGCGGACATTCCTCCTCCTGTGCCTTACTTCCAATGTCGTTATGGTCCGGTTCAACTTTTGGACCTGTTTCAAGACTTCTTTCATTTGGACTTGAGCGGTCTGCTGGGTCTGCTCCCTGTCATCTTCTTTGGCTTCCAGTGCTGTGACTCTTTGCTGGAAGGCCCCCCATCTCCCTGAGGGTTTCTCTGAGGTCGGCCTTCCATACCTCCCTCATTTCCGTCAGGAGGTCTCTGATGTCCCTTCTTGTCACTGGTGACGAGTCCTCTTCTGACTCAGAGTCTCTATATTGGGCTTCCGCTGCTGGTGAGGTAAGGCTCTCGCTGTCATCTTGGGAGCTCACTGAGGCCTCTGGCGCCATTTTGGTCTGAACCCAGTGTGCAGGCCTTTCAAATGAAAGCCGAATGTCGGCTAATTTAGAAATCTATGGCACGCAGACTTTTTTATTTTTTCACCCCATTTGGTCTCTGGAAGGGGATAGCGTGGTTCTGGTCTCTGGTAGGGAGCTGAATCGCTCTTTTGGGCCGTGTTTGTCCAGGGTTGGAACAGAGCTCCACATACACACATCTGGTCCGGTAGCTGGTCGGCCACGCCCCCCACAGCCCATTTTTAATATCCTAGGTTATCTTCTTTTGTAAATGGTATGCCATGATGGAGGAAATTCTCATTCCTGGGCTGCCATACTGTCTCAAAGGCAACATAGGCCCAGAAAAACAAATCTGGTAAATTTCAGTGTGTAAAAACTGAAAATGGGGAAAGCCCTCTATTTAACCCTGTAACTTTCCAAAACCTAATAAAGCCTGTACGGGTGGGGGCCGGGGGGAGGACATTAGGTCCTCCCCCTTATTATAATTCAGGGCCCCCACCCACCGCTCAGGGGTTGGGGCCAGGGGGGAGGACATTAGGTTCCCCCCCTTATTATAATTTAAGGCCCTCACCCACTGCTCAGGGGTGGGGGCCAAGGAGGAGGACAATAGGTCCCCCCCTATTCTGATTACGAGTTTTTTTTTTACTTAGTATCAGTAAATTTTGGCTGAAAGACCAATTTAGGTCTTTCAGCCTTTTGGTAGATAACTCCCTAATACCATGGTAATTAGGGAATTATCTACTAAGTCCCGAAGTGCCGAAGTCCCGAAATTCTGAAATGCCAAAGTTCCAAAGTGTCGAAGTGCCGAAGTTGCTGAAGTTCCAAAGTGCCGAAGGGCCAAAGTGCCGAAGTTCCGAAGTGTCGAACCGAACCGAAGTGCTGAAGAGCCGAATTGCCGAAGTCCCAAATTTCAAACCAAAAATTTTCCCCATGCACATGCCTAGTATCAAATATTACTGTAGGTGAAAGTTTAAGATCCAGTGATCATCAGTCAGTGTGGTTTAATATAAGAATAGTGACTGAATTACACCACACAAAAACAAAAGTTTTAGACTTTAGAAAAACAGAGGATAAAGGTCTAGCGTAGTGCCTCAATGAATATTTTTGTTCAGTATTTACAGATGAAAATGAAGGAAAGGGGCATCAGTTAGGAAAAAGGACAAATGAGTCATATGTTACATCTGAGTTTACAGAGGAAGAGGTTCTATTTCAGCTGTCAAAAGTCAAGACAAATAGGTTAATGGGGCCTGATGGAATACACCCAAAAGTCAAAAGTCAAGACAAACAGGTTAATGGGGCCTGATGGAATATTAAAAGAGCTTAGTGGTGTACTAGCAAAACCATTAACAGATTTATTTAACCAATCATTGTTAACAGGAGTAGTCCCAGAAGATTGGAAGTTAGCGAATGTTGTGCCTATTCACAAGAAAGGTAGTAGGGAGGAGTCGGGCAACTATAGGTCAGTAAGCCTTACTTCAGTAGTAGGGAAAGTAATGGAAACCATGTTAAAGGATAGGATTGTTAAACACCAAAATCACATGGATTTCAACATCAGAGACAACATGGGTTTACTTCAGGGAGTTCATGCCAAACTAATCTTGTTGAATTTTTTAAATTGGGTAACTAAAATAATAGATAGACAAAAGGATAAAAAAGGATCAGCGATAATACACCAAACTAAAATATATATATCAAAATTAAAATAGGCGACACACCTTTAACCCCTTAAGGACACATGACATGTGTGACATGTCATGATTCCCTTTTATTCCAGAAGTTTGGTCCTTAAGGGGTTAAACAATAGACTCCCTCTAAGCCTTATAAACAACAGAGATAAGTCAAACAGGGGAGATAAAGGTAGCGCCAGAAATTATCAAAACAGAGGTGTGTTATAGCATATATATATATATATATATATAAATATATATATATATATATTTGTATTATTATTATTATTATTATTATTATTATGTTATTATTTTGTTATTTATATTATTATAAATATTATTATTTATCTATTATGTTATTTATTAATGTTATTATTGTTATTTATATATATGAAAAATATATATATTAAAAAAACTTATATTTATGAGGACAAACAAATAACAAGTAAAATAAATTTCAAATACACATTGAGCAATTAGTCTGCTCAATTAAATGTGAGTACCAATTCATTATTTTATACTCCTGGTACCATTTATACTGTGAGCACTATTGCTGTCTCTTTTATATGTTTTATGATCTTCATACCAATGATACATCTGCCTACCTACACCCTCCTATAAGTGGGGATTGTACCACTGTATGTCATTCAGACTAGAGCTAGGTTAAGCTCTATAAATTGTAAGTAAGACCATAAAAGTGTTATTTACTTTTATGTTATTCTGGGATTTTGTGCACCATGAGTTCTCTCTTTCTGTTGCATATATGGTTGCCAAGACTACTCTGATCTGACCCCATACCAGAGGAAATACCCTAACTCTTTAAGGGTTTTATCTTCCAGCACGTTTTTATATTTGAATTCACACTTAGACTTGCATTTGAACTTTCTTTTCTTTTTATTAGTTTGTCCTCTTATATGTATATTTAAGACTCTATATAGAGTATTATAATTTTTTTTATTTAAGTATATACAAGTCAAGCCATAAGACTTGCTTTTCCCGCAGAAATCTCACTTTAACAGTGCTCTCACTACTGCAAGGGATTCTGGGTAGGCATATGCAAATTAGTTCAACAAAGAACCACTTTTTTGCCTCATATTTCCACTTCATACATGGATTCCTTGGAGTATGTGTCTGCTGTATACAACAGCTCTGAAACACAACTCAGTAAGAGGAGAAAACACAGTGAACCACTCATGGACAGCTGTTTCATTGTTAATGCAAATCATCAGCATTAGGCTGGTTATTGGCTTGCTATAGAGGCTTAGCGTTACTTGTAAAGTACATACCAAAAGAGTTATATATATGTTGTAAAACACCTCTGTTTTTATAATGTCCGGCGCTACCTCTGTCCACCCTGTTCGGAGAATAATAATAGATCAGGGTGGTGCAGTAGACATTGCTTACCTAAATTTCAGTAATGCTTTTGACACTGTTCCACATAGAAGGCTTATTAATAATCTGCAATCTTTCAGTTTGGATTCCAATATTGTTGAGTGGTTAAGGCAGTGGCTGAGTGACAGGCAGTACAGGGTTGTAGTCAATGGAGTATATTCAAAGCATAGTCTTGCCACCAGTGGGGTGACTCAGGGATCTGTACTTGACCCATTCTCTTCATTAAAATTTTTAGTAGTGATATTGCAGAAGATCTTGATATGAACATCAACTAAACAATTGGTTTAAACATCCCACACCCTAGACTGTAATAAATATGAGATTAAAAAAAACGGACAAAAGTCTAATACATCAGCCAGGAGTAGATGCTAAGACTCACACATAAATGAAAAAATGAAAATATATACAAATAAATCAAATAAATATGACCAAACAGTGGGAACAGGGGAAGGTCCACTAAGTGGTGAATAGAAGAGAATGAGTACTTCACGGGAAATATCTCAGGTACAATACATCTGTAACATTTGCATAACAGCCCAAGTAGATACAATTGATGAAATTATCAGTCACTTCGTACAAAAGGTCTACAATGTCTACAAAATGTACACACAGACATAACCTGTGTACCTGTGTACAAACATACACAAGTTCACTCACTAGCAAGCACATACACACACACACACAAGCTCACTCACTAGCAGACACACACACAAGCTCTCTCACTAGCAGACACACACACACACACACAAGTTCACTCACAATCAGGCGCACACACACACACACACACACACACAAACATGCTCACTCACTAGCAGGCACACACACACACACACACACACAATCACTGTCATGACTATAGCTTACCTGACACTGGTAGGTAAATTACCATTTTGTGGCTGCTTCCTTCCAGCGAGGTCACCAACATGCGTGGGGGCGGGGCTTGTGTATGGGAGGCGAAGCTATTGTCAGGAGGTGTAGCTTTCATGTGGGGTGGGGCATGCAGCTGAAATTGATGTCAATTTTGAAGGGAGACTGACAGGTCTCCTTCCGGCCACCAGCAGCCTAAGAGCGGCTGCACCAGCCCCCATCTCCTACCTCTTTACTCTCCTCGGACTGAAACAGCCTGGCACAGTCCGAGGGGGAAATATTTAAATTACCAGAGTCTGATTGTTAGGGCTGTCAGCCCGGCCCCAGGTGCCGTGACCCACCCAGAAATTTCCCGCTATCCAGGTGGGCCAGTCCGGCTCTGCTGGTGAGACCTCACTTGGAGTATTGTGCGCAGTACTGGAGGCCGCATCTCCAGAAGGATATTGATACTTTAGAGAGAGTTCAGAGAAGGGCTACTAAACTGGTTCATGAATTGCAAGATAAAACTTACCAGGAAAGGTTATAGGATCTTAACATGTATAGCTTGGAGGAAAGACGAGACGGAGGGGATATGATAGAAACATTTAAATACATAAAGGGAATCAACACAGTAAAGGAGGAGACTTTATTTAAAAGAAGAAAAACTACCACAACAAGAGGACATAGTCTTAAATTAGAGGGGCAAAGGTTTAAAAATAATATCAGGAAGTATTACTTTACTGAGAGGGTAGTGGATGCATGGAATAGCCTTCCAGCTGATGTGGTAGAGGTTAACACAGTGAAGGAGTTTAAGCATACGTGGGATAGGCATAAGGCTATCCTAACTATAAGATAAGGCCAGGGACTAATGAAAGTATTTAGAAAACTGGGCAGACTAGATGGACTGAATGGTTCTTATCTGCCATCACTTTCTATGTTTCTAGAAAGTTAAGAAAGGAATACACTGCTAAAATATAAAGATAAAAGTGATACGAACAAAAATGACCAACTGGCACTTATCTGTGACTTTAACTGTTAGTAGCTATTGGCAAATTATGAAAAATTATGAAAAATTAAACAAAATAAGCCTATAAGAGGGTTGATGAGTTTAAAAACTAGCCTGATACATAATCCTTTTTTTTTTTTTTGCACATAATAACCTACAGGTGTGCATACATGCATTTTTAATTGACAGTAAATAACATACTCTTCATTTATTTAGATTTTTATTATACAAGTGTGGCTAAACAAATATTTATTGCTTATCTATATATATTTTTTCAAATATATATATTGGGTTTTTAGTCCAATATGTGTGTTTGCTAAACAGTCTCACGCCATTAAGAATATGCAAATTTAACTTTAAGTTGTAATAATTTTTTTATGTGTAATTAATTAAATAATAATTAAGTGTATGGATGTCCCTTTTTTCCCTTTTTTATTTTTTATTTATTATATTTTTATTAAAAGATTTGTCAAGCAGAGTACATTGTTAAAGCGACATACAGAGTGATAATTGCAGCTCATTGGAGTATTATACAATTACATTTACATCGACATAAGTAAGACACGGCATTGCAAATTACAAAATAGACATTTACTTATATTTCCAGAGTTCTAGGTCCCTGCATCGAATTTGTCTCATATTTGTAAGTATACAATCTGTGTATTTATAAATGCTGCATTGAGCAACTACTGAGAGATGCCAAGTGTACTACTGCTATATTATTCTTTTTTCCCTTTAATTGTATGGACTATGGTGAGAAGGAGTTGAATCTGTTCCTCCTTAGGACTTTGCTCGATATTTAGGTGCTGCTATGAATGCTTTACACAGATTGTACAACTAGGAAGTGGGGCCAGCAGAAAAGATGGATAATTGAAGCAATAAGGTGGGAAGGGTCCTGCTGCATCATTTCTGGCCGATATATCGAACACAGCTAACTGTGCCACTCCTCCCCAAACCAGTACTTGTGATTGAATGGATCAATAGGACCCCAATTTGAAGGTTTTAAAGCATGTAGACTTCTGGAGCAGATCATGCTGATTGAACGAGCCACTAGAATCAGAAAAACATGTCTCAGAGGATTAGAGTACCATAGACTGTGTTTGTATATTGTTGTTATTTGTATATTTGTTTCATACAATCGTTTTAACAATACATATTTGCCTAATTCAACAAGCACTGTGTGGTAAGCTGCAACTCTGGTATCTGCTCCTAACCCCAGTCAAGGGCTGTACCCCCTGAAGTGACACTCAGGCTATTGTACCTAGAGCCAGGATCAAGTACTCTAGAGAAGGTGAGCAGGAGATATATGGTTATTCATTGATATTCCTATATTGACATACTACACTGAGAGCTACTGCTACCGTATATTTTATGTCTCCCCTTTCCTAAGCCTTACCAGACAAAGACTTAAGAGGGTCTGTGTCACCTAAGGACACATCTGTCTTAGTGATCTGAGCCTGTCTTCTGTGTGTGTAGGACATATCTTTTACACACAATTTCCTACAGACTATATTGCACCATATTGTTTTATGTTTTTTTCCTTACTTTTTATTTAGCCTCTGCTGTGAATCAATCCCTTATTGTATAAGGGTAAGTGTGAACAAGTTTAACTCTCCACTTTATTCACTGGTGGTAGTTATTGCCACTCAGTATATAGTCTTTAATATATCACCTAGTACTATTTTTGGTGCTCTTTCCTACAATATAGTTTATAAAAAGATTTTTAGTATTACTAGTAGTTTATTCACTGTATATGTATCGCAGGCTTGTAAACGTTGTGTTTCCCAACACGATTGGAACTTCAGTATCAAAATGTATTACCAGATGGGTGAAAACCGACTCTGGAGCTAACGTGGAGGTAATAAGAAATGGTGATCAATCATTTCTAGTTCAAAAAGTCAACAGAATATTTTATCATGCTAGCACAAAATCAGCAACAATATAAACAATATAATGCCCATCAAATTCCCTTGCAACAATAAAAGGCAAACAGTATGATATATTACTGGTACCATATTAACAGTTTCTGCTAGTTTCCAAAACACACCCGATTCTAGCTTGTGATAAATTAAATAAATAACCTTTTACATGGCACAAAAGTCTGAAGAACTTCCCTCACTAACTAAATAGGTCCATGAGAAATTTAATGCTTATGTGTTTCTTATTATATTGAGAGATTAAAATGTTATTTCCAAAATGTTCCCTAAATAGTCTTTGTTTTTCTCCTTGGCTTATGTATGATGTGTTTTAGGGTTCAGTTATTTGTAATAATTATAGTTTATAATAATAATACCCAAGTACGATAAAGTATCCAGATTTCTTATCTGCAATTTTTAAATAATGAATTAGTTTGAAAAATATTTAAAAAATGTTTTATATATTGATATATTTTTTGGAATCTATTTTTTGACATTTTAAGATTTTTTTTTTTAAATTCTTTATTTTTGTAGTGCATGGAGGTATAACAATGAGCATGCGGTACCCCAACGGCATTCCTCATGCTTTTCAAGTAACAATTGTAACAATAGGGTATATGTTAATACATGCACATTTTATATGTTAAATTATTATGAAGCTTGTCAGGCAGATTCAACAGCGTGGTGGTGTTCCAACAGGCTTAGACAATGTAGGAACATCTTTAAATTTAAACAGGCTAAGGCTTACATCGTAGTGAATACGTTATATTAAGCAGTGGGTGAGTATGTATATCTACATTTAGATAATTTTTGACAGCTCAATTTCAGTTTTATAAATAATAGATGAAAGATAGCAAAGTTGAAGCTATGTAACTACGTCTGTCTCATTGCTTTACTTTATCGGATAATAACAGTGGCTTAGTATTTACGTAGCGTGTCATCGCTTTATTATCTAGACCTCGTCTTGGTTATGCTTGATAGTGCATAAGTGAGAGGCATACATTTAATGTAGCAACTGCTGGATTAAGGAGTAGGTAAGACAGAAGGTTTGTGTGTCAGATTATGATAGAGTAAGCAATGCTGACTACCGAGGAACAGGTAATGCCAATAAGGTTTCATCGTAACTAAGATTCTCATTAAGACAAGGTGCCACCAGGCAGGGCATCTTACATTCCGGTATTACCTTTATATATATACAGCTTAACCACAACTAAACTATGTAGAAGATTGTGTGCAGAGGGTGTGCAGGTTATTCTGTGACTGCGATTACAGTGCTATCTGATGTGGTTGGTTGGTCGGTCGTGGCATACCATACTTTATGCTACTTATTATGAATGGCTGGGGTCACCGCCAGCTCCATCTCGGCGCAAAGTATGAGATAGTTGGGTCTTACACAAATGGAAAAAGATATTTCAATCATCTCGCTAAAACACAAAAAAAATAATAAATTTAATAGGTGGGATGTGTTTCCTAGTGTGGTGTGCCTTGCCGAGTCTGGCTAAAACGATAAACACAGAACTCAAATTAACGGAAAGTCACAAAGCGAAGTATCTTGGGGGCCGTTCCAGTCTCCCTCGGTCTCTATCAGAGCGTCTCTCGGGGAGGTGTAAACGGGATAATTTTGCTTGGGTTCCAGGTATGCTTGTGTCTGGATTCAGGTTGTTGCTGAGGGTTGATTAGAATTTCCTGCGGCAGTCCCATATCCCTCAGGAGTGTGTCTGCCTCTCGTAGGTCCTGGATTTGATGTGTGGTCTCTCCGTGTATGATCTGAAGCATGCGGGGCATTCGCCAGCGGTACTCAATGTTGCGCTGTTGGAGCATGGATGTGAAGGGCTTGAGCGACCTCCGCCAGGCCATTGTGCTGCCGGACAGGTCATTATAGAATTCCAGAGCCATGTTTTCAAAGCGATAATTCGGCCTACCCCTGATTGCCTTCAGGATCGCCGCCTTGTCTGTGCCGTGCCTGAATTGAATTATCAGGTCACTTGATGTCGACGGTGGGGCTCTGGCCGGTTTGGGGATTCGAAAAAGCCCATCCAGGGGTGTTGCTTTCGCCTGTTTTTGAGGTAGGAGGTCCCCCATCATTCTCCGCACCAAGTGTGGCAGCTCCGCTTCGGGGACAGCGTCGGGCACCCCCCGGAGTTTCAAATTATTCCTCCGCCGTAGATCTTCTAGGGTTGCAAAGCGGCATTCGTGGGTCTGGTTCTGCCGCTGGAGGTCCTGCACCGCTTTCTCCAGCACCTGTATGCGCCGAGAGTACTGGTGAGTGGTGGTTTCTAACTTGTCGATTCGGCCTGTCAGTCCCTGCAGCCCTCCCCTGATTGTGGCAATGTCAGCCTGCAGGGTGGTCTGTAGGTCGGCGAGGAGACCCTTTAGCGCCGATAGTGTGACCGGGGATGTGTCCGGTTTCGTCGGCGGGGGTTTAGCCGGCGTGAGTTCAGGTGTTTCTTCCTCGTCCGAGGCCAGGTCATCCGAAAAATCGAAGCAACCGCCCGACAGGTCGGCCATCTTGGGCCCGACCGCGCCATGTGCTAGGCGCCACATTTCTCCGATATTCATCCCAAGGTGAGATTGATCCTGCTTGGGTTTTTTGGTTTTGCGTCCCATAGTCGTCAGGTGTACGGGTCCGACGTCTGGGGTCTCGGTATAGCAGGGAGTGACCCTGAAAATTGTGATTTTGTCCGCTTTTGGATCGGAGCTGCAGTGTCGTGCGACTTCTCTCTCTGGTGGCTAGGCTCCGCCTCGACATTTTAAGATTTTGAAATAATTATTTTATAAATGTATCCAAAAATATTTAATAATTGGAAAAGTTTATCCAAAGGCCATAATGAGAAGAAATTATAGTGCCCTACAATGTCCCTTAAAACAGCAGGGAATCCTAGCGTAGACTTGACAGTAGATTTATGTTCAAAACAACCAGCTATTTTGTTGTGTCAAAATTTTAATTATTTTGCCAGTTCACTCCAACTGCAATTTTATTGAATAAACCAATATATCTAAAAATGATTAGTACTTACATTTTGTATCACACTTGGTGTGTTATAATAATATTATAATGTTAATACTCAATAGTGATGTCGCGAACCCGAAATTTTCGGTTCGCGAACGGCGAACGCGAACTTCCGCAAATGTTCGCGAACCGGCGAACCGCCCGAAACGCCATTGACTTCAATGGGGAGGCGAATTTTAAAACACACAGGGACTCTTTCTGGCCACAATAGGGATGGAAAAGTTGTTTCAAGGGGACTAACACCTGGACTGTGGCATGCCGGAGGGGGATCCATGGCAAAACTCCCATGGAAAATTACACAGTTGATACAGAGTCTGGTTTTAATCCATAAAGGGCAGAAATCACCTAACATTCCTAAATCACAATCAATATGGATTGACACCTGACATATGACATATTGACACCTTGACATATGGATTGACACCTGTCCTCAGAGCCCCTGATGCACACGGACACAGAGCAGAATAGAGACTGGTCCCCTACATAGGGTCACTTGGCAGATATGGATTGACACCTGTCCTAAGGATCCCTGATACACACTGACACAGAGCAGAATAGGGACTGTTCCCCCTACATCGGGTCACTTGGCAGATATGGATTGACACCTGTCCTAAGGTTCCCTGATACACACTGACACAGAGCAGAATAGGGACTGGTCCCCCTACATCGGGTCACTTGGCAGATATGGATTGACACCTTGTTACAAACTGCTATTTGTAACGGGCCCTTTAAATGGCAAATTGCCCTGCTTCCCTGGGTTGTGGAGAAGCCTATTTGCCAGCCTCCTCCCGCATGACTATGGCCCCTGGGAGATTGTGAAAATGTATGCACTTTTATTTGGTGTGTATGGCCCTTTAAGACTGTCGGTGGGCATATTGGGGCTTATGGACTCTTTATGTGACTGGTGCTGGCCCTTTAAACACCTTTTTTGGGACATCAGGAAGATTGGGACACTGCCCCTTTAAGGCCGTGTCCCCAGACTTGTTGGGGACACGGCCCCTTTAAGACGGTGTCCCCTGTGTCCCCAGACCTGGTGCAAACCCTTTGTGCCTGCCTTGCTATTTCCCACTTGGTTCAGTAAATGGGAAATTATTTCAGCTGCAGAGACTAAGTCCCATTCGCGATGGGACTTAGTCGCTTTTTCAGCCTGAAATAGACCGACCTCACAGCCCAAATCTATGGAACTGTTTTGGGCAGGAAAATGTGCTTGCGGTCGGTCATAAAGGGACCTCCAGCTAACTTTTTAACCCCTGGATGGATTTGGCTGATTTTTGGTTATGTTTATGTTTTAAGTGTGTTGATTCCAAATATGTAATTATGAAGATGGGATGTGTAGTTTTAAAGTTACAGGGTATGGCTAAAAACTGTATTTTTACTGCCTGTGTTTAATTATGTTAATCTCTTCCCAAACGTCATTTCGTTCAAAGTGGAGAGAATGTTAAAAAAATATTATTTTGTTCTGAGTGTGAGAAATGCTTTTCAGCCGCTTCTAATCTTAAGCATCATTTGAGGAGCCATACAGGAGAGAAAACCTTATTTGTGGTGTGCTTTAGGCATTGTTCTGATCAGTTTAGAATACCTTCCACACTCTATCAGTGGACGGTATATATGGTAGCCATTTTAGGAACTGCATACCTGGGACCCGCAAGGTCACCGTCAACAGGTATAATACAACATTTGTCCCTGGAAAACTATCCTCACATTCTGTACAATTTGTATGGATATGGCAGTGATTTCTGTAACAGGAGATGGAAGAAGATGCTTGGTCGGTCCTCTTAATTCAAATCTCAGCACTGGCATGTCAAGCTAATGTGCCACCAGATAGGAGTGGGTGTGTTTAGTATTGTTCTTGATCAGTTTAATAATACCTTCCGCTCTATCAGTGGTCGTACACGGTAATTGATTTTGCAGTAACAGGAGATGGAAGAAGAGGCTTGGTCGGTCCTCCTACTGCAAATTTGGGGTACTGCGCGGTCAAGCTAATGTGACACCAGATAGGAGTGGTGTGTTTAGTACTATTTTTATCAGTTTAATACCTTCCGCGTCTCCTATCAGTGGACGTGTACACGGCATTGATTTTTGTAACAGGGAGATGAAGAAGAGGCTTGGTCGGTCCTCTTACTGCAAATTTGGGGCACTGCGCGGTCAAGCTAATGTGACACCAGATAGGAGTGGAGTGTTTAGTACTATTTCTATCAGTTTAATAC
>OW240921.1:36558227-36585162 GCA_933207985.1 Pelobates cultripes
TGGTCACCGTATCCACTGTTAGCGTAACACACCCGCTTTAAGGACACTGACTGCTATTCAATATATAACAGTGGAAAAAGTGGTTGTTTTTTTTTAAATACAAGCTTTGTGTCACCAGATCTAAGTGGTGGCAATGGTCACCGTATCCACTGTTAGCGTAACACACCCGCTTTAAGGACACTGACTGCTATTCAATCTATAACAGTGAAAAAAGTGTTTGTTTTTTTTAAATCCAAGCTTTGTGTCACCAGATCTAAGTGGTGTAAATGGTCACCGTATCCACTGTTAGCGTAAAACACCCGCTTTAAGTACACTGACTGCTACTCAATCTATAACAGTGAAAAAAGTGTTTTTTGTTTTTAAATACAAGCTTTGTGTCACCAGATCTAAGTGGTGGCACTGGTCACCGTATCCACTGTTAGCGCAACACACCCGCTTTAAGGACACTGACTGCTATTCAATATATACAGTGAAAAAAGTGGTTGTTTTTTAAAATATGCGTTTTGTGTCACCAGGATTCAAGTGGTGGTGAATCATTCATCAGATTCACTGTTAGCGTGAATACACCCGCTTTAAGGACAATTGACTGCTATTCAATCTATACAGTGAAAAGTGCTTTTGTTTTTAAATACAAGCTTTGTGTCACCAGATCTAAGTGGTGGCACTGGTCATCAGATTCACTGTTAAAGAATACACCCGCTTAAGGACACTGGACTGCTATTCAATCTATAACAGTGAAAAAGTTTTTCTTTCAAATACAAGCTTTGTGTCACCAGATCTAAGTGGTGGCAATGGTCACCGTATCCACTGTTAGCGTAACACACCCGCTTTAAGGACACTGACTGCTATTCAATCTATAACAGTGAAAAAAGTGTTTTGTATTTTTAAATACAAGCTTTGTGTCACCAGATCTAAGTGGTGGCACTGGTCACCGTATCCACTGTTAGCGTAACACACCCGCTTTAAGGACACTGACTGCTATTCAATATATACCAGTGAAAAAAGTGGTTGGTTTTTTTAAATACAAGCTTTGTGTCACCAGATCTAAGTGGTGGCAATGGTCACCGTATCCACTGTTAGCGTAACACACCCGCTTTAAGGACACTGGCTGCTATTCAATCTATAACTGAAAAAAGTGGTTTGTTTTTTTTAAATCCAAGCTTTGTGTCACCAGATCTAAGTGGTGGCACTGGTCACCGTATCCACTGTTAGCGTAACACACCCGCTTTAAGGACACTGACTGCTATTCAATCTATAACAGTGAAAAAAGTGTTTTGTTTTAAAATCCAAGCTATTGTGACACCAGATCTAATTGGTGGCACTGGTCACCGTATCCACTGTTAGCGTAACACACCCGCTTTAAGGACACTGACTGCTATTCAATCTATAACAGTGAAAAAAGTGTTTTTTTTTTTTAAATACAAACTTTGTGTCACCAGATCTAAGTGGTGGCACTGGTCACCGTATCCACTGTTAGCGTAACACACCGCTTTAAGGACACTGACTGCTATTCAATCTATAACAGTGAAAAAAGTGTTTTTTGTTTTTAAATACAAGCTTTGTGTCACCAGATCTAAGTGGTGGCACTGGTCACCGTATCCACTGTTGGCGTAACACACCCGCTTTAAGGACACTGACTGCTATTCAATCTATAACAGTAAAAAAAGTTTTTTGTTTTTAAATCCAAGCTATTGTGACACCAGATCTAATTAGTGGCACTTGTCAGCGTATCCACTGTTAGCGTAACACACCCGCTTTGGGACACTGACTGCTATTCAATCTATAACAGTAAAAAAAGTTTTTTGTTTTTAAATCCAAGCTATTGTGACACCAGATCTAATTAGTGGCACTTGTCAGCGTATCCACTGTTAGCGTAACACACCCGCTTTAAGGACACTGACTGCTATTCAATCTATAACAGTAAAAAAAGTTTTTTGTTTTTAAATCCAAGCTATTGTGACACAGATGTAATTGGTGGCACTGACTGGGGAAATGGGCACAGTATGCACTGTGAGCCTGACACAGAAGCTGGCAACAGTGGCAGACAACTGACTGCTATTCAATCTATAACAGTGAAAAAAGTTTTTTGTTTTTAAATCCAAGCTATTGTGACACCAGATGTAAGTGGTGGCACTGACTGGGGAAATGGGCACAGTATGCACTGTGAGCCTGACACAGAAGCTGGCAGCAGTGGCAGACAACTGACTGCTATTCAATCTATAACAGTGAAAAAAGTTTTTTGTTTTTAAATCCAAGCTATTGTGACACCAGATGTATTTGGTGGCACTGACTGGGGAAATGGGCACAGTATGCACTGTGAGCCTGACACAGAAGCTGGCAGCAGTGGCAGACAACTAAGTGCAATTACATTACATAGAAAAAATTTTTTAAAAAAAAGCATACCCTTATCCCTAACCTAGCTATGCTTTTCCCTATCTTATGAACAGCAGCTACACTTTCCCTCCTCTTACTAAGCATGCAGCTTGAGAATGAATCTAAAATGGATGCCTTCCAGGAGGTGGGAGGGTCTGCTAGGGAGGGTGTGCTGCTAATTGGCTGGAATGTGTCTGCTGACTGTGAGGTACAGGGTCAAAGTTTACTCAATGATGACGAATAGGGGGCGGGTCGAACCGCGCATATGTTCGCCCGCCGTGGCGAACGCGAAAATGCTATGTTCGCCAGGAACCGTTCGCCAGCGAACCGTTCGGTACATCACTAGTAGACAGTTGTTGTAATGGGCAACATATTATTTCAGATTACTTTCACTTCTTACTTTTTCTTTTCACCTTATACTGCTTTTCTATTCTATGGTTAATATGAATGTTTTCACTGTCGTAGTCTGGATTGCCATGTTTGTTTCAGGATTACAGTTTGACTTGTTTGATGTTTGACTTTATATTTGGAATTTGTCATTTTGAGTTCGCTACAAAGCAAGAGGAAGTGACTAGTCTGACAGGGCCTTTTGTGTATTGTTGAAATGTTTTCTGATTGGTTATTCTGTTCTGATCTGTGCTGCTGGGAGTTTTCAGTAAAGAGAGTTATGCAAATATTTGCCTCCTATCATTGCTAAAATTAAGATTACAGGTACACTCCGTTAGCATAACCTACAACACGCACACATAAAATATATTTTGCAGGCACTGATTGGACATTTTTGTACCCTACTGATTCGTCCAAAGTGTTTTTCTGAATTATTTGCATGGACGAAATTTGTACATCCTGAAATGCTGCATGAATGAAATTCGGTTGACCGAACAACATTTTTTTCTGGACAAATTAATTAGGCCAAACCAAATATTCCTGCCATGCACAATGCTATTTATTAAGTAATAGAAACATAGAAACATAGAATGTGACGGCAGATAAGAACCATTCGGCCCATCTAGTCTGCCCAATTTTCTAACTTCTTTCATTAGTCCCTGGCCTTATCTTATGGTTAAGATAGCCTTATGCCTATCCCTCGCATGCTTAATCTAATTTACTATGTTAACCTCTACCACTTCAGCTGGAAGGCTATTCCATGCATCCACTACCCTCTCAGTAAAGTAATACTTCCTGATATTATTTTTAAACATTTGCCCCTCTAATGTAAGACCATGTCTTCTTGTTGTGGTAATTTTTCTCCTTTTAAATATAGTCTCCTCCTTTACTGTGTTGATTCCCTTTATGTATTTAAATGTTTCTATCATATTCCCCCTGTCTTGTCTTTCCTCCAAGCTATACATGTTAAGATTAGAGTTGAGCGGACACCTGGATGTTCGGGTTCGCTGAGTTCGTACGAACTTCGTCAAAAGTTCGAGTTCGGGCTCGAACTTGACCCGAACTTGACCCTGAACTCGAACCCCATTGAAATAAATGGGGACCCAAACTTTTGGGCACTAAAATGCCTCTAAAAAGGTCCTGGAAAGGGCTGCAAAAGGAAGTAAAATGGGGGTACGAGTAGGACAAGTGCCCTGCAAACAAATGTGGATAGGGAAATAACTTAAAATAACATAAAATAAGCCGCCGCTTAGTAGATAACTCCCTAATTCCCACGGTATTAGGGAGCTATCTACCAAAAGGCTGAAAGAACTAAATTGGTCTTTCAGCCACATTTACAAATACTAAGTAAAGATTTCTTAGTATTAGTAATTTTTAAAGTATCAATATCCATCTGGAGATACGGTCTCTCTATACAACCAAGCATTCTGTTAACTTTTTCTGCTGCTCTATTACATTGTCTGCCCACCTTTGTTTAAATCATCTGAAATAATTACCCCATAGTCCCTTTCCTGAGATGTTGAGGGTAGGACTCTATCAAATAATCTGTACTCTGCCCTTGGATTTTTACATCCAAGATGTATTATCTTGCACTTATCCACATTAAATGTCAGTTGCCACAACTCTGACCATTTTTCTAGTTTACCAAATTATTTGCCATTTGGCTTATCCCTCCTGGAACATCAACCTCCTGTTACATATCTTAGTATCATCAGCAAAAAGACATACCTTACCATCAAGACCTTCTGCACTATCACTAATAAAAATATTAAAGAGAATGGGTAGGTACCCCACTTGTGACAAGCAGATGCTTTGAATATACTGCACTGACTACAACCTTCTGTTGCCTGTCACTCAGCCACTGCCTTACCCATTCAACAATATTGGAATCCAAACTTAAAGATTGCAGTTTATTGCTAAGCCTTCTATGTGCAACAGTGTCAAAAGCCTTACTGAAATCTAGGTAAGCAATGTCTACTGCACCACCCTGATCTATAATTTTAGTTACCCAATCAAAAAAATCAATAAGATTAGTTTAGTGATATTTAGTGATAATTTATTGACATTTATCAGGTTAATTTTCATGATAAATAAATTGATGCCTTCACCTGACCCTAGATAAAATATGCCTAAATTGTATGCACTCTGTTCTTTTAACTTTAGATTAACAGGAATGGCCTCTCAGCTTGTCATCAAATATACGACTGTTTTTTCTATAGCTCTGTATCACTGAAATTTCAAATAATTGGGTATTCCAACTATGTCAAAGGAGTAACAGGTAATTAATTGTACAAGCATATTGTTCTTGAAATATTTTTTTTCAAAACCTGGACAGCAAAGCTTATGTTGATTATTCTTGGACTGCCTTTATACAAAACATCATCATCTACAGTATCACTTTTAAAATATGTCCTGGTGTGTCTTTCAGATACAGACTGTTTCCAATAAGGTTCCTGCACCTCCCTCCCCTCTCGATCTAATCAAGCCTGTGAATATTACTAGTTTGCAAAGTAATCTAACTCAGATAAATAGCAGCATAACTGAGGTGAACACTGGACCTGTGATGATCACACAGAAGAAGCTTGAGTTCAAAGGTGGAATGAATGTACTTGGTAAGAAGAATTATGTAGAACTCAAATAAATATACACTAATTACAGTATTTAGATGAGTACATGTACAAGGAATTCATTTAGTTAAGGACATTTTCTTTTACCTTAATATTATCAGCTGTTTTGACACTGTTAAAATATTGGATTGATAGTACTAAGCAATTATTGTAAGTAATTACTGTATTATTATTATAATGGGTGGACCATTATTGATGTTTACTGCACTATTTTTAAATAAATGTCATAATAGCTTGGACTTCTCACTCCATTTATGCATTTTAAAGCTCATCTCTGCATTATTTCCAGTTCCATATAGTAAATATTCAAGATGGTGGTCTTACCAGTGGGAAGGCATATTAACACCACTTAAATGGAACTTCAAAACAACTATAGCTTAATTAAGAAGCTTTGTTCTATAGATCATGCCGCTGCCGACTAATCGTTCTGTTCTCTGCTATTTAAGAGTTAAATCACTTTTATTTCTGTTAATGTGGCCCTAGCTATACCTCCCGTTGTTTTGACTCATGAAAAAACAATGTTTTGCTTTCCATGAAATCTTACAGCTCGGTGTGTTTATTTTAGAATCTGCTCTGCTAATTGAACTTTAATCACATACAGGAGGCTCTAGCAGGCTATTAACAGAACAGGAACTAAACAAATCTAAATTTGCAATAAAGAAAGTGAAAAATATTGATTTTGCATTACTAAAACCAGGCTGTACAAGTCACAGGCAGGGGGTGTGTGGCTAGGATTGTATAAAGAAAGTAGACCACGACATTCTACTGCACAAACTCGAAAACTCAGATATTGGTGATCATTCTTTAAACTGGTTTCGATCGTATGTATCGGATCGCTCGCAATATGTGTCCATTTCTGACAGTGACTCCCTCCCTCTCCCGGTCACGTGTGGTGTTCCCCAGGGTTCCATTCTCGGCCCCCTACTATTTACATTATTTATAAATGATCTGCCTTATGTCTGCCAATCCTCAAATGTACACATGTACGCAGATGACACGGTAATCTATGCGAGCAAACCCAATCTACCGCAACTTGAGGCTTTGCTCCAAGACCAGTTTACAGAGGTAGAAAAGTGGATCGCAAAAAACAAACTCTTCCTGAACACTGACAAAACTGTCACAATGATCTTTGGAACAGTACCTAAATTGCACAAATTACACAATCCCCACCTATCCATCAAAACAAATTCAAATGGCACACTGACCGCAGTCCACTCTTTCAAATACTTGGGTATGATATTAGACCCCAATTTATCTTTTGGCCTGCACATAGAAAAGCTTGCATCTAAACTTTATCCAAAATTAGGTGCCCTGTACAGAAACAAAGCCTGCCTAAGCCCTACAGTAAAGGAAAAGATTGTACAGCAAATGCTGATGCCAATCATTGATTATGGGGATGTAGTATATGCGTCTGCATCGCAATCCCACATTAATAAACTCAACACATTGTATAACTCGTTCTGCCGATTTGTGCTACAATGTAATTACAGGACCCATCATTGTGACATGCTAAAGGAACTAAACTGGCTGTCGCTGGAATCCAGACGCACCCTTCATCTTTCCAGCCTTGTTTTTAAGAGCTTCTCTGGGAAACTCCCACCCTACCTGAACAAAATGCTTTCCTTAGCTGTTCCCACTTTCTATAAGCTCCGATCCAGTACAAGCACTTTACTTAGTCTACCTCAATACAAAAAGAAAGCGGCCCGATCCTCCTTCTCCTACAGAGCGCCGCAATTGTGGAACGACCTCCCGCACAATTTAAAATCTTCCCTAAGCCTAAAGTCATTTAAGAGATCCCTCTCTACATACCTCAAAACAGAATGCACGTGTCATGGTTGATTATATATTTCCTGCCTGTTCTATGTTAAATTTTGTATATATTGTGTATTAATATTGTTTTTGTATTTTGTTGTACCTAATGTAACAATGCAATGATTTGTGGACCCAGGACATACTTGAAAACGAGAGAAATCTCAATGTATCTTTCCTGGTAAAATATTTTATAAATAAATAAATAAATAATTTAACTCTTAAATGGTAGGGAATTGACCAGTGAGACTGCGGGGGCATACACCAAAACCACTTAATTATGCTAAAGTTGTTTTGGTCCTTAGGGTGTCCCTTTAAAATCTCATAGTTACTAAGAGAGTTAAAACATTTGTATAGCTTTGTAGAAATATCAAATAAAAAATGAAATAAAGATAAAAATATTTTTAAGTGGGAAATTAAATTCATGTGTCAGTGTTTGTAGATGACACAAAACTAGGCATAATAACATAGTCTGAACATGATATTAATTCTCTACTGAGGGCTTTGAATAAATTAGGGTTTTGGGTAGACAATTGGGAGATGAGATTCAATATAGATAAATGTAAAGTCATGCATTTTGAAATAAGGAAACCACAAGCAATGTATGTATCAAATGTTAAATGTGCTTGAGGTTCAGATAACATTAAATCAAAAGGACTTGTGAACAATTCTTGATAACAAACTAGGCCACAGAGTACAATGTCAGTTTGCCAATGCAAAGGTGCAGTCCTGTATAAGAAAAGGTGCCCTGTAAAAAATAAAAAAATAAAATCACATGATCAAAATATAGTTTTCCCTGATCACAAAGCAATTGTAAAACCCCTCCTTGAATATGCGGTGCAGTTTGGGGCACAAGTTTTAAAGAAGGATATTGAAGAAAAAATGCAGAGGATAGTTACAAAACTAGTAAGAGCGATGGAAAACATTAGTTGTGAAGACGGGCCAAAAAAGTAACTTTGTTTTATTCAGACAGAAGGATTACAATGTCATCATAAAAATATATACAGGATCAGTATAATTCGCTATGTGCGCACCTGTTTCTTAACAGAAATATACAACAGACAAGTTTTCAGGCATTGAAAATGGAAGACAGGGAAATTGTTTATAACAGAGGGAAGAATTATTTTCGGTAAGAATAATAACGATGTTGAATTCTCTGCCCAAAGATGTTGTCTTATCACATTCTGTAGATAGTTTAAAGAAAGGCATGGATGTGTATTTGTTTTTGGACAAACAAAATATTCAAGGATATAATTGCCATATATGTGTCCAAGAAGAAATCTGATTGCTATTATGGAGTCAGTAAGGATGTTTTCCACTTTTTATGGGATAGTGTTATATCTTTTAACAGGAGTAGACCACGTAGCAGAAGTAAACCAAAGCAAGGTCCTAAAAAGGGATAAGCATAAGAAATGTCAGGGAAAGCCAAAGGTCAGGACAGGCAGCCCAGGCTCATGAATGATGTAACAAGCAGAGTCAGATACCAAGTAATCAAATGAAGCAGGATATGCACACAATGAAGTCAACACCACAGTAGCACATTAGAACTGAACACAGCAGACATTTTTAGCTGTGGTTATATAGGGGACAGGGCCACACCTCCCCCTCACCATTAGTGAGATGGTGTCCACCTGTGGAAACTAAATGGCTTCCAGTCCCTTTAAGAGGCTGTTCCGTAGGTGAATAAGTGAACATCTACTGAATATGAATTATGTGAAGATTCCCGCTTCCTCACTGTTGGTGCTGCCTGCAGCTCCAAGCAGACAGGGGCATGGCGGCCTTCCCTCCTCAGTGGTAAAATGCAGAGAGAACTTGCTGGCATTTCAGATCTGGACTGTCCGTATGGGTGGGATCAGTCTGCTATGTTTCAGAGATGTTTTTTCTGTAATGGTACAAGATGAGCTAAAGCCAGCTTGAGATCTGAGCGGGGACCCACCGAAGGGCAGGCTACTTTAGCTGCTGCCTGTTCTCAGTAATCTCTTGCGCCCTGTTTTTTGCTCTCCAAAAATTCTAAATATAAACAAATAACAAGTTAGACCTGTGCTGCATATACTCCACACTGAAGTCCCAACAGTGTATGTACAACCAAAAAACAAACACGTGTCCTGCGCATCCAGTATAGGTGTGCACACCCAGGCTCTAGCACAATTTATTTGAGTACAAAGTTAAAACAGCAAACGTTTCGAGCAGCAGCCCTTTCTCAATGCTAATGTCCCGTTAGCATTGAGAAAAGGCTGCTGCTCGAAACGTTTGCTGTTTTTACTTTGCCCTCAAATAAATTGTGGTAGCACCTGGGTGTGCACACCTATACTGGATGCGCAGGACTCGTGTTTGTTTTTTGACTTAGAATGTTATGATGTTCTGGTCCTTAGGGTGACCATTTGAGGCTATTATTCAAGTTTCTGCCAGGAGTTTCCAGAATTAAATGAAACAAACTATAAAATGTCTGCATTTTACTACCTGTAAATATTTGTGTGTTCTGTAAATTGTTGATATAATTGATGTGATCAGCCTCTTGTAACATGTCTCTCGTTTGATATTTCATACAGGCCTCATTGGTTTCTTCATTGCATTTGGCATTTCAATGGGGAAGATGGGAGACCAAGCCAAAATCATGGCTGATTTCTTTAATATCTTAAATGAGATAATAATGAAACTTGTCAGCATGATTATGTGGTAAGTAGCAAAATGAGAAATTCAATGGAAATTTGAGTCCAATGTGCTTTAGATAAGCTCTGCTCATGTGTAGGTAAAAACACAATTATTCACCAGTTTCTTGAGACGGTTATTTCATTATTTCCACATTCTGGTTTTATAGCTATTTTTCTTATTTTATATCTTAAACTGGATGTACCACTCAATCCTCCCTGAATTTGTGCTCTGGGATTTTTACAGAGTTTGAAATTTTGTAATAATTAAATATTTTTTTTTCTCTCCAATCAATTATTTTTCTCTACTGTCAGTGAAAGTATTGAGAAGATTGTATAGGTTATTTATCAGAGGGCAAAGGTTGTAACTTTATTCAATAGAGAGACTGACATTAATACACCTGGCAATAGTATAGAATTTTCAGACACTTTTTGGGGGCTTTTTTGCATTTAGTTTGTGCCGGTTGTTGTTATCAGCAACAACATTTTGAGGAGTAAATGTTCACATTACTACAGACTGAGTGAAAGCTTGTGATATTAAGTATAGGATCTAGGGTAGATTGACACGTCATGGCATATGTAAATCAACTTGAAGGAATGGAATGGCCACCTCAAACTGCAGCCAAATTAATTTGGTGAATGACGTATTGTTTTGTATGTAAAAAGAGTTGGGAGAGGGTGAATAACATATTATATTGAATGCTGATGATACTTGGGAAGATGTTTTCTCACTTTTTAGAACATTTCATTTCAATGAGGTTGTGTGGACCTGAATGGCCATTTCATATTGTCCCGTATTAATGCTTAAAGATATATTGCTTTATATTGTCCAGTACCATCTATTTTATATATGTACAGGGCAGTGATTATTTTCTGAGTTGCTGGCAAAAAAGGGAGCCTGCATAATTTGTTCTTGCATTTAGACACAAATCCAGTCTTTAAGAAGGGCATAGAATGACACGAAGAGAAAGAAACAGATAGATAGTAACACTGAAGGAAAGAGTAACATGGAAATTCAAGACAAAAGAGGAAGTGGGCAAATGAGGGTAAAGAAACTCCAATGCTGGTTTAAAATTTAGAATAGACCCAGCAGCGTTTCAACCTTTTGGCAAATCTCAGTATTAGAAACAATGTATTAGGGAATCATATCATAAGCAACTAATACTGTCTTGTCATTATTATTGGTTGTTGAAAGAGTTGATGGACAAGGTCAGATATATTTTAATCAGTTTACTTGAATATCCTGCTACAATGTTTGCCTGGAATTTTTTTTTTTTCATATGTTGGCAACCGCTCACTCAGATTCAATTCCCAAATGATTCCTTTTAGACTGTGATAACATGCAGGCTGTATATTTCTGTTATGACTGTATTGTACTTTGTATATGTATTGTACTTTGTGAGATCAGAAAGTAGAGGAATGATTGAACCAGCACCATGTGTTGTCAGCAATGACAAGGTATTCAGAATAATAAAAATTTTTATTTGAATGAAACTGTGCTCATAGTAAGTACATCCAAAAAAGCAACATAGGACCAGGTATTTTGGACCAGATTACAGAGGGAGTCCAAGATATGCTTTTCTCAATGTCAGTAAAGAATTTGACCCTTATTGCTAAAATGATATGACATTTTAAAAACATCAACAGAGGCACTGCTCAAGCTCTCCTGCATTCACATGAGCTACGCGTGTCTTGGTCACTGCTTGTTCTGTTTTCCTAAATTAATTATGTACTTGGTTTTACTTTATTTTTCTAGTTACATTGTGTTTTTACTCCTTTAGGTATTCACCATTAGGGATTGCATCTCTTATCTGTGGTAAGATTGCAGCTATCAAGGACCTTGAGACTGTGGCCAGACAGTTGGGAATGTACATGGTGACTGTCATCGTGGGTCTTGTCATTCATGGAGGGATGATCTTACCCCTCATATTTTTCACAGTTACCAGGAAAAACCCATACGCTTTTTATGGTGGCATATTCCAGGCATGGATAACTGCTTTAGGCACGGCATCCAGGTGCAGTATTAAGAGATTTCATATTGATATGTACCCTGATTTATCATTTTCATAGGCACAAAGACTTTATCCTTCTTCATAAGCTACATACCTAGGTGGAACTGGTAGGGTTATTTGTTAGATATGTCTCTAAGTTTCATGTAATACCCATATAAATAATCTCAGATTGCAGGAGTCCGTTTTTGTCTGGAGTTGGCAGCTTTGCCTTCTCTTCTGCTTACCATTTGTTGTAACTGAAAGTGCCAATTAGTGTTAAGTGCAGTATCTCCGACCTGTTTATAAGAATCTTAAATGCTACTCTTGGCCAAATCTGTTAGAAACATTATGGTCCATGAGTCTACCTATCAAAGTCTGTTTTTGTTATCTATGGTTATCAACACTATGTTCATAAGTGTTATTTTCTGACCAAGTAAGTCTTTCTCTAGTCCAGCATCTGGCAAGTGCAGAACACATTTTATAGGTCCATCATAAGTCATACAGCTTCGCACTTGCTGGGGCCTCGCGGCTGCCTGAATCGCCTTAGGGCAGACTGAACTGTCGGGTCCTCGGTCTATGAGAAGGGGCCCGGTGGCTTGCCCAGTATTCTGCCGGGTGGCCCCTCCACATGGTCTGCCAACAGGGAGAGCCAGCCTCTGATCTGCAGCTCCGCGAGCATACAGAGCGTTGTCGCGGGTTACCATGGCAACGCTCTGATAGGTGCTCGCGAGAACAAGATCTGCAGCTCTTGCGGAGCTGTAGACTGAATAGTCATCCCACCGGACCACCAAGGAGTCGGAACTTCAACCACTGGAACACCAGGGACTTCAACCAATGGACCACCAGGGACTTCAACCAATGGACCACCAGGGAATTATATTACAAAATAAGGTATTTCAGTTTGTGGAGGCTTGTCACAGCCTCCACATACACTCTCCCCCACATGCCCTGCCCTCAACACTGCCCTCCCACCCCCACTGCCCCAACACTGACCTCCCACCCTCACTGCCAACCTACATACACTGCCCCAACACTGCCCTCCCACCCTCACTGCCCCAACACTGCCCTGCCACCCTCACTGCCCCAACACTGCCCTCACAGCCCCACTGCCCTCCCACTCCCACTGCCCCAACACTGCCCTCCCACCCACACTGCCCTGCCTCCCACACTGCCCTGCCTCCCAAATATCCTCCCACCCACACTGCCCTGTCCCCACATACCCTGCCTCACACATACCTTGCCACCCACATGCCCTGCCCCAACATACACTGCCCCGCCACCCACATACCCTGCCCACACACTGCCCTGCCAGTCACATACCCTGCCCCCCACACTGCCCTGCCCACCACATACACTGCACCCACGTTGCCCTGCCACCCACATACCCTGCCCCCTACTGCCCTGCCCACCACATACACTGCACCCACGTTGCCCTGCCAGCTACATGCCCTGCCCCCCACACACACTGACCACCACATATCCTGACCACCACATACACTGCCCCCCACACTGACCACCACACTGACCACCACATACTCTGCCCCCCACATACACTGCCCCCATACACTGCCCCCTACACTGCACCCCACATACCCTGCCCCCTCACTGACCGCTACATACTCTGCCCCCACACTAACCACCACAGACACAATCCCCCACCTTGACCCTCACACTGACCACCACATACACTGCCCCCACACTAACCATCACACTGACCATCACAGACACTGCCCACCATATACCCTGACCCCCACAATGACCACCACATACCCTGACCCCCACAAAATCTGCCCCCCATACTGGCCACCACATAACCTGCCCCCCACATACCCTGCCACTCACATTGACCACCACATACTCTGCCCCCACACTGTCCCCCACACACTCTGTCCAAACACAGTTTCTCACACAAAATGCCACCCACACGGTCACATACCCTGCCCCCCTACACTGTCATACACACTGCCCCCTCATGCTGTCACACACCCTGCCCTCTCTACACTGTGTTCCACACACCTTGCCCTCCCACACTGTAACACACCCTGTCCCCCCACACTGTCACACACTGCCCCCCACACTGTCACTATCCTCCACACTGCCACCCCACACTGTCACCTTCCTCCTCACTGTCACCCACTCACACCCTGCCCCCAAAACTGTCACATTCCTCCACACTGCTCTCTCACCCTGTTACCCTTTCACACACTTGCACCCCATATTGTCAGCCCCCAACACTATGTTACCAATACATACAGTCACCCCTCCCACACACTGCCCCTGCACACACTCTCACCCTTTTCAACACTGCCTCTCACACTCTTACCTACCCATTGTCACAATTCCACACACACACAGCCACCACCCCACACTGTCACCCCCCACATGCTGTCATGCCCCCTTCACCCAGCCTCGCTCACATTAACCTCTCCTAATATTGTCGCTCTCACCCCCTCCATCCATACCACAATTACCGGCCCTCGCTCTTCTACACTCACCCTATCACATTAATCCCCCTAATCCTATCACACTCATCTTCTCTCATACTGTCACACTCACCCCCAACCATGTCACTCTCATTCTTTTTCTCAAAAACCCTTTTACTTGGGCCCAACCATGCTACACTCACCCTGTCACATAATCCTGTCCGACTCACTTTCCCTCGCCTTGTCACACTCCTTCCTCTAGCCGTGCAACACATAACCCATAACCCTGTCAAACTCATCCACCCTTTACCCTATCCCATTAACTTCAATCCTGTCACTCATCCTGCCAAGCCATGCCACACTCACCTTGTCACATAACCCTTCCTCATCCTGTCACTCTCACCTCCCCTTGCCCTGTCACACTTTCTCCTTCAACCGTGCCACAGACTAGCTGGATACTAGCTCTCTGTATCCAGCGCTGCAAGCCTGTCATACAATATAACTACAGCTCATTATACACAGTGGTGTATCCTGGTTTTGTGCTGCCATAGGACAAAACTCAGACAACGCCCTCCCCTCCCGTGCCACCCTTCCCCCTGCCCCGCCTTCTACGCATACACTCGCTAACAGACACACACACACTAACAGACACACACACACTAACAGACACACACACACTAACAGACACACACTCACTCACACACACTAACAGACACACACTAACAGACACCAACTCACACACACTAACAGACACACACACTAACACACACAGACACGCACACACTAACAGATACACACACAGACACACACTAACAGACACACACACTAACAGACACACACACACACTAACAGACACTCACTCACACACTAACAGACACACACACACTCACACACACACTAACAGACATATGCACCCACTCACTCACATTAACATATTTTTTTTATTTATTTAACCCCACCAGCCTCCTTACATTTGGGCATGCTGGGGGGGGGAGGGTGGTTCCCTCTCTCCCTGGGGGTCCAGTGGCTGCTGGGCGGGCGGCTGGCGGCTGGCAAGGGAGCACTTCCTCTGAGCTCTCTGCTCAGCTCCCTCGCGTGCCGCAGAGTGAGGCTGGGAGCCGGAAGATGACGTCATATTCCGGCTTCCAGCCTCACTCTGCGGCGCGCGAGGGAGCTGAGCAGAGAGCTCAGAGGAAGTGCTCCCTCGCCAGCCGCTTGCCTGCCCAGCTCAGCATGTCAGTTAGTCGCAAGCCTAACAAGACACTTGCCCTGGGCATTTGGGGGCGGCTTTTTTTGCCGCCCCCTTGAAAATGCCGCCCAAGGCAAATGCCTTGTTTGCCTCACAGCTAAAACGTCCCTGATTATACACACGATGCAACCCCTATATGTTTTTTTACTATGAGTGTTAGTGGGGGGCCTCTTGTTTGAGTTTTGCCTAAGGCCTCATAAAGTCTAGAGCCGCCACTGCAGACAGTTGTCAAATTAATTAGTCCTGGTTGTCTGGTCAACACTCAGATATGTGAAAGACAAGATTCACAAACCATAGAGTAGAGCAGTGAAGCTGAGTACAACAGTCCAACCCATTGGCTCAAAGGAGACAGCACACTTCTCTTATGTGCAGTCAAATCCAATATGACCTGTGGAAATGACCGTACAATGTAAATACTGTAGCTGAGCTCAAGTGCCGACAAGGACTTTTCTCCACTGGATCCGCAGTAACTGGAACTCTGGAACAAGGCGCTGTAAAGTGAATAGCTCTATCCCTTCCCAGTAACTAGATGACACACAGTTCTGGGAGTACAACAGTTTTTATTGTGCCAATCTTGGTCTTTTATGCACAGACCCCAGCATAGGGTCTCTATTTAACATAGTGCATCCCTGTGTCTGGGAGATAATTGAGCCAATCGTTAACTCAATTATCTCTCGGTTACAGAGGACCATACCTAAAAATGTCAAAATACCTCAAAATTACAGTCATGATGTACAGGAATGCCATATATGTTATATTCCCAAATAACCCTGATCTGAGCATCTAAGTTGTCCAAACAGCGCTCAGATCCATCCAGTGTAGGGAAATCGCCATTTTTGTGGCTGCTGCCCAAAATAGTTCCATGAGAAAAGGGGTTTCAGCCGGTCAACTTTTGGGTGTTCCTGTGAGAACATCAAACAATGTTTCTCCTGGCTCTTATGGAGCGAATGCTCCCCCCAGTTGATAGTGTTTTCTCCTGAAGTGCGCTTTTTTTGACTTGTCTGGGAGCAGTGCACATAGTAGTCCAATTTTCCTGTCGTTCGTGAGATTGTGTATCTGAAATGAGTTCCAGGCACTCGACAACCATATACTGCTGCCTGTGTTTGGGAGACAAAATGGCCGCCCAGGGAAAGCACTTGAGCTAAATAGTTTCTTTGAAGTTAACGAGCCAGGAGGTGGTTGTTGTTTGGTAATATAAAATGAGGAAAGGAGTCTATGTTCGGGGAATGAACAAAGGGGCATGGGCAACCAAATGAATCGAGGTCCATGTCTGCTACATGGCTCCCCCATTACCACAATCCAGCATACACAGTATGATCCCAACGGATCAGGTTGAGGATGTTCGGGGGTGCTCACGGATCATTTTTCGAGTTCAGTCTGTCAGGACAACCCGGTACCGTTCTGTTTACCAGGGAGATAATGTATTGTCAAATTAAAGTGTTGCAGCGCTAAACTCTAGCGCAACAGCCTGGCATTGTCCCCTGCCACTCTGTTTAGCCAGACAAATGGGTGATGATCCATGAGCAAGAAGAATGGTTCTACAAGTAGGGTTGTAGCTTTTTCAGGGCCCACACCATGACCAGGCATTCCTTCTCGATACCTTAGCTTACTTTTCTGGGTAAACCTTTTCTACTTAGGTAGGCTATGTTCTCCACCATCGGGCCCAACTTGGCTCATTACTGCTCCCAATCCAAACATAGAAGCATCTGTGTGAAATCGTTTAGTTGGATTGGGAGGTGCCAAGACAGGGGCATTCACAAGAGCCTGTTTTAAATGTTGAAATGCCTGCTCACATTCCAGGGCCCAGACTACCTGTCGGAGAAGGTTGTTGCGGATGAGGTCAGTGAGGGACTTGGCTAGGGTACTATAGATAGAAACAAACTTTCGTTAGTACCATGCTGTTCCTAAAAAGGCCATAACTTGGAACTTAGTTTTCGGGGTAGGCCACTGGGCTACTGCCTCTATCTTAATTGGCTTGGGCTTCTGCTTCCCGCTTCCTACTCTGTGACCGAGGTGCTGTAGCTTGGCTATCCCTATATTAAACTTGCTGGGCTTGTGCATTAAGCCCAGTTCCCTAATCCTGTCTAAGATCGCTTCTATATGGACCAAGTGCTCCTGCACAGTATTGCTAAAAATGGCGATGTCATCTAAGTATACGCAAGGATAGTCTTGGAAACCATCTAGGAGTCGGTCTACCATCCATTGGAATGTAGCCAGAGCATTCTTCATCCCGAACGGCATGACTCAAAATTGGTACAAGCCGAACAGATGATAAAGACCAACTTAGGATCCGGTCCCTATATACTTGGAGAGTAAGGTCGTGGCTACCTCCCTCCCACACTCAGTAGGGGTATCCCAGAGGAGAATCTCTAGTAGTGGGGAAGAGACCACTATTTGACTTGGGGTCAAAGAGACACACAGAAGGGATGTGGGGATAAAGAGAAATACAGAGGGTCTGGGGGGACAGAGAGAAACATATAGGGGAAACAAAGAGGCTTGTAGAGGATCTGTAGAGACAAACAGTGTAAAATATTCTATATATTTTGGAAATGTCACTTACATGCATTTCACACTGAGGTGTGGTTGATATTGAGTGACATGAACAGATGACAATACGTGTTGTAAGCTCTTCTCTATTTTTGAGTGTCCATGGAACATGGGATGACCTAATAGGGTTATTAGAATAGCCAACAAGCATAATGTATCAATAGCATTGACTTGTAATGCTTAACATTTTGGTGGTATATATGTAGAATGTATTATCTGTGAAAGGAGGTGTCTAGGAGAATGAAACACAGACACTGAGACACTGTCTTCACACTCTGAATGTCCAGCATGTACCATGAGCTGTTGACCTATTTAACATCAATGATATTGTATGTACTGACTTTGTATTTACGAAGCAAGAAGAATAAATCTCTTTTATAAGAAAAGCCAGGAAAGTCTGATTGAGTTATATGTTTAAGTGACACAGAAGGACTATAATAAACATGATACAAGGCGAGCCACCCAACAATAAGAGAAGAATTTTACATACATATGAATAAGTATCAAGCAGAATAATTATTATAAAAGTTCATTTTTTTACAATGAGACACACAGATGAAGTGTGAGGACAAAGAGTCACACAGAAGGGCTGTGGGAAAGAGACACATGGGGGGGTTTAAAGGCAAAGAGTCACACAGAAGGGCTGTGGGAAAGAGACACATGGGGGGGTTTAGAGGCAAAGAGTCACACAGAAGGGCTGTGGGAAAGAGACACATGGGGGGGTTTAGAGACAAAGAGACACACAGGTTTATGGTTAATCATCACAAATACAAGGTATTGATGAAAATGTACCTTGAATTTTTTTTGTGGTAGTCAAAAAAAATTAAGCATAATTAAATACATGCAAACAAGAACTTGTCAAAAAACGATCACTTCATTGATACTGGATTTGATATTTCAGTGCCGGCACTCTTCCTGTGACTTTTCGCTGTTTAGAAGAGAACCTGAAGATTGACAAGCGTGTTACTCGATTTGTTCTGCCTATCGGAGCTACAATTAACATGGATGGCACAGCTTTATATGAGGCAGTGGCAGCCATCTTTATTGCACAAATGAATGACGTGTCTCTCGATGCTGGTCAGATAGCAACAGTAAGGTAAATTATCAGCTTTGAACATTGCTATTGTCTGCCTAATTGTTCATTTTTAGATCTTAACTTGGGAATCAATCATAATTCATCATTTGATAATTTTCTGCATTTTGATGGCTGTCGATGGGCCATTAATGGTGCTGACTCAATCACAATCAAAATTTTACAATGCTTTTCAGTAATATGTTTGGTTTGACATTATCGGTACACCAAAAATGATAATTATGGCTGTTGATAACCTTCCAGTTGTGATGTAATTGCAGAGCCTTCAAATATGAAATTGTGTTTCCCGTTAAACTGATAGTGTGTGATAAATGATGAATTGCAGATTGTAATGTCCTTTGTGCAGGGCCTTCTTTGCCATTTGTCACTGTTAATATGTTGCATGACAATTAGTTGTTAAATATACAAATTAAATAATTTTAAAGTGCTACAGAATATGTTAGAGCTATTTAATTACTACTTATAATAATGGCAAAATTTAAACCTAGCTTTATATTCAAACAATTTGGATTAAGTCTTTAGTGAAGAATACAAGTTGGTCATAAAGTAAGCCATCAAGTTTGGGGTTAAAAGAAATAGTCAGAAGCTTTAATTATTTTTGACAATTAAACATCCAAAAATCCCTTTCCCCTGACTATAAGTGGTTTTCCAGGGGTTCCATATTTTCAGAAAATAATCCATGCTGTTATTAATGATCACTGTCAGTTTTTCCATTTGAAGCATATGTCAGATTTTTGCATCAGTCTGCCTTCCAAGTCTTGGTCATGCAAAGTCCAAGGGTGGCACATACTCTGTGTATCAGTTTGTGAGCTACATGGTGGAGAACATGGTGGAGAACGGGGTCTGTTTGGTCCCTATATAAAACCGTTACCCAAGAATTGGGGAGAAGAGTGACTCAAATACTTTAACATCCACAACCAATATGTTAACATAGACCTGAAAGCCTGGAAAAACATTTTGATTATATCATATTTCTGAGTGGGGACCAACCAAAGGGCACACTCTTTGAGCTGTTATTCTCTCTCAGAATTCTCTTGCTCCCTGTTTTTTTGTTCTTCCCTGGCTCACTGGGCCTAGAGAAATATTGGCTATATCTCACTGATGAGGCCAAACAAAGATGAAACAATTATCTGGGGGTTGCTTTATCTCTCATGCAGAGAGTCAGCCTGCATTTTGGATTTGTACCATCCTTTTGAGTTGGTTAAGTGTGATATGCAAACAAATCTGTAATTACACAAGATGAGCTAAAACCAGCTTGAGCACTAAGAGAGGACCCACCAAACGGCAAGCTATTTGAGCTGTTATCCCTTCCTAGTTACCTGGATTCCAGTTCATTTTAAATGCATGAAATAATTTGGCCAATAAAGGAAAAGCTCGGGATTCAAGGATTTCTTGATGGCCACTAAGACTGTGTGGAGAAACTGTGTCATTTTGAATGCTGGAGGTACCATGCCCAATATTGCCAAGGGAATTAAGACATCCAATATGGTCCACCGTAGGACAAGACCAAAAACAGTGATGGAGATCCGACTTCCCCCCCAATTTAGGACAATTTGTTTAGTCTCTTAAGACCAGTTTATGTTCTCATTTCAGGGAGTCATAAGCATTTCATATGCATTTTGTGATATGTCTGTATCAGAATGAGCTTGGGCAACTGCAGTAAAGCTGAGAAAAGATCAAAATGATCCAGGTTAGTGAAGTGAGCGGCTCACCTAGAAGAGTGCTAATGATCTACGGTCATATGTGTTCAATGTTCAGGACCAATTTTGAAAAAGCTGACAAAGCTTTATAACATAGCTAAAAAGGAGATTCGAAGCGAAATGCTATTTTAAGTTAATAAGGCTTTGTAATGTCAGTGAGATGACAGGCATAAAAGAGTTAATATATTTCTCATTCTGATTTTGAGTACAACAAGCACACAATAGGCTAAAGTTCATTAATTTATCAAAAGAACACAAGTGCATAATTGGGTTCATGGTCTTAATTAGAGATGTGCATTAGTTTTCGTGCAAATACGATTTCGTCCGAAAATTCGTGTTTTTTCGTGTTTGTTTACTAAAAAGTAAACGAGAGCCCTACATATCTAAACAAAAAATCTAAACAAAACAAAAGGGCAAATGCCGAGTGCATTACCTTTTCGTTTCATTTATTTTGTTTAATAGACTCCGTGCTGCAGGGGTATTAACCCCCACAGCACGGAGAAAATAACACTGCACATGCGCGGGGAAAAAAAAGCAAGGAGGGAGCCGGCATCGCTACCAGCTCCCTCCTTGTAATAAATAGTAATTCCTACCCTCCCCCACATTAAAATCTATGGTGCTCACTATGACCCCCATATTAATAAAAGGAAGTTTAAATCCTCTCACATGCCCCTACTCGCTGCATGCCACCTAAACAGCGAGCAGCCAGTGGCTGCTCACTGTCATTTAAATCTGAATATAAATCAGTATGGGGGTCACTCTGACCCCCATATTAATAAAAGGGAGGTTAAATCCTCCCACGTGCCCCTACTCGCAGTAGCAGTAGCTGCCCAGTCACTAGTAGTTTTAAATGACAGCGAGCACCCAGTGGCTTCTCGCTGTCATTTAAAACTAGATATAAATGTATCTTATATAAAAGTGATAGAGAGCTACGGTAAGAGTATGTGTAAAAAGTAGCTATTTAGATCAGTAACACAGCCTTATTGTGTTACTGCTCTAAATAGCTACTTTTTCACATTGCAATATTGTTATTGTTTTTGCTATAACTATTTGTTACATGTACTCTTACCATAGCTCTCTATCACTTCCATATAAGATACCGATTTATTTATATCCTGTTTTAAATGACAGCGAGCAGCCACTGGCTTCTCACTGTTTAGTTGACATGCCCCTACTACACGGGGGGATCTGGCACAGGTAGTGGCTTGCGAGAGGATTTAACCTGTGCCAGGTCCCCCCTTATTGCACTAGCGACTGGGCAGCAGTAGCTGCCCAGTCACTAGTAGTATTAAATGACAGCGAGCAGCCGCTGTCTGCTCGCTGTTTAGACAACATGCCCCTACTCACGGCATGCAGAAGAATTTAACCTCCCTTTTATTAATATGAGAGTCATAGTGACCCACATAGGTTAATGCATGGGGGGGCTGGAATGGTTAATGTTTATTACAAGGAGGGAGCTGGTAGCGCTGCAGACTCGCTCCTTGCTTTTTTTTCTTTTTGAGCATGTGCTGTGATATTTTTTACAGAATTTTGTCTGAAAAACAAATGGTTTACTGATGAAATTAAGGATTGACGAATGAAATTTTTATTAAGTACAAAATCATTCGTACGAAACGAAAATTTTACTGGTGCACATGTCTAGTCTTAATATATGTCTTCAGGTGTGGTAATATTGATCAATGTAATGGAATTTAACATTTGTATCGTAAAGGAACACTCCAAGTACCACTATAGTACGCTACTATTTTATTCTCCTTAAACTTTTTCTTTTATAGTCTAACAGCCACCTTGGCCAGTGTAGGGGCAGCAAGTATCCCGAGCGCTGGTCTTGTTACAATGTTACTCATCTTAACAGCTGTGGGCCTCCCAACTCAGGATATTAGTCTGCTCATAGCAGTGGACTGGTTGTTGTAAGTATTATTTTCTATTTGATTTATTAGTTTAGTAATCATTCACCAGCTTAATAATTAATATTGTAGGCTTATATCATTCAGAATCACAGGATGAGTTGTTAAACTTTGTGAATCAATTTTATATGAACATATATATTAGTGTTGGCAACTCTCCTGATGTGGTGGAACATCAGGTGTCCATATGTACAGCTAGTAATGCTGTTGCACTACACCTCCCATGATGCTTTATCAGGCTAGGCTGTTGCCAAACCATGGAAGATGTAGTTTCACATTATCTGGAGAACTCAGTGTTGATCCCCCATACCGCTAGACATATTGAAGGCTAAACAAGACCTTGTACGTCATAAGTAAATGAGCAATGCCCTTCATTGATCATTAATTATCAATTTGCCTGCATATTTTCTACATAGAGTGACTATATAATCGAGAAAAGAGATAATTGTTGGCAGTAAATAGCCAAATCTAAGCTATGCAAGTAACCTTTGTTGATAGTATGGGACGTCAATTTAATTTGTCTTTTTATATTCAAGAAGCCCTGGCTATTTTCAAACTGCATCAACATTAAATTAACAGATAAGCAGAGATTAAATTGTTTTGTCATAATGTATTTATTTAAACAAGCACCAGGAAATACCCTTGACATTTTTGGCGTATTCCCTATCATAACTTGGAAGAATATGTAGGGGTCTTGAATGAACACGAATAGTATTGCTGACATGATTTAAGTGCGATGCCTATAGTTTTAAAGCTAATATAACATTGGGATTCTTAACAAGGAATGGAGATTTAGAACAACTATATTTAATGTCGATATGCAATCAGTGTCTTTCTTTAAGAAGAAATTTATGAATACAGACACTTGCAGGGTTATTCACTATATTGAGAATTGTTGGGGATTCAATGTGAATTTAAAGTTTAAGGCCAAAGTAACTAAACAGGAAGAATAACTGACTTGGAAAATGTGGAATTTACTTTGAATTCCTAAAACTTCTCACTTTAATAAATAATTCTGATCCATGTTGTCCAAATGGAGTCTAGACGGATTGTTCTAATTGTGGCTATTGCATAATCCTCCAACCTTTCCTGAACAAATCAAAGGTTAACAGACATTCTAGCTAGTCTTTTGACTTCCATTTCACTTCTCACTGTCTCTCTCTCACTTTCTTTCACTAACTTGCTTGAATATAATGTTCATCAGAAAAACTAAGTTAACCCTCATGAGATTGGGTAGAGAACATCTCTGATAGGTACAACTAAATACATATTTTAAACATTTACCAATATTTCCGTTTTCATTTTCCTTTCCTAGAGACCGTATGAGAACATCTATCAATGTAGTGGGTGATTCCTTTGGAGCTGGCATAATCTACCATTTATCGAAAGCGGAGCTTGCTGCCATAGATGCTAAACATGACATTAAAGATGGGACAGATATGGTCAAGATGCATTTAATGAACCACAAAGTCCTCCAAAAACCCGTCAGAGAGGACATAAACACCCCACCTTTTTCAGGTTATGCCTCCCTACCTACTGATGAATATCAAGTTGACGTTGAACCTCCTCTTTCTCTTTAGTTCTCCATATATTCTGCACATCAACACCAGCAGCTGGCCCTTGTACAACTCACAGTTTCTCCACCTTTGTGATACCAGCAAGAACTATCCAGTTAATTCTAATTATATTTGGGACTGATTAGTGAATAAAAGGACAAATTGCAGGCCTGGCATTACAAGTGTGAAAGATCAAGATCGACATAGTTACCTGGTGCTATTTAAACTTCAAATAGAAATTGCTCAGCTGGTTATTTTAGAGTGCTCTTGTTTGTTGGAATATTATCCTATTACATGTGATAGAAACATGGATGTAACGTATAGGGGCTGCATATAGAATGTCTACAAAACAAAATTATGAAGGTATTTATGGAAAGCTGGGGCCACCCATTGAATTGAAGTATTGCAATTTGACCTTATGATCACTTCAAACAAACAAACCTTGTTGAAAAATTGTGTTGCCTATGAAAGATTGTGGATAATTTATAGTAGCATGGAGGGATTTGAGTACAAAACAGATAACTATGATATCTTAAAACAATTCAAAATATATTTCCACATTATAAGAGAGAATTTTCCATGGGAACAGAATCTCTCCAATATCAGTGATGTGTTCACCACATATATTTAGGTGAATCTATTGCTTAATCTGATTGCTATTGAATGAGTCTATTTCGAGCATAATATTCTGAAAAAAAATTAACAATTCCAAACCATCAGTAGAACCGTAATATATGATGATATCTCATGAAGTTTCTAACCGCTAACTAGAGATAGGCACCATCTTGCACTTCTGTTGCAGTGGACAACACTCCCCTGATTTTCAGCCTTCAGAAAACATAATTCCTCTTGTTAAATAAAGATCTGTCATGGATTGAATGGGAGAAGGGGGATACCATAATTTTGTATTTTTCGCGCTTTTACATAGCATTAAATTATTGTCTTTATTTATATATATATATGCATAAACAATGCGTTATTGCATTGTTTATGCATATATATATATATATATCTATATATATATATATATATATATAGATATATATATATATATCTCCAAGGCTCCTGCACTCCAACTTTAAAGGGACACTATAGTCTACATATAAAAGCAAGAAAGACAGGTCCCCCAGCCTTCCTTCTTGCTTTTATATGAACTTACAGTTAATAAAAATAATTTTCAAAGCTTTCTTATCATATAAACTTACCTCCGTTCCAGCTCCGAGCTCCCTGCCATGTCGCGCCCCCTTTTTCATCCACTCCCATCCCCAAATCCATCCACTCCCATCATCCATCCCCAAATCCATCCACTCCCATCATCCATACCATCCATCCACTCCCATCATCCATATCCATCCCCAAATCAATCCACTCCCATCATCCACATCCCCCACCCACTCCCATCATCCAAATCCATCCACTCCCATCATCCATCCACTCACATCATCCATATCCATCCCCAAATCCACCCACTCCCATCATCCATATCCATCCACTCCCATCATCCATATCATCCATCCACTCCCATCATCCATATCCATCCCCACATCCATCCATTCCCATCATCCATCCCCAAATCCATCTACTCCCATCAATATCCATCCACTCCCATCATCCATATCCATCCCCAAATCCATCCACTCTCATATCATCCATCCACTCCCATCATCCATCCACTCCCATCATCCATCCACTCCCATCATCCATATCCATCCCCAAATCAATCCACTCCCATCCTCCATATCCCCCATCCACTCCCATCATCCATATCCCCCATCCACTCCCATCATCCAAATCCATCCACTCCCATCATCCATCCACTCACATCATCCATATCCATCCCCAAATCCACCCACTCCCATCATCCATCCCCAAATCCATCCACTCCCATCATCCATATCCATCCACTCCCATCATCCATATCCATCCACTCCCATCATCCATATCCATCCCCACATCCATCCATTCCCATCATCCATCCCCAAATCCATCCACTCCCATCAATATCCATCCACTCCCATCATCCATATCCATCCACTCCCATCATCCATATCATCCATCCATTCCCATCACCCATATACATCCCCAAATCCATCCACTCCCATCATCCATATCCATCCCCAAATGCATCCACTCCCATCATCCATCCACTCCCATCATCCATATCCATCACCCAAATCCATCCACTCCCATCATCTGGTCAGATAAAGTATAAATAATGAAAGAAATACCTGCACTCCAGGATTTGATAAAAAAGAGATGTTAGTTCTTCTTTATTCTTACAGTTCCAGTCAACGTTTCAGCTCTTGCACAGAGCTTTCATCAGGACATCAGGATATATACAGTGGCGTCTCTAGGATTCATTTTTCGGGGGGGCACATGGAGGGCCAGTGACAAAAGTAGGGGGGCACATTTAACCCCGCCCTTGTCACAGTTTGACCCCGCCCCTGTTGCATGTTAAGCCACGCCCCCGACACAATGTGTGTTTTTTTTTTAATAATAATACCTGGTGGAGGATTCATTATTTTCCACCAGGGATTATTAACCCCTTAAGGACGGAGCCAAATGTACACATTGTGAACAAAACAAAATGTAAACAAAACCTGGCATTTGCGCTACATGTCTGTC
>OW240921.1:36585262-36645443 GCA_933207985.1 Pelobates cultripes
AGGGGGGATAAAAAGGGGGGAATAAGAAGAGGGGAGGGGGGAATAAGAAGAGGGGAGGGGGAATAAGAAGAGGGGAGGGGGGAGTAAGAAGAGGGGAGGGGGAGTAAGAAGGAGGGGAGATAAGAAAAAGAGGGGGGTAAGAAGAAGAAGGGGTGAGTAAGAAAAAGATGGGGGAGTAAGAAGAAGAAGAGGAGGGAGTAAGAAGAAGAGGAGGGAGTAAGAAAAAGAGGGGGGAGTAAGAAGAAGAAGAGGGGGGAGTAAGAAGAGGGAGAGGGGGAATAAGAAAAGGGGGAGGGCGGAGTAAGAAGGAGGGGAGGGCGGAGTAAGAAGGAGGGGAGATAAGAAAGAGGGGGGTAAGAAGAAGAAGAAGGGGTGAGTAAGAAAAAGAGTGGGGAGTAAGAAGAAGAAGAGTGGGGAGTAAGAAGAAGAAGAGGGGGTAAGAAGAAGGGTGAGTATGAAGAAATGGGGGGAGTAAGAAGAAGAAGGGGGAGGAAGAGGAAGAAGAAGGGGTAAGAAGAAGAAGGGGGAGCAATAAGAAGAAGGGGGGTTAAGAAGAACAGGTGGGGGAGTAAGACGACCAAGGGGGGAAGTATGAAGAACACAGGGAGGAGGGGGGTAAGACGAACACAGGGGGTGTGAGGAGAACACATAGAGGGAGGAGGGAGAAGAGCACAGGGAGGGTGGGTGAGTGTGAGAAGAGACCGCTAGGGGAGGGTGGGGGAGAGGAGAGACCACTAAGGTGCAGGGGAGAGCTCTACGGGACAGAAGGGGCAGCTCTATAGGACAGGGGCCAAGACAGGGAGCTCTTTCACACTACGCGCGCGCACACACACACAATGCATCCCTATACATACACAGAAACACAACATGCTTCCCTTACACACAGAGAAACACACAATGCATCCATTACACACACACACACAATGCAACCCTTACACACAAAGACAATGCATCCTTTGCACACATACACAGAAACAGACAATGCAAACCCGTACACACATATTTCTTACATACACACAGAAACACAATGCATCTCTTACACTCAATGCACACACATACAGACACACACCTTGCAACCCTTATGCATACAAACACAGATTCACACAATGCATCCCTTACACACAACCAGAAACACATAATACATCCCTTATACACAAATACACACTGCTTCCACTACACACAAACACACTACATCACCTGCACAAACTGGTAACCCTATACACTACATACCATAAGCACACATATTAGATCCTCTACAATAACACATAACACATCCCCTACACACTCCACTCCCTGTGAGCGAACTCATGGGTGGGCAGTGGCGTCTCTAGGATTAATTTTTCGGGGGGGCACATGGAGGGCCAGTGACAAAAGTAGGGGGGCACATTTAACCCCGCCCTCGTCGCAGTTTAACCCCGCCCCTGTCGCATGTTAAGCCTCCCCCCCGACACAATGTGTTTTGTTTTTTTAATAATACCTGGTGGAGGATTCATTATTTTCCACCAGGGATTATTAAAAAAACAAACACATTATCCTTGATACAGTGCCATAGTTGCCAACATTTGAAAAAAAATTTCCAAGGACATTTTGCAACACAGTTATCAATTACTGTCTGGGTATAATATCCCTGGACAGTCAGTGCTCTCTGTATAATACAGGGTTGTGTGTATAATAAATTGGGACACTCAGTGCTCCCTGTATAGTGCTGCTCTCTGTATAATACAGGTCTGTTTGTGTATAATATCGCAAGACAGAGAGCATCACTATACAGGAAGCACTGACTATCCTGGGATATTTTATACACACAGATCTGTATTATACAGATAGCTGAGTATATACCCCAATCTCTAGACTACTAGTACCTGTAAACAGCAGCTCCCAGACGCGTGTAACAGGGCTAAAGTGTGCGGCAACTCACACAGATTATTCAGCGGTAAAGTGCACTCGCCGGCAGAGCTAAACTGGGAATCCCTGGGAATCCAAAGCAGCCCTGGAAAAAAAACGTATGCCATTCCTACAAGTCAAAATATATATATATATATATATATAGTACAGTAAGCACACAAGCTCACTGACATGCGCAAATAGGCTTACTCTCTGACACACACAAGCTTACTACAGACACTCACTTGTATAAACAGAAGGCTCACTACAAAGAAGTTCAGGGACACACACACAAGCTCACTAAAGACAAGCTCACTGACACACACACATGCTCACTAAATAGGAGCTCACTGACACACACAAGCAGTACCATTTTAACAGAGTTAAGGGCCCCTGGGCAAAGCAATGCACTGGGGCCCTTCCTACACAACAACTGAATTTTAATTATTGATAGACTGCGGAGTCCATACACACACACAGACTGCTGAGTCCATACACACACACACACACACACACACAGATTGCTGAGTCCATACAACACATACACACACACACAGTACACACACACACACAGACTGCTGAGAGTCTACATACACACACACACACAGACTGCTGAGTCCCACACACACACACACACTCTGCTGAGTCCACACACACACACACACAGACTCTGCTGAGTCCATACACAACTCTGCTGAGTCCACACACACACACACACACACAGACACAGAGTGCCCATACACACACACAGACAGACTCCCTGTATGGGAGGCAGTGTGTGTGCCTATATGAGAGCAGTATAGGGGGCAGTGTGTGTGGCAATAATGTGTGGGTGTATGTGTGTGTATAAGAGTCTATAGAGGCAATATGGGGCAATAATGTGTGTATAGAAGCAGTATAAGGGAGACAGTGTGTGTATAAGTATGGGGGGTGTGCAGGGTGTGTATAGAGGCTATAATGTGTGTGTATAGGGCAATGTGTGTATGGTATAGAGGCAATAATGTGGTGTGGTGTAGCTTATGGGACAATTTGTGTCTATAGAGCAATGTGTGTGTATAGAACGAAAATGTGTGTACTAGAGGGCAGAGAGTGTGTGTATAGGGGACAATGTGTGTGTGTATAGGGGGGGGGAGCAATATGTGTGTGTATAGGAGCAGTAGGGACAGTGTGTGTGTATGGGGCAGCATAGGGGGGAGGCAGTGTGTGTATATGGGGGGCAATGTGTGTGTATAGGGCAGTATGGGGAGACAGTGTGTGTGTATGGGGTGTACAATGTGTGTATGGGAGACAATGTGTGTGTGTATGGGGGGCAATGTGTGTGTGTATGGGGGCAGTATAGGGGACAGTGTGTGTGTGTGTGTGTCTATAGGGGGCAATGTGTGTGTGTATGGGGGCAGTATAGGGGCAATGTGTGTATGGGGCAGTATGGGGGCAATGTGTGTGTATGGGGGCAATGGGGTGTATGGAGCAGTATATGTGTGTATGGGGGGCAGTAGTATGTGTGCAATATGTGTATGGGGGCAGTATAGGGGGGCAATGTGTGTATAGGGGGGCAATGTGTGTGTATAGGGCAGTATAGGGGGCAATGTGTGTGTGTATAGGGCAGGAAATATGTGTATGGGGGCAATGTGTGTGTATAAGGGCAGTATGGGGGGAGCAATGTGTGTGTGTATGGGGCAATGTGTGTATGGGGCAGTATGGGGGCAATGTGTGTGTATGGGGGCAATGTGTATTGTGTATGGGGCAGTATATGGGGGGCAGTATGTGTGTATGGGGCAGTATGGGGGAAATGTGTGTGTGTATGGGGCAGTATAGGGGGGCAGTGTGTATGGGGCAGTATAGGAGACAAGGGTGTAATAGCATGGGAATATGGGGTATGGGGCCATGCCATGTGTGTGTATGGGGGGCAATGGGTGTGTATGGGGGCAGTGTGTGTGTGTGTGTGTAGAGTGTGTGAATCCCCCCTAGGCCTACCTGTCACTGGAGGATGTTGTTGGGGGTCAGGCAGCCATCTTCTGAAGCAGCATGGGCTGCTGCTTTACGGCAGGGGCGGGGCTTATCGGCGGGAGGCGGGGCTTCGTTTGGGGGCGGGGCCTGTGCCGGGGAGCCAATCAGTGCTCCCTCCGGCCACAGACCGCCCCCAGCACCGCATTCCCTCGGACTGTCACAGGCTGTTACAGTCCGAGGGAAGCCCATGGCCAGCAAGTTGCCGGCATTTGGGGGGGCCCAAGGGGGGGCACAGCATGATGTAGGGGGGGCCATGGCCCCCTCTGGCCCCCCCCTAGCGACGCCACTGTGGGTGGGTGGAACTTATGAGTGGGCCTTATGGGCATACTCACCGTCAGGCCCTGGGGCCCAGACCTTGAGCTGTGTAAGGGGCCCCAAAAAATGGAGCTGCTTCCAATTCTCCCAGAATATTGAATTTTGTGACCACAGCTGCAAACAGCCTCCAGAGATCCTGTTCTACACCAGACCAGTGGAGCCAAACTGCAGCCCATCATCATCCTCATCTGCTTGTAAGTAGGCAATCTAGTATATTATTAGTGACACTAATCTATAATTTACCTCACATTAAAGGGACACTATAGCTTAATGAAGTAGTTCTGGTGTCTATAGCTGGTCCCTGCAGGCTTTTTAATGTAAACACACACTGTGTGCAGCACTGGCGTTAGTTCATATGGGTGGGGCATTGTGATGTCACATGGGGGCAGCAAATTTTTATTTTGTCTAGGGCGGCAAAAATCCTTGCACCGGCACTGATCCTGGGCAGGTGCACCAGTCTACTGGTGACCCACAGGAGGGGAGTGCACTGATTGCACTGCACTCTCCTCCTGTCCAGCCCCATCTTTACCGCAGTGCAAGTGCCCTCTGCCCCTAATTTACAGTGGCTCACACTCACAACAAGCAGTGCCTAGAGCCGTGAAGGAGCGGGTATGGCAAAGAGCTACTGATTAGCATAACATCAATATCCGTTATAAAACCAGGAAAAGGTGGGCATGGATCGTGAACTGATTTGGTGGTGCAATGGGCCACTTGACTGGTTTTGCCCCCCAGGCCTAAGGCTGCCAGCCCTCCCCTGGTGTACAATATGCATTAATTAGCCAACTACGATAATTTATTCCACTCATCTGACAATATATGCTTTACATATACTTGACAAACAGTAATCCCATGCTAGAGGATAAAGGTCATGCGAGGTTTAGTATCTTTTGATGTAGTGTTATTTCAGTGTTTGGTGGGAATTCCTGGCTGGATATAAGTAGTGAAGTCATGATATCCCTTCTGTGTTTTTCTAAAATTATACAATTTGTTTTATAAGGATATTTCCAGAGAGAAGTTTTATTTTACTTACTTACCTGTCAGACATATTGTTCTTTATCTGGCAGCTCTAATATGTGTCTGCAGGGGAGTAGTTTAATATTTACCCATTGTAAAGCGCTGTGGAATTTGACGGCGCTCTATAAATATCATAATAATAATAATATAGTACAATATAGTTTAATGTAGTTTAATATACACATGATGTGTGTGTGTATGCATCTGTTGCACATTTTTGTACCTCCCCATACTCCTATTTAGTCCAGACAGGACCTATGTCTTTGAACTAGAATAAATGTGTTTAGAAATAAGTCTGTGTAAACAACATACATTGTTTTGGTTTTAAATTACATATTATTAGCACAAATGGATATTAGTAAGTTTCCAAAACATGTATCAGACCAGCCCCGCCCTGCCTCGCCCCGCCCCGCCCCAGCTATACACCTAAAATTAAAGTGTCTCTCTTTGTCCATTTGAAATATTGGAAGGTATACGTAATACAGGTATGAATAACTAAATAGATATATGTGTTGGGATTTCATTGTATATTCATTTGGCACCAAATAAAGGATCATTTAGCATTATAACTACAATTGTAGTTACAGTTATAATATGACAATATTGTATATTTATAAATACAAAAATTCTAGCAAAAATTCTAGCATAAATTCTAGCATAAATTGGCTGGTTAGAGCAGTGGTAATGTCAAAAATGCGAAACCCAAGTCCAAATCCCAGGTCAGACCACCTCTGTAAGTAAGTAAGTGTCCTTGGGCAAGACACCTAATGAAATACATATCAGCCAACTTTAAATCCTCATTGGTTGTAAGCTTGTTTGAAAGGCAGGGCCCTCTTCACATCCGCTTTCTATAACTGTAAATTGCTACATATATATGTAATTCAGAATTGTATATTAATTGAGTAAATACATGTTTATTGAAGATGATTCCCAAACACCAAAACCTTGTCCAAAGGTGATCAATCTACATTAACATTGTAAGTAATGCCCTGCATGTTTCTGGATTTAAAGAAAGGAAACTAAAATTTGCTGCATTTTCTTTTGTTCACTAGCACTTGAGCTTGCTTTCCACAGTTGTTTTGTTATCTCACACTGAACAGCACTTCCCATTTCCTCTGAAATATAGAGCCTCCGGAAGATGGACGTCAAGACTCAATCACAAACAGGAAGTCAAAGAGCAGCACTCTTGATTCCGAATACATAAGCTAGATTTATGAAATATTGACTTCGTTTTGTCTAGCATTAAATTTGGGTCCTCTGTATACATTTCTAACATTTACTCTGCATATATTTGGCTTTTATAAATATTACTGTTCTTACAAATGACATAAATGTACAATTTATTTTAGTTAGGAAATAAGGCTCCTTTATTATATATAATAAGAAAGGTTTAACCAAACAATATAGGAATCAATCTTCTTTTATTTCCCCTTTCTTCTTTCACTCCCTCTAGTCTTATAAACAGTTGTTAATCATGTTACAGAATTCAGCATATTAAAGTGGTTTCTTCATTTATTTGTTATCTCTTAGTTCAACTTTTGAACTGAAAGAAATATTTATTTTTTTATCTTCCTGTCAAACTATTTTATGAAGGTCTATGGGGACAGATCAAATTATATGACAAAGAATAAAGCAAAACAAAATCAGAAGCAGTGGTTGTGCATATGCAGCTAGCTGATAAATAATAAACACAAAGGCCCAAAGCTTCAAACCTCTAGTCATCCTGGTAGGTTAGCGTTATAGGTTATAATAACTAAAATATATCATTTATGAACATAAAGTGCAGCAACTTTACTTGTTAAAAAAATTGTTATATAATATTAGTGAGTAACTGCCGTTTCCACACCACAAAATCTCACCATTAGCCACTTGGCTGGTGAGACCTTTGATGGCTTCCATAGAATATAAAATGAGCTGTTAAATGTTGGTTACCGGGGCGTGTCCGACTTCCGGCCTGAACGGACGCATGGAGTAAGAGCTCTGCTCCACACCGAGCCACAAAGCACCCTAAACCGCACTAAATATAAATAAAACAGCGAAACTCCTGCTCAGCAGGTAAGCGCAGGGGACTATACCTACCGCAGTGATGTCTCCTTCGAAGCAAACAAAGAAGGACCGTCACAAACTACTCCAAGATGGCGCTGGAACGGAGTTTCCCGCCCAGGCCTCAGACGGACTGACAGAATCCGATCAGGTCTCAGACCCTGAACTAGAGGGGAACATCACAAAATTATACATTAAGACTATGCTCCAAGAATTAAGATCAACGATCAGAGAAGATTTTACTACTATTGTCTCTGGAATACACCAGGAAATAGCGGAGCTGGGAGACCGTACCGACCACCTAGAGCAAAAAACGGAGGAACTGTGCTCAGCTCACAACGCGGTGGCTGACAAACTCCAAGCCCTAGAAGCTGATAATGCGAAGCTGTGGCAGAAAATGGCAGACATAGAGGACAGGTCGAGAAGGAACAATGTGAGGTTCCGAGGAATAGCAGAATCTATCCTGCCAGACAAACTCTACAGTTACATCACTACCATGTGTGCAGAGCTGGCCCCGACAGTGAGTGGTAACGCATGGGAGATCGATCGAGTGCACCGACTACCGAAACCACCACGTCTCGCTCGGGACATTCCACGCGATGTTATTGCCCGCTTTCATTATTTTAAATCGAAAGATACTCTCCTCCAGGTGGCAAGGGCAACGAGCAACTTACCGGCACCATATGTACGCTGATCTATCGGCCTTGACGATGGCCCGATGCAGAGACTTCTCTACAATCACGAAAACGCTGCGCAATCACAAGTTGAACTACAGGTGGGGTTTCCCCACGAAATTATTGGTATGGCGCAATGGCAAATTGTACGTGCTAGCTGACCCGGATCAAGGTCTCACCGTCCTGAAGGACTGGGGCCTCTGGGACCCCCAAGGCACAGCCAACTCTCCAGGGTCTTCCCCTCAGCGCATCCGACCAGAATGGAAGATGGTGGGGCACCAGGACGCCAAGCCGACGCAAGGCACCAGCTCATAAAGACTACTCTCAAGGGACTTACTCCACTATGTGAAACCCAAACTTTCGTATACTGACTTTACAAGACCTTGAATGACTGACGGCCTACAGGACTGGTATTGTTTAATCCACGAAATGTAATGTACATGTTCTGTACACGTTGTGTTCCCATTCCCTCTTGTTCTTAGGCACATTACCATACTCAGGTGCACTACTGTACAGAAGGGGGCAGGATCACTCGGAGGCCAGTCCCCAGTCCTCTCCGCTCCCCACCTCCCTAAAACGGCCATAAGGTGCGTGTAATCACACCCTCCACATGATCGCCATGCGGGAAGACATTAACAAATATATCTCTCAAAAGCCTGGCTGAATATCCGCTACCTACTAAGGGCAGCTTGTCAGCCCGAATATGTATAGGGAACATGGTGGTGAAACAGAGCCCAGAGAGTAGAACATCCAGATTGGCGCATATGTTTAACTACAAGAGCCCGTATCCAACCCTCTACCTGTCCAGCAGTCAGCTCTGGGTCATCCTATACAACTTCCCTCGTTGACCTGAAGCGGTTATAATATAGACCATTACCCCCAAGCTATGGCCTGCCCAAGACCCCACTCCTTCACTGATGTATGGAGGCATTTCCCGCAAAAAAAAAAAAAAAGAGACTGCAATACCCCCCCATCACCGTACCCCCATGATTGTATGTGCAGAAACGCTACTGGTTTAACATTACTAAGGCTCGGGAGCGAGTCAGCTCCACACGATCCCCCCACTCTAGGATGTTCTCTAGGAGTGCGCTGGTCAGAGGAGAGTACTTTGTATATACCTTATTTACATTGTTTATAATTATGTTTATTCCTTATGCTTTTTCTCACCCCCCACCCTCCCAAGTTTCTACTCATCCCACGATCAAGGTAACTTGCCACCGAATAGATCCCGGGTACACGATACTAGTGGTCACCACACTGATCCCACCTACATTGAATATATTTTTTGGAGCAGGTGTAATAGTAGCTCTTACTCTCAGCTTACGCGGCCACATACCGCTCTCCTACCGCCCAAAGAATGACACATCAATTCAAGTGTCTCTCCCTAAACGTTAATGGCCTGAATAGCCCGTTCAAGAGACATTCGGCTATTAGAGAGATACATGATTCTAAAGCAGCAATAGTCTGCTTACAGGAAACTCACCTATGCACACGCCACCCTCCGGCTTTTCAACCAACCTGTTACCCCCAAACCTTCCATGCACTCTCACCACACAAATCCAAAGGCGTCTCTATATTGTTCCAACAAGACTGGGTTTTTCAACAGACAGGGATATATCAGGACAAATTGGGAAGGTTATTAATATTGGTGGGTACGCTGAATGGCATCGCAATCACAGTGGCCTCGTTGTATGCCCCAAACGAAGCTCAGGCCTCCTTTTTAAAATCCGCACTCAACAAAGTGGCAACTCTTAGGCAAGGGCACACTATTATCTGTGGGGACTTCAATTGCACACTGGATCCCAATCTGGACATACAAAGGGCCCAAGGAAAAAGACCACTACACCAAGCCACGTCACTAAGCCGTAAACTCGCCACACTCCTCCACACACACAATCTTTATGATACATGGCGTAGCTTATATCCTAGCGGGAGGGACTATACTTATTTCTCACCAGTTCACCATACGTACTCACGCATTGATTTATGCTTGGTCGACGCTATAACACTACAAAATGTAGCGGATGTGAGGATTGGGAATAGGACATGGTCAGACCATGCCCCGGTCACCACCATGTTCAAAACTCTATACCCTGTTAGAGGTAGAAGCATGTGGAGACTAAACGACTCCCTACTAAACGAGGCTGACCTATTTAAAAAACTAGTTAATACGATTACACTGTTCTACCAAGACCATACAAATGATGAGACCTCTATCCCTACACAATGGCTAGCTCTCAAAGCGGTGCTTAGAGGCCTCTTTATACAAGCAGGAGCAAACCGTAAAAGGAAGAGCAATCAAAACAAAGAGCGCCTGCTAGAGGAACTTGCACAGATTGAGGATAAAAACAAACTTAACCCATCCAATAAACTGACTAAACAAATTAACAAAATAAACTCGGAGCTACATGCATTGGCCCTAACTACTATGGAACGGCAAATGCGTAAACTCAACTTAATTCATTACATGCAAGGTAATAAGGCAGGCAAATCACTGGCACGTCGCCTGAAAACACGTCACCTGCAGTCTAAACTACCATACATGACCTCAGCCACCAAACATAAGCTATACAACCCCCAAGACATAGTGGAGGAACTAGCCTCTTATTATGACAAGTTATACAATCTACATAGAACGAACGATACACACCAGCCATCCAAGGACGAAATCCTAGACTTTTTAAGCAGTGTAGACCTACCCCTCCTCACAGACGTTCAAAAAACATACCTTCAAACACCATTCACGGAGGAAGAAGTGCATAAGACCATTAGCTTATTGCCCAAACGTAAGGCACCGGGCCCAGACGGATTCCCGAACTCCCTTTACACGACGTTTAACACACAACTAACACCACACCTTACCAAGCTCTTTAACCACATCAAAGACACTGGGAATATCCCGTCCGAAATGCTCCTTGCACATGTGATAACACTCCCGAAACCCAGGAAACCCCCAACGGAATGCGCTAATCTAAGACCAATCTCTTTATTAAATGCTGACACCAAACTGTACGCAAAGCTCTTAGCCACTCGCATTAAGCCGCTGCTTCTAGATATGATCTCACAAGAACAAGCTGGGTTTGTCCCTACAAGACAACCAGGAGATAACACTCGCCATTTTTTAAACCTAATCCAATGGGCACAAAAAACCCAACAACAGGGCATACTACTAGCACTCGATGCTGAAAAGGCATTTGATCGCCTAAAATGGTCTTATATGACAGCAGTGTTGACCAGAATGGGGTTTCCCCCCTCATTCCAAAAGAGCGTAATGGCCCTGTACTCTAACCCTTCGGCCAAGGTATATAACACCGGCTTTCTCTCCAAGCCCTTCCAAATAACCAATGGCACCAGACAAGGCTGCCCTCTCTCTCCACTGATATTCATCCTCTGCCTGGAGCCACTGGTTAAACATATCAAATCACTAGACACGATTCAGGGACTACACACACCAATAGGAACTATGAAAATCGCTCTATTTGCGGATGACATTCTGCTATTCATTACAGATCCCTCCAGATCCCTTCCCAATCTCTTGGCACTTTTGGACAGATATGGCGAGGTGTCATATTATAAGAATAATGTGAAAAAATCACAAGCATTAGCAATCCGCATACCAAACCACACACTACAAACCCTCAAATCTAAATACCCATTCGATTGGCGTAAAACTTTGATTTCGTACCTAGGTATTCAATTGCCTTCCACACCCACATTAGTCACTAAAGTGAATCATATCCCGCTCCTGCAGAAACTAGATCTTCAACTCAAACAATGGGACGATAAAGGAACCTCATGGCTGGGGCGCATTAATACTGTTAAGATGATGATTATGCCACACATCTTATACCTCTTTCGTACACTGCCGATAGCGATCCCTAACGCGATAGTGAAAAGATTCCAATCAATCATAAATGCACATATTTGGAAGAGAAAACCTCCCCGAGTCTCACATAAATTGATCTGGAGACCCCTTTCGGAAGGGGGCCTTAGTGTGCCCAACGTTCAGCTATATTACAAAGCATCAATACTAGCACAGGGCCTCACGATACTGGAAGGCATGGCAACCCCCATCTGGCTGGCATTAGAAAATGCCTGCATGACAAAAGGTACGGTGGAGGATGCCCTTTGGGCATGCTCGGACAGGCAGCTACAGGGCGCCAATACCCTACCCCCGACGAAACTGCTGCTCCATATATGGAGACAGTCGACCCTAAGACTGGATATAGGTAGAGACCTCCTCCACGCCGCGCCCCTGCAATCGCTAACACTCCACACACATGATCTATGCCTTGACACCTGGGTACGACAGGGCATTCTCAATGTGAGCTCCTTGATCGATGATGCGGGAGTGATATCCTTCCCAATATTACAACAGACATTCACTCTCCCGTCTAAGGAACTATTCACATATCTACGCATTAAAAACATCCTACATGTTCACAAACTACATAGAGACAGGAAATTCCCACCACCACGATTTCTCCTTAAGTGTCAAGGAAAACTAAAAGGCATTAAAGCTTTGTCTTTCTGTTACACCTCTCTCATGAATCTAGCGAACAAGGAAATCCCCTCATATATGAGCTCCTGGGAGAAGGATCTCCAAACACAAATTAGCCAAGACACGTGGCGGAAGGCTCTGGGTAGGATAAGGAAAACCACATACAGCATGGCCCACAGGGAGGCGTTTTGTAAAATACTAATGAGATGGTACATGGTACCCTCACACCTAGGGCATATTTACCCTAACACATCCCCCATGTGCTGGAGATGCCAAAACACCGTAGGTACACTACTTCATGTATTCTGGACATGCCCGAAATTAGGCATATTCTGGGACGCAATTGAACAGTTCCTCTTGGAAGAGATGAAAATAATAATACCGAAATCCCCAGAATGCTACCTACTTCACATTTTCCCTCATTCACCCAGGGAAGACGAACTACACATACTCACTCACTGTCTACTTGCTGCCAAAACTGCGATAGCACACAGATGGAAACAACAGCAAAGCCCAAATTTAACAGAAGTCCTAACACGCCTCGACACTACATGTAACTTTGAACGAATGGCCAGCCGCCTTCGAAGCAAGGAACATATCTATATCAGGCATTGGCAGCGCTGGGCCCAGTTTAGAGACCAACCAGGGATCTAGGACCGACCCCAGTACCCCTTTAGGGCCTCGATGAAACTACACCACATCGCAGTAACCCATGTTCACCTACACAACCTCACTCAACTGTCTACCCATGAGTGCAGGAGTCAACTTTAAAAAGCAAGCCAGATAAAGAGGTAACCAGTAACCTAGGTACATAGACGGTAAATAAAATACCCCATAGAAGCAACCAGACTGGGAATCTATCAGGCTTTGTTAACAAACCGTATTAAATAGGGTTAGGGTATTTGTTTGGCTTTAGCTCGTTAGGCCAGCAATCACACCCCTACCTAACAATTGACATTGGCAATGCATGTCGATATGGAATAAAGTTTTCCAAAGCCTCAACCATCATGACCTAGGCACCACTCGAAGGTTCCCCTCACTAACCTACACTGCCCATCCCCTACGCTACTATACATGCAATAAGTGTATCTCATGTGTGCATTCGTACTTTGAATTTTGAACCCTGAAGGTGTACTTTGAATTTGAACTGTAATATCTGACCTGCGTTGTCAAGTACCCTGTATGGATCTATGTATTACCCGCATCCCCTTCCTTTTTGTTTCTGTACCCTCCCATCCCCCCTTGTGTTTTTTATGATATGATGAGTGTGATAAGAAAACGAAAAAACAACTCAATAAAAATTTAAGACATTGAAAAAAATAAAAAATAAAAAATGTTGGTTACCATCTAGTTTCCAAGCTTGTCTCTGAATTTTACCTCTGCCCAAATGTAAAGCCGTCCTCACCTAGGTGTAAAGAGACATAATCACGTGCACACCTACTAACTCCCCCACATATTTTATATAGAGCTACTTAGCTCTCTCACACTAATCATATGCACTCTTTCTATTATCAAATATAAAAAAAAAACGAAAATGTGGAACCCTGCTTATGCCAGATGGGATCTAACAAGTAGCTATTACCCATCCCTTCAACCTATGGGGTGTAGGGTAAAAAGTAATTTTATTATGGCAATGTAGCCATGCAAGGGATGATTAATCCCTTTATATTTTTATTGAGGTCCAGGATATGCCATGGCTTGAATGCTCATCAGAACATGATTGGTTGGCTTCCAAGCTCAGCCCTGACAGTACTTTGACTGAACATTCAAGGTGTAAGGTAGGCATTGACAAAAAGCTTTTTACTACTTTAGACCCAAATCTGCATGGAAGAAAGACTATTTTATTTGTAACACATCTTTTATCAGTGTCTTACATGTCTTAGTGTAAGGGAACAGGTACAACAAAAAAACAGATGCTCATTTCTCAGGATTCTTCCTCCATACTGCCAGGGATGAGACCCTATCACCACAAGGTTAGGTGAACAATTACTATGAAAAGTCAGTATATAGATAAAGAGATAGAGAGTTAGTATATATATATATATATATATATATATATATATATATATATATATATATATATAAATAGTGATCAGCACTCTCTGACTTTTGGAGGTTAAAACATACAGTTTATTAGTAATCCATTAAAAATAAGATCAACGTTTCAGTCCCAGCTACTAGCAACAGGCTCCCACCCTGACTGGCTAATCCAAGGGAGAACAATACTGGTCATGAAAGACCTCATAGGGGAACAACACCATCTAACTACCGACCTATTACCTGCCTCCCCACAACATGGAAGGTCCTGTCAGGCATCATAGCCTCCAAGATTTAGGGGCATATGAGTCACTACATGAGCAATACTCAGAAGAGTCGATGGGCAGACTAGATGGGCCAAGTGGTTCTTATCTGCTATCACATTCTATGTTTCTATACTGCACAGGAGGGGTGAGAAAATCATTTTTTTAATTTTTATATCTGTATAATGTCTTATTCAATAGGAGCCTTCAATTTCCGGTTTTGAAAACTTGTGCTTTCTGACATGCCGTCTGGACAGCTCTGGGAAACTTGGTTTGGCCTTGTGTGGCCTATGCGGGTATCGATTATGGCCTGTGTACTCGCTTGAGAATCAACTGCCAGCACCACAAGTGTGAACAGTCCTGTAGGCTGTTCCCACTTTTACACTGCAGCAAACCATGAGTCTTGCCTTTGGCCCTCGGCCACTCTGTTGCACTAGCGATCGGCCCATAATCGGCCATTCCCACATACAGGTGTGATCTGTGGTAGCATTTTAGCCAGAGTTTCTCATGTATATTTACAATTGGTTAAAGCCCGAATACGGCTTTTACGCATTTTTGCATATTTTTCATATCATACAGTGAGGGAAAAAAGTATTTGATCCCCTGCTGATTTTGGACGTTTGCCCACTGACAAGGAAAAGATCAGTCTATAATTTTAATGGTAAGTGTATTTTAACAGTGAAGGACAGTATAACAAAAAAAAAATCCAGAAAAATGCATGTCAAAAAAGTTATAAATTAATTTGCATGTCAATGAGTGAAATAAGTATTTGATCCCCTGTCAATCAGCAAGATTTCTGGCTCCCATGTGTCTTTTATACAGGTAACAAGCTGAGATTAGGAGAACTCTCTTAAAGGGAGTGCTCCTATTCTCAGCTTGTTACCTGTATAAAAGACGTCTATCCACAGAAGCAATCAATTAGATTCCAAACTCTCCACCATTGCCAAGGCCAAAGAGCAGTCCAAGGATGTCAGGGATAATATTGTAGACCTACACAAGGCTGGCATGGGCTACAAGACCATCACCAAGCAGCTCGGTGAGAAGATGACAACAGTTGGTGCAATTATTTGCAAATGGAACAAACACAAAATAACTGTCAGTCTCCCTCGGTTTGGTGCTCCATGCAAGATCTCACCTCCTGGAGTTTCAATGATCATGAGAAAGGTGAGGAACCAGCCCAGAACTACATGGTAAGATCTTGTTAATAATCTCAAGGCAGCTAGGATCATAGTCACCTAGAAAACAATTGGTAACACACTAAGCTGTGAAAGACTGAAATCCTGCAGCATCTGCAAGGTCCCCCGCTCAAGAAAGCACATGTACAGGCCTGTCTGAAGTTTGCCAGTGAACATCTGAATGATTCAGAGGAGAAATGGGTGAAAGTGTTGTGGTCAGATGAGACCAAAATCGAGCTCTTTAGCATCAACTCAACTCGCCATGTTTGGAAGAAGAGGAATGCTGCCTATGACTCCAAGAACACCATCCCCGGTGTCAAACATGGAGGTGGAAACATTTTGCTTTGGGGGTGTTTTGTTTGGAAAGAGGACAGGCCAACTGCGTGCATTAAAGGGACGATGGACAGGGCCATGTACCGTCAAATCTTGGGTGAGAACCTCCTTTCCTCAGTCAGGGCATTGAAAATGGATAGTGGATGGGTATTCCAGCATGACAATGACCCAAAACACAAAGCGAAGGCAACAAAGGAGTAGCTCAAGATGAAACAGATTAAGGTCCTGGAGTCGCCTAGCCAGTCTCCAGACCTTAATCCCATAGAAAATCTGTGGAGGGAGCTGAAGGTTCGAGTTGCCAAACGTCAACCTCGAAACCTTGATAACTTGGAGAGGATCTGCAAAGAGGAGTAGGACAAAATCCCTCCTGAGATGTGTGCAAAACTGGTGGCCAACTACAAGAAACATCTGACCTCTGTGATAGCCAATAAGGGTTTTACCACCAAGTACTAAGTCGAAGGGATCAAATACTTATTTCACTCATTGACATGCAAATTAATTTATAACTTTTTTGACATTTGTTTTTTCTGGATTGTTTTCTGTTATTTTGTCTCTCACTGTTAAAATACACCTACCAATAAAATTATAGACTGATCATTTCTTTGTCAGTGGGCAGACGTTCAAAATCAGCAGTGGATCAAATACTTCTTTCCATCAAAGTATAATCTATCAAACCTCTTTCAGCAGAGTGCCTCTAGCTGCTTCATATGTCTGCCACTTGGTTATGAGGGCCCTTGTTGGCCTCCATTGTATATGTATTGCGTGGCAGGTTTATATACGTTGGATTGTTTGACATTTACACATTTGGCATCTTTATATACCATTCCTGCGTATTCTGGCTTTTCCTATATTATAATGTGTGCTATATATATGTCAGTCATGTTCTAGAGCTATTGGCCTCAGTTCCTGTTAGAAATTTCTATTCCTTAACCCTTCAATCATTGGCTCAATAGGTATGTATTGTATTGTAATTATGTTAATATGGTGTTTAACGTTCAGTCTACGTGTGTTGTGATCAATAGTACCATGTTACACTAATGTCTTATCGTTATAATCTCTGATTTCATAGTTCTGCCCTTTTTATATACGGCCATGTATTTGGTTAACTTCTTTTAAGTTTATGTTAATTGTTACTAAATATATTCTACGATTATTTTAGCATTTGCTGTTGCTTTTAACCCTGTTCTTTCATATCATTTATGTATGCATGAGTGTTAATCAGCCTCCTGAGCATTCCACTAGTATGTTTTCTAAGCATATACAGGGAGTGCAGAATTATTAGGCAAATGAGTATTTTGACCACATCATCCTCTTTATGCATGTTGTCTTACTCCAAGCTGTATAGGCTCGAAAGCCTACTACCAATTAAGCATATTAGGTGATGTGCATCTCTGTAATGAGAAGGGGTGTGGTCTAATGACATCAACACCCTATATCAGGTGTGCATAATTATTAGGCAACTTCCTTTCCTTTGGCAAAATGGGTCAAAAGAAGGACTTGACAGGCTCAGAAAAGTCAAAAATAGTGAGATATCTTGCAGAGGGATGCAGCACTCTTAAAATTGCAAAGCTTCTGAAGCGTGATCATCGAACAATCAAGCGTTTCATTCAAAATAGTCAACAGGGTCGCAAGAAGCGTGTGGAAAAACCAAGGCGCAAAATAACTGCCCATGAACTGAGAAAAGTCAAGCGTGCAGCTGCCACGATGCCACTTGCCACCAGTTTGGCCATATTTCAGAGCTGCAACATCACTGGAGTGCCCAAAAGCACAAGGTGTGCAATACTCAGAGACATGGCCAAGGTAAGAAAGGCTGAAAGACGACCACCACTGAACAAGACACACAAGCTGAAACGTCAAGACTGGGCCAAGAAATATCTCAAGACTGATTTTTCTAAGGTTTTATGGACTGATGAAATGAGAGTGAGTCTTGATGGGCCAGATGGATGGGCCCGTGGCTGGATTGGTAAAGGGCAGAGAGCTCCAGTCCGACTCAGACGCCAGCAAGGTGGAGGTGGAGTACTGGTTTGGGCTGGTATCATCAAAGATGAGCTTGTGGGGCCTTTTCGGGTTGAGGATGGAGTCAAGCTCAACTCCCAGTCCTACTGCCAGTTCCTGGAAGACACCTTCTTCAAGCAGTGGTACAGGAAGAAGTCTGCATCCTTCAAGAAAAACATGATTTTCATGCAGGACAATGCTCCATCACACGCGTCCAAGTACTCCACAGCGTGGCTGGCAAGAAAGGGTATAAAAGAAGAAAATCTAATGACATGGCCTCCTTGTTCACCTGATCTGAACCCCATTGAGAACCTGTGGTCCATCATCAAATGTGAGATTTACAAGGAGGGAAAACAGTACACCTCTCTGAACAGTGTCTGGGAGGCTGTGGTTGCTGCTGCACGCAATGTTGATGGTGAACAGATCAAAACACTGACAGAATCCATGGATGGCAGGCTTTTGAGTGTCTTTGCAAAGAAAGGTGGCTATATTGGTCACTGATTTGTTTTTGTTTTGTTTTTGAATGTCAGAAATGTATATTTGTGAATGTTGAGATGTTATATTGGTTTCACTGGTAATAATAAATAATTGAAATGGGTATATATTTGTTTTTTGTTAAGTTGCCTAATAATTATGCACAGTAATAGTCACCTGCACACACAGATATCCCCTAACATAGCTATAACTAAAAACAAACTAAAAACTACTTCCAAAAATATTCAGCTTTGATATTAATGAGTTTTTTGGGTTCATTGAGAACATGGTTGTTGTTCAATAATAAAATTAATCCTCAAAAATACAACTTGCCTAATAATTCTGCACTCCCTGTATATTAGTAATCCTATCTCCTCCTATGTATTATGTAAGGCTATAATGGACGTGAGCCTGTTGAGCCACTGTTGCATTCTAGAAGAATACATATGGTCTCTATTCTGTTCACATTTCATAAACAGATGCTAATTAATAACACTACTGGTTACTCTACCATTTTTTCACTGACATATCTCAGTTAATTAAAACTGCTACATAACCTTTATCTGATCCACATCCTACAAATCACCCTTCTTAATCCCATCACAGCTCACGAAGCCACACATTGGTATTGTGTTTCCGTACTTTTTAGCTTACATTCGTCCAAAATATATTTTCACTGTGGTTCAGTGCATTCAGTCTACGTTCGGCCACACTACATGTTCACTGTGTTTATGTACTTTTTTAGTCAAATTTTGACCATACTATGTAGTACCCTGATTACTACATTTGACCATGCTACATGTGCACTTAATTGGTTCACTACATTTGGCTCACATTCAGCTAAGCTATATAGTCACTATGGTTCATTACATTTGACCTACTTTCAGCTGTGCCACATTTCAAATTGAGTCAGTACAATCCATTAAGTAGGGCCTATAAGTAGGTCTACTAGTTGGTAGGCCTTTAAATATCACTTAGTTATGCATCAGTTACTTCCATGACAACAGGTAAGATTCTACTGTATGTATTAATGCCATAAGCACTTCATTGTGGTATTCATGTAATATGCCCTCATTATTAGCTGCCTTGTACTTGATACCGCTAATTAGATAAACAGTATACAGGTGTTATACTTCACCAATCGTTATCTCCACAGTTGGACAGCATTGGCCTACATGGCCTATATGGAGTTGATATGGTTATTGGTATTATTGGTATTATTTAATATCACCTGATCAGTACTTTGTCATGGTAGAAGAGTACAGCTTTGCTTTAGTTTGTCATATGATTACCGGTTGTCAGGAGTAAGGGATCATGGAGCTGTGCTCATAATTTACATCCCACTCATTTACTGGCATAGTTACACAGTTCAATTTAATTTATTTGATAATTTCCATAAGTAACAGTCTCTTGCTTAGGAATATCTATTGTGCTCACCTCACTGCTTCGTTCAGTATTCTAGGATTTGGTTTAGTGGCATGTCATTCTCTTTCATATGATGAGGATGTTAATTTTTACTTGTTCCACAGATCCCCACGGTTACGTTTTATACTATGTCTTTCTGGCACAATACCTACTTGCTCCAGACTTGTGACTGGTTATTCACACATCTACAATCTTTTGATTATGTACCCTTGCCTCTAGATAAATACCTCAGGGGTTGTGTTTTTCAATTATGCTGGCTACCTCCTTTACGGCCTATCTTATGTATCTATAAACGTTATGAGCATATCAATACATCAAATATCACCTTGTATGCTTATTTCTGGTCTTTGATTATCTTGGGCTGTGTTAGCATATATGGTCAATTGGGTCATTTATTATACTGTTCAATTTCCTTTGATTTGTTTGGTATAGATATCACTGGAGTGATAATTGTTATTTAATCTACTTTACTGGCAATCACTCTGCTGCATATTCACAGTGTTAGTAACTTAGTTCTGAATGTACACTAAGCTATCTGGTGTCACTTCTGGTTATGGGTTAGATTATTGAACCTGTGTATTCTATACCACTTCTAGAATTCAATCTTTCATTAATTCTGCCATGTGTGCCTATGTAGTCATTTACATTGTTATGCATTTATGTTTTGCAAGGGACTCGCTTTACGATACTACCTCCCTCCTTATAACAACCACTTGCTCTGCAGAATGATACCTTTTAACGTGGTAGTTTTTGGCTTCTTGTGCCATTACATAGCTGTCCCATGAGGCCAACTCCCATCATCAACTACATGAGGTATTTCGCCCCGTGGGTCACATCATAGTTAAGGCCTCGCATATATGCCTCTTGGAAAAGCAGTTACGGACTCACCTGTCATGGCCAATTTATCATGAATCTATTTAATCCTCACTGAGAGGCCAACAACCCGCCACAACATTTGGTGGCAAAGCCACTCAATGGGCCAAATTATAGGTAGGGCCTCTCATCGCCACTTGGCAATTAGTTAGGTTCCACTTGGCACCACATAGATCAGCCAGTACCTGGGTGTTATACAGTTGCTCTCACTAATGATTATTCTCTTTCAGGTATGGTTATAAATGCTGCTACAACACAAGGAACGGCATAGGGGAGTAGACAAAGACTAGGGGATTAAAGTTTATAAGCATTCTGATAATCAGTTTGGGTCTAATTTGGAACATGTACATGAGCCTTGGGAAAGTTAGTATTTCCTTACAGCTTCTAGTACAGAGAACCATGCCACAAGACTCTCCCCTGCCGGCTAATGTGCCGCAATGTGCCTTCACGGACCGGAGGGTTGATCAGAGATCTCCCTCCCGGGTCCGCAGACACCATGCTGGAAGCAGGCAGGGGAGTTAGGGAGAGAGGGCCCGGGAGCTCAGCCTGCAGCTCCTCTGGGTCCCACTCTCGCGAGCACAGAGCGCTGCTGCGGTTACCATGGCAACACTCTGGATCTCGCGAGAGTGAGCTCTAGCCCTGGAGCTGCGGGCTAGAGTTCACTCTCACCACTGCGACCACCAGGGATTCCCCACTGACCACCAGGGATCGATAAATGTCCACCCTCCTCCCTCAGTAAAGGTAAGAAGGATGGGGTGGACATAAATGTATTGATTTGTATTACATTTTATTTTATAAAAAGCCCCCCTACCCTCCTCACCACACATTCACACACTGACCCACTACACACATTGCCCCCCTATACACATATTGGCCCCCATACACACACTTACTGCCACACACACACGCATTGCTCCACCATACATACACTTCCCCCGCACACACATACACTCCCCCCACACACACACATTACTGCCCCCGCACACACTGCCCCCCCACACACACTGCTCCCATACACACATACACTGCCCACCCATACACACATTGCCCCCCACACACATACACTGCCCCTATACACACACTGCCCCCCATACACACACTGCCCCCACACACACATACATTGCCCCACACACACATTGCCCCCACACACACACATTGCCCCACACACCCTACACATTCACACACTACACCTCCCCCCCACACTGAATCTTTCACACACACTGCATCCCTCACACATTGCATCACTCACACACACCACTGCTCCAATGTCAGGTAAGTTGTCAAACCTGTCCACCCTCCTCCCTCAGTAAAGGTAAGAAGGGAGGGGGGACATAAATGTATTTATTTTTACATTATTTTTTTAATAAGAATCCCCCCCTCCTTACCACACACTCTCCCCACCACATATTGCTACCCCATACACACTGCCCCCACACACACACACGCACTGCCCCCACACACACATACACTGCCCCACACACACATTGTCCCACACACCTTACACATTCACACACCACACCCCCCCACACACACACTGAACCTTTCACACATACTGCACCCCTCACATATTGCACCACTCAGTGTACTTTAAAATAAAATTGAAGATTATACTAGCTTTAGTGTACTAATCAGGCCCGGACTGGCCATCGGGCACACCGGGCAAATGCCCGGTGGGCCGCGGTGGCCATGGGCCGAGGCCGGCAGGGGAGGTCCCAGGATCTCCCCTGCCGGTCTATGCAGGGCCGGCACTCTCCCAGCGCCGGCCCCGCTTTGTGCCACGACGGGCCGGTGGGGAGATCAAGGATCTCCCTGACCGGCCCACATGCGGCCGCCGGCGGGGAGGGAGGGAGACAGCCAGCCAGGCTGGAGAGAGGACTCGGCGGAGCTCTAACTTGCAGCTCCGCCGGGTTCCTCTCGCGAGATCTGGCACGTTGCCATGGCAACGACCGGATCTCGCGAGAGTGAACTCTAGCCTCACGGTCTAGAGTTCACTCACCCACGAGGACCACCAGGGAACACTGCCACCCTGCCTGCCAGCGTGCCGGACCCCCCCTCCCAGGCTAAAGGTAAGAAGGGAGGGGGGGACATAATGCCTGTTTTTTTTTTTTATTTGTTTTTTTTTATTTACCCCCCCCTACACACACACACAATAACATTTATACAGCACTCTCACACCCATCACACACAGCACTCTCACACCCATCACACTCACAGCACTCTCTCACACAGCACTTTCACACACAGCACTCTCTCACAGAGCACTCTCACACACACACAGCACTCTCTCACACAGCACTCTCACACCCATCACACACAGCACTCTCACAGAGCACACTCACAGCACTTTCACACACAGCACTTTCACAGAGCACACTCACAGCACTTTCACACACAGCACTTTCACACACAGCACTCTCTCACAGAGCACTCACACACACACAGCACTCTCTCACACAGCACTCTCACACCCATCACACACAGCACTCTCACAGAGCACTCTCACACACTCACAGCACTCTCTCACACAGCACTCTCACACCCATCACACTCACACCCATCACACTCACAGCACTTTCACACACACAGCACTCTCTCACAGAGCACTCTCACACACACACAGCACTCTCTCACACAGCACTCTCACACCCATCACACACAGCACTCTCACAGAGCACTCTCACACACACAGCATTCTCTCACACAGCACTCTCACACCCATCACACTCACAGCACTCTCACAGAGCACTCTCACACACACACAGCACTCTCTCACACAGCACTCTCACACCCATCTCACACAGGGCACTCTCACACGGCACTCTCACACCCATCACTCACACTGCACCCTCACACACACACACATACTGCACCCCTCACATACACACAGAACCCCCCCAACACACTGCACCACACACATACACAATACTTCCAAATATATATATGTGTGTGTGTGTTTGTGTGTGTGTATATATATATATATATACACACACACACACACACACACACACACAACACTCTTAAAGGACCACTCTAGCCACCCAGAACACTTCAGCTTAATGAAGTGGTCTTGGTGCTAGGTTCTTCTAGGGTTAACCCATTGTTTTATAAACATAGCAGTTTCAGAGAAACTGCTATGTTTATCAATGGGTTAAGCCTTCCCCCAAAGCCTCTAGCAGCTGTCTCATTGACAGCCGCTAGAGGTGCTTGCTTGCTTTTCACTATGAAAATCACAGTGAGAGCACGCAAGCGTCCATAAGAAAGCATTATAAATGCTTTCCTATGCGACCGGCTGAATGCGCGCGCAGCTCTTGCCGCGCGTGCGCATTCAGCCGACGGGGCGGATCGGAGGAGGAGAGCTCCCCGCCCGGCGCTGGAAAAAGGTAAGTTTTAACCCCTTTCCAGAGCCGGGCGGGAGGGGGTCCCTGAGCCACATATGCATCACATTACACCACAAACACAACACGACTAAAACCGACCTTATTACACAATACCACACCACGACCAGCTCACTCTACACACACGCAATACCACAAGCAGGCTCCAAACACATGCACAATACTCTTTCCTGGCCTTTTGTCTCCTGGTATCCATTTATAGAGACACCAGAGACAAGTTGCAAGGAAACACAGTGCAAGCATGTTATTAAATTTGCTTGCACTGTGCAGAACAAATACAGGACTTTTTTCTCATGCTAGAGCTCTTCAGCAGAGCTCTGCGCATGGTCTGCCCTGGAAGAGCATTGAACCAACATGCTCACTTTGAGAGGAGGCGTGTTTGTCATTGGTGATGACAAAACACACCTCCTATGCCCCGCCCCCTTTTTAGTGGGCCGCTGTGTTAAAAAAATGCCCGGGCCGAATTTTTCTCCCAGTCCGGCCCTGGTACTAATAATCTTAATTTTAGTAATGACAGGAGGCGAATATTTGCATATCTTTCTTTACTCAAAACTCCAGCAGCATAGTAACATAAACAACCAATCAGAAAAAGATATAATGCCCATAAAAGGCCCTGTCTATGACATCACTTCCTCTTTCTTTGAAGCGAAATGACAAAAAATCGTAAACATATATAACCATAAAGAAACGTCCAACAGATCAACAGTCTAGGAACATGACCAACTTCAGAACTTCCGTGTTGCAGGTGCAGTAAGATAGATTCTTCGTCTTGTATTGATGCTTTTATACTGCAAGAAAAAGAAAAAGGTGAAAGGTCTCTGGCATGAAAATTTGTCCGCATGCAGTTCATTTAGGAATCTGATTTCGTCATCCTGTCTGAAGCTCAAAAACAAATCCTTCTCTAAGCTAAATCTTACTGACCCTAAACGACATAGGCATACACTCTGTAACCGGTACAACCATTCTCATACTCATATTCATAAAACGTACTGTGAAAGAATTTAAGTCTGAAAGTCTAACCCAGTAAATATGTGTCTTCCTGAACGTAAAACATAAATATCCACACAAATAATCTACGGGAGGGATCCTATAGGGTGGGAAATATTCACCTCCTGTCATTACTAAAATTAAGATTATTAGTACACTAAAGCTAGTATAATCTTCAATTTTACCACATGACAGGAGGCTTCATATTTGCATTTTTAAAGCTTCGAGTTGACTAACGTGAAGGAAGCATGAGAGGTATGTCGAAAGTAAAACGTCCTAAAGGTACTCTCTCGCGACCAATCTGCGCTGCGCATAATGTCGGCCAATGAGGCGCCGGCCGATAAGGCTTGGGAAGCCGCCGCCCCTCTGACCGAGTGCGCTCCGAAGCAAGGTTCAACGCCTGCTAAAGCTAGTAGCCAGCGGATCCATCTGGCCAGTGTAGTAGTGGACACTGGTCCGTGAGGTTTCACAAATGAAATCAGGAGCTGACCCGTCGGACGGGTTCGCAGGGAATTCGTGACCTCGGTATACCTCATCAGTGCTCTCACTACACACAATTTGGGGTCTGATCCAAAATATGGATAAGACACTGACGCTGAGTCTGTTTTCGTGCGTCTCGATATGTTGAAGGTAACCCCTTCTGGTGTGAGGGAGAAACCGTCCACATCGAACGCTCTGATATCTGCTACGCGTCTAAAGGAAACTAGGCACAATAAGAGAGCTAGCTTCGCGGAGAGTTGTTTCAGCGACAGATAGAGGTTGTCCGGCCATTCCCTAAGGAATTTCAATACCACCTCCACCTGCCAGAGGCGTGAATATTTGGGCGCTGGGGGCCTCGTTAATTTGGCACCCCGCAGTAGCCGACAAATTAGAGGGTCTTGGCCTATCGGCTTGCCCTGGATCGGGACGTGAGCCGCCGATATGGCGGATCTGATCACATTGAGGGATCTATATGATCGTCCCGACATGAACAGGTGTGATAGGTAATTAAGGATCAGTGGGATAGGTGCTGTAAAGGGATCGGAATCCCTTTCCACACACCAATCGTTCCAGGCCGACCATGCGGAAATATAGCATTTCCTGGTGCCAGGAGCCCATGAATCCCAGAGGAGGTCCTTAGCTGATTGCGATAGGCCGTGGACTGACCAGGAGCCCCTGAAACCGTCCAGGCTACTATTTCCAGCTGTCCTTCCAGGATGAGGGGGTGGGTCTCCCCCCCGAGGTCCCAACAGGATTTGAGGGAAGGTGGGAAGCAGAAGTGGGGTCTCGTACGACATTTCCAGGAGGTCGGGAAACCACGGTTGGCTCTGCCAAAGGGGTGTAATGAGGAGGAGCGGTATCCTGTGGTTGCGTGCATATCGTAACACCCGTGGAATCATGGAGAACGGTGGGAATGCATATGCCCCTTGGGTGGGCCAGTCCTGTAGGAATGCGTCCGTCGCCTCGCTCTCCGGGTCCGGGAGCCAGCTGTAGTACCTCGGTAGTTGGTGGTTGGTCCTGGAGGCGAATAAATCTATTGTGAGTGGGTTCTTCCACCTTTGCAGTTCTTGGAATATCCCTCTGTTGAGCGTCCAGTCGCTGGTGTCCCGCCAGTGACGTGAGAACCAGTCCGCTGTCAGGTTGGAGATTCCCGGTAGGTATTCCGCCTGTAGCGTGATGTTCCGTGCGAGGCAGAACTTGTAGATGTCTTTCGTGGCTTCTGTCAGGGCTTGAGACCTGGCCCCGCCCAGGCGGTTGATGTACTGCACCGCCGACACGTTGTCCATGCGGAGTAGGATGCAGCAGTTCGATTTGTCCTTGGCCAGACTGCGTATGGCGAAGGATCCCGCGATCAGTTCCAGGCAGTTGATATGGAGTTCGTCTCTTCCCCCCACCACGGGCCTCCCGTGGAGGCGTCCGTGCAGTGTGCGCCCCATCCCCATAAGCTGGCGTCTGACTCCACGATGAAGTCTGGGGAGGCGCCGAAGATCGCCTTGCCATTCCACGCTTGAATGTGCAGTAACCACCATCGCAGTTCTGTCCTCACCTCCGACGACAGTGGGATCCAGCTGTCGTATGAATGTCCGGTGCAGAGGTATCCCGCCTTCAGCCGTTGCATGGCTCTGTAGTGCAATGGGCCCGGGAATATCGCCTGTATGGAGGAGGAGAGGAGCCCCACGATCCGGGCGAGCATCCTGAGTGTTATGGTATCCCTTTTCAGTACCTGTCTGATTTCCTTCCGTATCGAGGTTATCTTCGTTTGGGGTAACCGAAGTACGCATTCCTTCGAGTCGATATCGAACCCGAGGAATTGGATTGACTGAGCGGGGGAGAGTGACGATTTTTGTCTGTTCACCATGAAACCTAAGGATTCCAGTAAGTGAATGACAAATTTCGTCTGTGATCTCAGCCTGGAGGCGGATTCGCAGAAGATTAGCAAATCGTCCAGGTACACGAGACACCGAATGCCCGAAGACCGGATGTGAGCCATCACTGGCCTCAGTAGTTTCGTGAAGCACCACGGAGCCGAACTGAGGCCGAATGGCAGACACGTGAACTGGCAGAGCTGAGCTCGCCATCGAAAGCGAAGGAAACGGCGGCTGTGTAAGTCCATGGGTACTGACAGGTACGCGTCCTTGAGATCCAGACGTGTGAACAAGTCGTTTTTGATGAGGAGGTCTTGAAGGAGGTGGATTCCTTCCATTTTGAAGTGCCTGTATGTCACGTATGAATTTAGTTGTCAAAGATTGATCACTGGTCTGTACTCGCCGGTTTTCTTCTTGACCAGGAAGATGTTGCTTATGAAGCCTTCCCCTCCCGTCGCGTACTGTATCGCGCCTTTCTTGAAGAGCGACTGAATCTCCTCGTCTACCAGGCGCCGTTGGTCCATTGACATGTGTATTGGGGGGTGGTCTGTACGGGTTGTGACGAGAACTCTATGATGAAGCCCCTCACCGTCTGGAGTACCCAGGCGTCTTTGGTAATGAGTTTCCAGTTCTGTAAGAAAAAGGACAGGTTGCCTGCTATAAAATTGGAAACAGCTTGGTATATAGGTGAACTCACCATTAGAGAAACGGCTGCGTCCTCGGCTCCTGAAGCCTCTCGACCTTCCTGCCCCTCGGTATGAGGATGGTCTTTGTGTCGTGGAAGGGAAGAAACTTGGGGTTTGTGAAAACGGTCTGGAACCTGATGCCCAAAAACGGCTGGTGGCTCGGTTCCTCTGCCGACCAGCCCTTCCAAAAACACCTCTGCCCGGTGGGTTGTGGAACACCTGTTTGAGCGAGGTCTGGGCCTTATTTAAGGTGGTGAAGAGGTTCACATGCTTTTTCAACTCTGAGATAAAAGCATCGCCAAACAAGAGCCCTTGAGCCTTCGGTCCGAATTCCTTGGCCCCTAGATCCAGTAGCTTGCTGTCTATGCGGATCAACGCCGACCTACGTCTTTCGGTGCACAGTGCGGCGTTGGCGTTGCCTAAGAGGCACACTGATCGTAGGGCCCATTCCCGTATGATGTTCGGGTCGAGCTGGGAGCCCTGGTTGAGTGCCAGGTCCGCAAAATATAGTATCTTAGTGATGGGGCCGAGTAGGTCCAGCACCTTGTCCTGTGCCGCCTTCATACCTTTCTCTATACCCTTGCGCGGGTCACGTCCTGAGCGGGACATAAAAACCACAACCGTGTTGTCGAATTCGGGTGTGAGCGCTACTTTGTCCGGTATCAGTGGTCTAGGACATTCTGCTCTAAGGCGTGCTCGTACGTCCTTCTCAAGGGGTTTGCGTAGCCAGTAGCGCACGAAGTTCGTCAAATGGTCTGGTAGTGTCCATTCGGAGGAGCGCGGGTGCCGGATGGTACGCGGATCGAACAATGGGTTCCCTAGATCGTCCGTGAATGTTCCGTCCCCGGTTTTTCCGGATTTCTTGTCCCCGGTGTTTTCTACTTCTTGGTCTTCGTCGCCGAGAAAAGTCTCCTTGACGTATCTCGAGGTGGTAGGTAGGTCCTGCCACTCTTCCTCCTCCGATGGCGAGCCGTCCCCGTGCCATTCGTCCACTACGTCTAAAGCGTGTGGCACATACGAGTCCTCTTCGTCTGAGGAAGGCAGCGCTCGGGGTGTAGGTGATCGCCTGTCTGTACTCTTACTCCGCTTGGCTGGTAATTTGCCCTTGGTCTGAGAGGACGGGGGGGAGCCTTTCCTCTGTCTCTTTACCTTGGAGAGCTCGGGTCCCGAGGCCTCCATTGGTTCTGTGGGGCTCGTGTCGCCCTGGCTTTGTGGTAGTGCCCGCAGAAGGGCCTTTTCTACCGAGGCTGCCCCCGCGGCGTTAATCATGGCCTGAAAGTCTTGGCTGATCTGAGTGTCTTTCATGATTCGGTAAGACTTCTCTCGTTCTGTAGGGCGAAAGGAGGAGAGTCAGCGGGGTAGATGTGATGGTGGTCAGCATATACGGTGCCTGACTTCTGTTACAACTGGGGGTCGTCCGTCAGTAAGTAGTGTAAATAGGGTGTGTGCCTGCAAATGTAGCGGGTATGGGAAAAAAATCTGGAAAGTGTGTGTCCAGATTCGCCACAGTTGTATCAGAGTTAGGTGCACGGCCAACAAGCAATCGTTAGGATGAGGTTTCCGTGCCTGTAATCGGGGTCACCCCGGGTGGTGTGCCGTGGTAGACCAGAGGACACCCACATCAATTAGAAAGGTCAGTGGATGACCGAGCATGCATATCTGGGGGGTCACCCCAGGTGGTGTGCCATGAAAAAATAACTCAGAGGACACCCACATACAATTGTGCGACAGGGCACAGTAATACAGCAGGACCCAGTGTAGGGTGTCCTGATAGCCTGTCCTTGGTTAGGGACGGAAATACATATGGTGCAGGATATATAGAGGAAAAAGTCAGACTTTTTTTTTTTTTATCACCAATATGCAGTCTGATCCAGAGTAGTAGGAGTTGATATGGCCCTAAGCAGGGCATGGAGACATAAGTGCTTGTCTCTTTAATGCATGGATTTATAATGGCTAGGCAACACAGCAGGCAGGCACTTGGCCAATATATATATATTGAAAGGCAGAAAAAATTTACTGTAACCTAATACCCTCCCTTAGTACATGCTAGGGAGGGCATACAGATGTGGAGCCCGGCGGTCGGGTGAGTTACCGATCCGCCGGGCAAGCGGGGAAGGCGGCCGTCCGGTATCTCGCGAGCCGCGAGATCCAAGATGGCCGCCCGCGTGTGAAGGAGCGCCGCGATCGACCGTGCGGCGCCGGAACGACGAGGGAACGCAGTTCCCAGTCCCCCTCCACCCGTCCCCTAGCCGGCCCCCCAAAAGGAAAACGTTAGCCGGCCCGCGGCGCGCGGCACTGACAGCCGTTGCTCGCGGGTACCGGCGGTGAAAGTAAAAGGGGGGCCCAAGAGGAAAACTTGCAGGGACAGGGAGAAGGGAGCACGAAAAGGAACAACTAAATAAATAAAGTAATTAATGTAATAAGTAAAATAAATAAATAAATTGGCTAAATAAACAAATTAACTAGGTAAATAGTAGAACAATACAATCCAAAAAGACAGGGGAAACAAACAATATATGTAAGCAATTGCCAGGGAGGCAAAATACTCTGACCTGATGTTGGCTGGAGCAGCAAAGAAAGAGGGAGTGATGTCACAGACAGGGCCTTTTATGGGCATTATATCTTTTTCTGATTGGTTGTTTATGTTACTATGCTGCTGGAGTTTTGAGTAAAGAAAGATATGCAAATATGAAGCCTCCTGTCATGTGGTAAAATTTTGGCAATATACACTAACACTTAGTTAATTAAGAAAAAGACCTCACGATTACATGTATTTTTTTTTGCACATTACTAGTTACTGTTTTCCCAGTAAGAGTTATAGGAGACATTCTGAGCAGGTAGTTGTATAAATACATTATGCTGCAGAAACATAAACTCTCATCACTGCTGCAGATGTCTCTATGTCATAATGAGTCACTGAAAGATTAACATTGAACAAATGGTCAGAGACAAGTAATTTGACAGACCATGAAACTAAAGTAGACCCTGCACAACACCTGGTGTGCTTTACCACACAGAAACACATAATTATTGATCAATTATAAAGTGCTACCATAGAAAATGTATGTTTATATTTGTTAATGATTTTATCTTGAGTAGCCCTTGTGACAAATCCATCTGTATAGACTGATATTGCTGGTTCGTCTGTTTTTCCTCTTTTCGTGGAATTACCGGTTCGTATACCCTTGTTCGTCTGTTTCAAAATATACCGTATGTCGACCACGAGGCGGCGGCCATTTTAATCCATGCGAAAGACCAGCGGTGTTTGACGCAGATTCTATGGAACTAAAAACGGACACTTTTCTGCCGAACACCGCTAAAACCACAGACCGCCCTTCTCAGTCGACAAGACATGCGAACACCGACCGTTCAGGAGTTTGGATTATACGAATGGACTTAACCTAGATAGCCTTCCCATCGAGTCAATCGCAAACCGAAAGACTGTAAAAGACTTTGACTCCATGGTGATTGAACTGTGCGTATGGGAACTGAGCGCTATTCGCTAAGAATATGCACTCAGATCCAGGCTATCTGGGGATATGTTGCACGAATGTAGTATGTTCGGTAGTTGTGTAATTATTTATTTTCATGTGTTTTTTTGTGTTGTACTTAAAATGGTGATTTGCCTCCAGGGCAGAGGGGAGGAAACCGGGATGCATTATGGGAATATTTTGTGCCTGTATGTCTTAAAGGGCCATATGTCTGTCTGCAATTACAGTCTTTCATTTGGTCCCCTAGGGGAGTGTCCACCAAGTGGGAGACCTGCATAAATACGGGCGGGTAGCCCACAGTAAAGCCAGTTCTTGTTTTACCCTCAATGCGGAGCTTGGTCTCGTTATTGGGGGGGATTGCTGGAAACGTAAGCTGCTTGGAGGATATATTTGTTCGGCTGTTAGCCGCAGTTCGTGGATTTATTGTTCTGGAGCTTGGAGCATTCATACGGGTTCCGTTCAGGAGATTGGCGCATTCCCTGGTTGCAGTTCGTACGGTTGAAGTATATACGAATGGAGCTTGCATTATTGCGAAAAGGGAAGCTTCACTAAACGTCGATTTCACTCCTTTGTGCCAGGGGTGTCTTAACAGCCCTAAACTAGATGAAATGTGTTGAGGGATTTATAAATACTGGAGCAGCAGAGACATTCAAACACAGCACTGTTTGGGTTTAGGAATTATGAAAAAAAAAATGGTCTTCTCCTTTTATGTGAGATTTTTCATTAAAGTGACAGTATAGTCACCAAAACAACTTTAGCTTTATGAAGCAGTTTTGGTGCATGGATCATGCCTCTCAGGTTTTACTGCTCAATTCACTGCCATTTAGGAGTTAAATCACTTTTGTTGCACAGCCCCTGGCTATGACTGACTGCATGAAAGCAAAATGGCTTCACTGTCAATCAGATGTAACTTACTTTAAAAGTTTTTATCTCCTGCTCCATAAATTTTACTTTAATGACATGTAGGAGGCTCCTGCATGGCCTTGCAAGCTATTAACAGAGCAAGAGATAAGAAATTAAATTAAACAGAAATTGCAAAATAATAAGTGTAAACAGTAGATGACTCTTTATAGGAAGTGTTAAGGAAGGTTATGTAAGTCACATACAGGGAGGTGTAACTAGGGCTGCATAAAAAGTGATTTAACTCCTAGATGGCAGAGAATTGAGCAGTTGAATCAATGCATCTCTATGAGGAAAGTTCAGTGCCTCCATGCAGAGAGTGGAGACACTGAATAGCACTGACCCAGGAAGCATATCTAATAGCCATCTGAGGAGTGGTCACTGGAAGTGTCTCTAGGCTGTAATGTAAAAGGCAGTGTTTACAGCAAAAAGGCTGCAGGGGCTGACTATACTCACCAGAACAACTACATTAAGCTGTAGTTGTTCTGGTGACTATAGAGTCACTAGGCAATGAAGAATCCTGCAGAATATGTATTAAACGTACTGCAGGGTAACCGTTTCCAAACGTTATCATAAATATGCCAAAATTATATGTGTCCCTGAAAACATTGCAGATCTGGTAACATTTGCAAGACTTGTACAACTCTATTTGCTATTAAAAAGTGATTTGGATCCATCAAAGATGATTGACCATGTCATCAATGGGATATCCAGAATCCCAACAGCTATCGAGTTCCTTGGATATCATCTCCAGTATGTCATAATCCGCTTCTTCAGGGGCTCTGGATCAGGTGTTTAGAGCCCTGAAAATAAATATACATTGGCATATCTGATACCTCTCTAGCTAGCAGGAGTGCTGAGTACTACATAATTCATGAGAAACTAAATGTCACAGAGGAAAATAAATTGCACTCATGCACATACAGTGGCAAGGAGTATGTGAGTCCTTTAGAAATGACTTTATTTAAGTATAAATTTGTCTTAACATCTAGTTTGATATCCATCTAAGTTATAGAATCAACAAACAATCACGGTAAATGTTTAAATAAATGTGTTAACCAGTGGCGTACACATGACCCATGGGGCCCCGGTGCGAAAATTGATCCGTGGCCCCCCCCCCACCTGGTCGCAGGGGTTACAGGGCTGCGAACCCTGCGACCGCGGTATGTACGCCAGTGCATGCAGATGCACACACACTTAAAAGACCACTCTAGGCACCCAGACCACTTCAGCTTAATGAAGTGGTCTGGGTGCCAGGTCCAGCTAGGGTTAACCCATTTTTTCATAAACATAGCAGTTTCAGAGAAACTGCTATGTTTATGAATGGGTTAAGCCTTCCCCTATTCCTCTAGCGGCTGTCTCATTGACAGCCGCTAGAGGCGCTTGCGTGCTTCTCACTGTGATTTTCACAGTGAGAGCACGCCAGCGTCCATAGGAAAGCATTATGAATGCTTTCCTATGTGACCGGCTGAATGCGCGCGCAGCTCTTGCCGCGCGTGCGCATTCAGCCGACGGGAAGAGGAGGATCGGAGGAGGAGAGCTCCCCGCCCAGCGCTGGAAAAAGGTAAGTTTTACCCCTTTTCCCCTTTCCAGAGCCGGGCGGGAGGGGGTCCCTGAGGGTGGGGGCACCCTCAGGGCACTATAGTGCCAGGAAAACGAGTATGTTTTCCTGGCACTATAGTGGTCCTTTAAAGGACCACTACAGACACCCAGATCACATCAGCTCAATGAAGTTGTCTGGGTGTCAGGTCCCTCTAGTTTTAACCCTGCAGCTGAAAACATAGCAGTTTCAGAGAAACTGCTATGTTTCACTGAGGGTTAATCCAGCCTCTAGTGGCTGTCTCACTGACAGCCGCTAGAGGAGCACACTGAACGTCCATAGGAAAGCATTGGAGCTCATTCGGAGCTGAGAGGCTGAGGGATCCCCAGCGCCAAGGGAGTCCGGCGCTGGAGAAAGGTAAGTGCTGAAGACACACACTCTCACTTACAGACGCATACACACTAGCTAACAGACACACACATTTACTGACAGAGACACACTCAGCGACAGACATACATACACACTCACACACTCACTTACAAAACAAAACACACTCACACACTCACTTACAAAACATACACATTTACTGACAGAGACACACTCAGCGACAGACATACATACACACTCACACACGTGACGTCATCTTCCGGCTCCGGTATCAGTGCGGCGTGTGAGGGAGCTGAAGAGGAAGCACTGAGTGCTCCCTCGCGCGCCCGCCTGCCTGCTCGACCGGCCACCCGTCCAGGAGTGTGTGTGAGGCTGGCCCTGTGGGTACATACCGGGTCGCAGGGGCGGCCGGGCCCCCTGGTGGGCCGGGCCCGGTCGCAGCCGCGACCCCTGCGACCCTGGTATGTACGCCACTGGTGTTAACAAAATACATGAAAGGTTACAATCATCTGAATACTTGTGACTTTGATGAAGATGTGATGACATTTGATGAAGGTTTCATGCAGAAAACTGATAATGCCAAAGGATTCATATACTTTTTCTTGCCACTGTATAACTGAACCCTTCTTCCCTAATAGGAAAAAAACTGCTAGTTTATAAATGTACTGTTGGCCTGTGACCACTGGCAGTGAACTGTACAGGCCTTTGTCAAATTGGGTATGCCCCTGATGCCTTTATCCTCAGAAAGTCAACCTTGTCAAGGTGTTTTTAATGTGGGAGGAGGCTTGCTGCTGGGTACCTATAATTGCTTAACATATACACACATTTTGAATCGTCTAATATTGCTTGCTATGTTTTTAACATGTTAAGAAACTCAGGGTATAGTTGTAGATACTGGCTGATGAAATCTACAGCCACCTGCACAGATGTGATTGTCATGGTGCCCGATCGGCACCTCAGTGTGATCACATCTGATAAGAGCAGCCACGCTGGACCCGGATGCTGTCATAGGAGTTGTGCGGAGGGAGAAGCATTGGAGGCAAGGTGAGTAGCTTCTCCCTCCTTTAGTGTGACCACATCTGATCAGGCATCGTGACAGTGTGGCCGCACTAATCAGGTGCGGTCACACTGAGGTGCCGATTGGGCACCGTGACAGTTTTTCTATGATAATAGCCTCGATAACCAATTTGACTTGTAAAACAGTTAAAGGTACATTTTGATCAAGAGAAGCCATTAATGCCGTTGAACAACTCAAAATATCATTTGCTTCAGCCCCTATAGTTGCTTATCCTGATCACAGTAGGCCTTTTATATTAGAAGTATATGCCTCTGAAACAGGGGTTGGTGCTATACGTTCCCAGAGAGAGAGAGTCATGATAAACCCCTGCATCTCTGTGGCTTCTTTTCTAAAAAGCTATCCCCAGCAGAAAGGAATTATGACATTGGTAACAGGCGGCTATTGGCTATCATATTGGCACTAAAGGAGTGGAGACCTCTGGTAGGAGGACACAAAGATAATAATAACAGATCATAAAAACCTATATATCGGGGAAGCTAAATGAATTCATCTAGACAGGCTAGATGGTCTCTATTTCTTTCCCCAGGGGTCCTAATCCACCATGGGGAGACTGTCTGGGCTGCAGGCAGTCTCCCCACACTGATCTCCGCCGGGGGAATGACGGCGATCGTATAAGTACATTACACCGTTGTGACGGTTCAGGACCGTCAGCGGTCGGCAACGCTAAAATGCCGATGATGGTCCTGAACCGTCACCGGTCGTTAAGGGGTTAATGATACCCAGGATTATTGATTTGACCTCTTGACCTCGGCAGAAATTGCCCAGAACAATCCTACGCATGACTCTTCCAAGCTTAGTACTTTTTATGTTGTGAATGGTCTCCACCCTGTTGTCTTACCTTCTATGTTTTTTGATACCAATACCCCCACTTTGAATGAGCATCTGACCTCTATGAGGGAAACATGGGATCAGGTACATACGGCCTTAGCTAGCACTGCTTTCCGTTTTCACCCCTTACGGACACATGACGTAAATATTCCGTCATGATTCCCTTTGATTCCAGAAGTTGTGTCGTTAAGGGGTTAAGCTGCATGCTGATAAAATATGTAGTTCTGCACCTTCGTATTAAAGAGGGGATAGGGTCTGGCTGTCTACTAAACACATTAAACTCAGGGTGAAATTCGCTTCTAGATAAGTTGGTCCCTTCCGTGTGTCACGTAGGATCAATGTCTTATGTTCTTGACCTCCCTGCCAACCTTTGTATACCTCATACTTTTCATGTTTCTTTATTGAAACCACTTATCTGCAATAGATACACTGCTCCTTCTGCACCTCCTCCTCCCTTGGTGGTTGCAGGTCAGCAGGAGTACAAAGTCCGAATTTAGCAAATAGCAGGTTTTACAGGGCTATTTAAACCCAAACCGGCAACTGTTCAGTGCCCTGTCTTGGTTTCCCATTCTGTGTTGGTTATCCGAGAGCGTATTTCTGTTTACATTTATTTGGTTATTGATCTTGGCTTGGCTTTCCATATTTCTGGTATCCGTGACCCTTTGGCTTTGTTCTTACCGTATTTGTTCCTTTCTGTATTCCTGACCTCGGCTCATTACTGGTTATTCTTATACGTCAAATCTGGCCATTCTAAAGCCCGGTAATAGATTGTTACGGTATGTTATTTTTCCGTGTTTGACTTAGTTCTGCGTGTTGGGCCACTGGTTCGCCCTGACAGCTAATGCGCATGTGCCGCGTGCGCATAAGGCCTCCTCGTAGGAGGTGTGAGGACGTCAAACTTCAATTAGCGGACCAAAAGTAACATTCCACTAGAGGCTGTCTTAGTGCTGCAATGTAAACATTGCAGTTTCTCTAAAACTGCAATATTTTTCATTGCAGCACTAAATGCAATAGAGGCACTGTACCCAGACCACTTGAATGAGATGAAGTGGTGTGGGTTCCTATTATGTCTGTAAGGAAACCTAGTATATCCAATACTCATTCGGTAGTTTCCTCCCGCACCGCCAGAGCATCAGTGAGTATAGCGCTCCGTTCGGTAGATGGAATAAATGAAATCCATAGCTTGGAGGAAAGACGAGACAGGTGGGATATGATAGAAACATTTAAATATATAAAGGGAACAACACAGTAAAGGAGGAGACTATATTTAAAAGAAGAAAAACTACCACAACAAGAGGACATAGTCTTAAATTAGAGGCACAAAGGTTTAAAAATAATATCAGGAAGTATTACTTTACTGAGAGGGTAGTGGATGCATGGAATAGCCTTCCAGCTGAAGTGGTAGAGGTTAACACAGTAAAGGAGTTTAAGCATGCGTGGGATAGGCATAAGGCTATCCTAACTATAAGATAAGGCCAGGGACAAATGAAAGTATTTAGGAAATTGGGCAGACTAGATGGGCCAAATGGTTCTTATCTGCCGTAACATTCTATGTTTCTATTTTTCTTTACAAGATGATTCCCTTAGTAAAGCATACGAATCCCCAAACATCAGCCGAAGTCAAGAAGAAGGGTACAACAGAACTGGCTTTTAATGACCACACACAAGGGGACATCCCACAAGGTGGGACATAGTATAACCAATCAGTTACAGGAAAACAGTAAAACACACCAAGCACAAACATACAATTCCCTCCCCTAGTCCTGGAGATAATCAAGTCTGATAAAGTAATAACTTGATTATCTCCAGGCAGAAAAATCAAATGGGGTATCCTCACAAATAATATGTCCCCTGATAGCCCTGATCTGGGTGACCAACATATTCAAATTTCACCCAGATCGGTTCAGGGCTTCTCAAAAAGAGTGGAAGTCCTTTGTGACTGGCTAACCGCGAGGTGGCTGCCCAAAATAGTTCCAGGAGTTTGGGTGGTTTTGCCGGTCTATTCAGTTAAGTGGAAAAAAATGAATAATTCCACGAATTGATTCCCCTGGCTCGTAGCAGCGATCGTTCCCCTCATTCAAATGCACAAACGTACAGAATAACGCTCTTCTAGCTATTCGGGAAATAGAGATCCAGCGTTTGCTTGTTGAGACCGGTGTTTGGGAAGTCGAGTGTCCGATTTTAGTTCCAGACACTCAACGACCAAGTCCCGCTGCCTTTGTTCGCCTGAAAAAAGATGGCAGCTGTTTTCTCAGCCACGTGGTGTTCCGTAGTATGAACGCTGGCCGCACAGATAGAGGGTTCAATTGAAGCATTCTTTGAAGTTTAACGAGCCAGGGGGTGGTTTTTGTTCGGTAGTTATATCTACCGAATGAATATGGAAGAAATATTACACATAAAGAGGGATTTCTTCACACTGTCCTTTTAGTAGTGCAAACAAGGAACTTTAGAGGTATGCAATTTTTAATTTAGCAATTATAATGCATTAAAAAAATGTGGGATGCTTGCCTTGAACTACATTTTTCCTATGTGTGAACTGACTACAATTTCGCAGCAAGTAATTTATATATACACAACTACCTACAAATAAACTGCAACAAGTGTTTTGTACAGCGCTATGGAATTTGCTGGCGCTATTTAAACAACATTAATGCATTGTTTCCACGCATGCGACCACCACAAAATTCACATGACCCCTTTGATAAGTTCTCTCACTCTTGTAGAGGATCCTTTGTGGATCAAATGATGGATTTTGTCAGTGTAACCAACTTCACCTAGCACTTCTTTCCAGGACGCTTTATTCAATCTTGTAAATCTCTTCTCTCGGCCATCTCACAATTCTCTTGACTTAGGACATGTCTAACTTATAACAACAAAATTGATCCCTTAAAGGTTACTGTCACTTCTCTGGAAATTATATCACTAAACAAAAACATTGATAATCACGTATATCTTTTTCACTTCTGTTTCTCCATTTCTTTTAACCGGCTATTAAGTATTTGGCTATTAATATGTCAATCCAGTTCAATCCTGACACAACCAGGGCACACATTTAATTAGAAGTGGATAAAGCAAAACATTGTCTCTCCAGTTCACTTATTCAATGACAAAAATAGTGCTTATTGTGATGAACTGAACCTTGTCACTGGTTCTTGGAGGGGCCTGCTGGCCAGCCTCCTGCCGCAGGACTATGGGCCCTGCAATATACCTTGCCCAAAGGTTTAAAAGGCTCTGTTCATGTGAGTTATGTACTTTTGTGCTCCGGCCAGAGAGACCGACTGTCAGCCCCAGTGGCGTAAACACAAACCAGGGGGCCCTGGTGTGAAAATGATCCGTGGGCCCCCTCCTCATTATTCACCCCTGACAGACACACATGCACACATAGACACATACAAACAGGCACACATATATACATACAGACCAACACACAGACATGCACACACACGACACATACATTAAAAAAACAGACAGGCACACATACACACAGGCAGACACATACACACATACAAGACATACATACAAACAGACACACACACATACAGACACACATACATACAGACAGACACACATACATACAAACACACAAAATGTTTAAATCACCATCCTGTTTCCTACCTTTAAGGTGCAGGAGAGTGACTTTCCCTGGGGTCCAGTGGTGGCTCAGGTGGATGGGAGTCAGAGTTCCTACTCTGACTCCCTGTTCTTCCTCCCGCACGGCTCTCAGTGTTAGCTGGGAGGAGTGACGTGTGGTCACTTCCTCCCAGCTTGTGATGTAATCACAGGGGGCCCGGTCGCGCTGTTAAAGTGCCCAGCGCTGACCGGGCCCCCTGACAATCCACATCCATCGGGTGGCCCTGACAGCATGGGCCACCCGATGGACCCCTTGGACGGCGGCCCTGGCGTTGCCGCGTGGGCTGGCGCCGCAGAAGATGATGGCGGCGGATACCCAGTCACAGGGGTCAGCAGGGCGGCCGGGCCCACTAGAGTGGCGGGCCCGGTCGAAGCTGCGACCCTTGCGACCGCGGTAAGTACGCCGCTGGTCCGCCCTGATTCCCTGGAACTGTTTTGGGCATAGGACCATGTGCACGGTCGATCAAAAATAAGACTTTCAGGAAATTCCTGAACCTCTGAACTGATCTGGGTGATTTTTGGATATGTTGGTCACCCAGATCAGGGCTATCAAGGGAACTTTTGTGGGGGTTTTGTGTGTTTCAAGGTATTTTGGGGGTTTGTAAAAATTGATTATTTTATAGTTTAGTTTTAGTTTTTTCTGTGTTTGGAGATAATTGAATTAGATTAGTACAGTTCCTGATCCAATTATCTCCCAGGCACAGAGGAGGGATTATCTGATTTTGTATGGGAGAGTCCTGGACCAGAGAGCCAATGTGATTGTATATTTATTTCTACTGTGGTTTATGCGCAGGTCCGGGGGGAGTGCCCCTTTCATGGGCACGGTCATAAAATGCCAGTTGTGGCTAACATTAAACAGATTAATTTTACCCTCCATGAAGTTTAGGCTCATGTTTGGGGGATTGGAGAGCTATATTCACACTGTGGGGATTGCTTGGATCACAACACTTGCTCTTATAAGAGCAGCCTGCTTCGCTCTCTGGACTAGGAGAGGTCTATCCACTCAAGCTGGATCTTGGTCTTGGGTCCAGGGTGGGTGGAGGACAGTGAGACTCCAACCAAGCTGTGGCAGATTGTGGAGTTTACTGTGGTTATGGTGTTCCAGTGCAGTGCTTATGGTACTCACAAGTACTAGGAAGCAGTGATTGATGGAGGTACCCGGTCAGAGTGCCTGGCGGTCCGTGGTATTTGGTGGCAGCGGGGGGGGGTGGCTTCCTAGTCTTTGGTGAACATCTAGAACGAAGGTGCATCTTAGAAAGCACCGAAACGCGCGTCGGGCTCTGTGGGCTCATTTTTCCCTTCACACTTTCTCTCACCTAGGGCTATCTATCACTATGTGCAGGTAACCAACATTCTAAGTATGGTTCTGCACATAGAGTCACTTTAAATCTTCTTATTTTTTCACCTTTTCTCCTTTTATTCCCCATGGTCACATTAGTTAACCTTTAAAGGGTATTTTCCTTCTGTTATACCAGGGGGACTCCATGTGCATACTCAATTTCCCTCTGTCAATTATGTATGTTACCATTATAGGTTAATTTTTACTGAGATCTAGCACTAGTTCATAGAGAGATCTATCTATCCTCCTTAATGCTAGACCTTGATACATATATACATATATACATATATGAGGGTAGATTCATATGCTGTCCCCCAATACCAGCGTGGGTTCTGTGGATATTTATTGTGGCGTAGCCTCCATAGATACAGGTTACTAACCACTTCTATACACTGACCACGCAGCATTCTGTATACACAGTCAGACCCGATCCAGTGACCATTCTATAGGCATCAATTTCAGCCTTAGAGTAAGGGAGACCCCTGAAACAGGGGGATCCCAAGAGAAGTAGCTCTGGTACAGAAAAAAAGGGAAATTAGTATTTAGAAGTAAATGGAATAATAAAAGAGAGGGAGAAAGGAAAGGAAGGATGCCATATAATAATGGGCAAAAGGGATGAAAAGGGGTAGAGAAACAAAATCAGAGGCAAGGTAACCCCTATTCCACCCTAAACCACCCACAGCTTGCAAAAGCAGGCAATACTTGAGACTAACCAATCCAAAGAGAGTTTATTAATATATTTATTATTCCATTTACTTCTAAATACTAATTTCCCTTTTTTTCTGTACCAGAGCTACTTCTCTTGGGATCCCCCTGTTTCAGGGGTCTCCCTTACTCTAATTCATTTCATTTTGGGTTACCCCCTATTCTGTAGCTCTGAAGTAGGCTATCAGGATAGACCACACAGCCTTGCAATCACTTGCAACACTGTGGTGGGATCCTGTATTTCTCACTCTCTTTATATAATCAATTTCAGCCTACTTTAATCAGCTACTCAGTTGTTCATGACTATAGGGCTTGACCAGTTTTATTGTTTATTAAAGTCAGTAGCCTGTCGCAATTTTCGACCATAGTAGTAGCACGGAGATATTCTAGGTATTCCTAGAGGTGAGCCATTTGAGGCAGTATTGCACTTTGACTTTTCTATATTATCTATACACTTTTTCTAGCATTAGTCTCTTATTACACAGTTATTTCTATTATTTCTCTATTTCCAGTTTAATATTCAGCCAGGCTGGTTCATTCCAGATGTTTGAATATTCCTTTCTGTTCTTTCATAAATAGGGGTTAAGCCCCAGGACACTACTGGAGTGTCCATAAAGGTGTAATTTCCACCACTGAGACGGTTCCGTTTTTGGGACCTACTCACATAGGTGGAATTTTTCTCATTATAAACATCTAGAACACCCCTGCACATCTTCTAGAGCTGAACAAACATGGCACCAAGTTACACTGGTGTGGAGTTTGACAGAGTTTAAGGGGCTGCTGGCTTTCTTTGGACCCAACTTAGCTGAGAAATACATACAGTACATGATGAACCTAGTGTCCGAGTATCTGCAGCACAGAGCAGAACTGGCAAGCGAGAGGGCATGGTGGAGGATACCCCTGGCCCAGCAGCAAAGAGTGTCACAGGGAGAGGTCAGTCCCTTATCCCAGCAGACGCAAGCAGCACTGGGGGTGGAGACTGTCGATCTCACTATCCAGCACCCGGCAGCGTTACTGGGAGTCGAGACAGCCTTTTTTTTTTTTTTAAAGCTAAAGTGATTTAACCAATAAAGAATGGTGTAACCAAAAACTTTAGAAGATGGCACTGAGTGCTCTGCCCATCCTTTGTTGCGGTTTGAAGGCTTGGACTGGGTGCCACTGATCTCAGCTTATATCGAGCTAACCATTTAAAAAAAAAAAAAAAAAACTGAGTGGAAAAGATACACACCTTTTTCACTCGGTTTTCTGAATGGGAAACTAGTGATAGACTGAGAGTATCATCTGACCCATTCAGCCTATCAGCAGCACCCAGAAAAGCTTCCCAAATGAAGCTCTGGACCAACAAAGGAAGCAGAGGGTGCTATCTTAAAGAAGATTTTAAATCCTTAAAAGGTAAAAACTCCTGAGACATACGCTCACCATAATATTATTGCAATTGTTAAGTTATGGTGTCTGGAGTTTTCTTTTAATCACTCAGTTAAAACAAAAGCTTTGTGGAAGGTATATGAGAGAGCTGGCATACGCCTTTTAATTGTGCATAAGTTGTACATGCTTGACTGTTAGCACTTATGTGTGGGCTTTTGCCAAATGGAAACATTTTTAAATTGCTGAGTCACATGCTACATTTCAATAGTCAAGACCATTAGTAAAAGGTAATTATTTTCTCTGCAGCATTAGAAGAATATTCATTTACATTTTCTTGGGGAAGTTTGTGCAGGCAGCAGAAATGTGAACTTCCTTTTGCATATTTTAAATTAAGTTTTCTATTTATAACAGTTTTTAAAAATATATGCAGTGGAGATAATTTAGCGTTCGAGAAGGACTACATCACTCATGCATGCTGACTTCTAGAAAAATAAATAAAAATAAACTAAACCCTGATGGATGTAAAATTTGTAATTAGTCTTGGCCTGAAGTTTAGATATATTGCACTGAAAAACTTTAAACCACTGCATTCACTATGAATTTTGAAAAATGTTATTGGTAAGAACATGTAATGAATCATAAATAGAACAAAACTATCAAAAATTCAGAATCTTTAAACATGGAGGGAGCAGGTACAAACTATATGACCTTCTATACCTGTGTACATTTGTAACAGCTCCACCTACTGTCTGGCCAAAACATTACACATTATAACCATGAAGATTAAATTCCTATAGTGGCAACTAGTAGAAAGGAAGTGAGGACATGTAAACCCAATACATACTGAAGAACTTAAAAAAAAAAAAAAAAAAAGGAAAGGAAAAACAAAAAAACTACCAAAAAGGTGTCTCTTAACTGAATATGGTGTAGCAGTCGCAATTGTAGTGGTCACAGATGGAATTGTCATAGAAAAATAAAAACATAACTTTTAATAGATAATTATAAAAGCCTTTGAAGGTGAAAATAAAGTAACAAAAAGCAAAGACCAGGGTATTTGGTCCTGATAGAAAATCATGGTCTTGTTATAAGAGCACTAAGCATTCTTAATCTGTCTAACTGCCTGAAAGAGACAATGTATCACAAAATAAGACTTCGTAGTGAAAAGGATCTATTTATACACTATTTACAGTGCAGGTAGGGGGAGAGGTAATAACTATTTCCGTGAACTAGACTCTGCTGCAGAAAAAGTCTGGTCAGATAATATTCAATTAAGAGACACCTTTTTGGTAATGTTTTTGTTTTCCTTTTTTTAGTTCTTCAATTTAACCATTTAGGGGTTACCCCCCCATTTTCATACTATCTACCATTATTTTGTCTCATCTCATTATATAGGCTCCTTTTTCCCTTTTAATTCCCCTATACATACACACTAAATATTTTGGTGCAAAAGCACACATGCATAGTTTGTTTTAGTGAAGGATATGAAATGCTTAACATGTATTAAGGCAACTATTTTCTTGCACATGTTATTCTCAGATCTATGAAAATTTTAGAAATCTGTATGGAAGCATTTTTCAGAGTGTTTTGGATACAGTCACACAAACTAATAAAGAACGGCATAAAAATTGGTTTCACACATTTTATTGCCAAGAAAGAAAAACGCCACACAGATCATATTTCCTTATTAAATTAAAACAAACTATTTTGACAGTATACCAAGAGACCAAAAACATTTGCAAATACTTAATTGTTCTTTAAAAACAAAATGCCTATAACCGTTTTCTGGCATTTAAAATTACTATCAATTTAATTGACAAAAATATACACAGTGTTTTCATTTATGGAGCAAAATATGGCTTCCTGTGCATCCTTGAGAGGCAGCATCTACAGTCAGGATGTACAAAGACAATAACCAGTGCATATTTTTGTTGAATGTTAGAAATCCTCTTTATGATAAGATAGCTTTGATATCTCTCAGCTACTTTAACTTTATTGAAATAAAAATATACATTTTCCTTTATTACGGTGTTAATAAAAGGAAACATTAATAAATTAACAGAAAAATCAATTCTGGGCACTTTCTTGAAGATTCCAAATAATTGCATAGTTTATTAATACAATCTAGATATGAAATACTGGCCTCATTTGCACCACAAAACAGTAATGCTATTTAATATTTTTCATTGTGATGATTTCCATTTAAATCAAGTTGAAGATCGCACACAAAAAAGGGAAGAGGAAGTTAGGTATGAAATATTTTCCAGTACAGAAACAAGACCTCATTTGTTTAAGCAAACTCCTCATCATTCCATTGCTTGTAATAGATTGGAAATTTTCCTAAATAGGCATTGATAAAGTTCAATGTGATCTATGGTATTCTACTATAATTCAGAATAAATGTTGGTGCAAAGACTTAAAAATAGTTTTAAGCGACACTGGTAAGTTACCACCTTCCATTCGCTTTCATGATGCCTGGGTTTAATCAGAGGGATGAAGTACTCAAAAAGTACTTCAGAGACATCTTCCATACATGACATGATGCAATGCAGTTCAGTGAAAAGCCTTTTGTATTCTTCAAACCTAGGAACCTAACAACTGACCAAAATATCACAATAACCCTTCTGTAGCAGACATGGGTTATTAAAAGGCTTTCTTGTTTTTGTTGGACAATGACACTTTGGAAATTGGAATAATACAATTGTTGATATATAGTCTTTGCTCTTTATATTACCTATAAATTAACTTAACAAATGTTGAATTTTAGAATTTTACATCTTCTATGGAAAGCAGCAACGATTAAAACAAATAAAGGTCACTGCATACCATAACAACTTCATCTTATGGTGTGAAGACCCTGTTCGTTCAGACCAAAAAAACAAAAAAACAAAACAAAACAAAACAAAAACAGTTTCTGTGTATAGGGCCTCCCTATCTTCTGGAGCTATCAGCCAGCCGGATGGAATACTCTGTACAAAACTGGTATAGCAAACCAGGGACACCCGTATTGCCAACGGTTTAGTTTTTTTTACTTTTGGAATATTTGTACAAATTCTAATACATGCATATTGTTCCTTTCGCTTTAACACTTTCTAATTAGTGGCACAAACAACAAGGAAAACATTGCTCCACCAGAATTCCCTAGCAGCTCTTAAAGCTCTGCTGAATAAATGTACTTTCTGGAGAGCAGAGAAATAGGCTGGGTTGATATCATGCCCACTATGGAGCTACTGAAAGAGCATAATGCATTGTATGTGACATAATCACATACAGACCAGTTTCTTCATATGTTTGACTTTGTGTTCTGATAGTTAGATTTTTTTTTTTTAAATGGAAACCTCATAAGCAATTTTATCATAAGTGCTAAAAGTATGTGAATATGCGGTTTAGAATGCAAATTCAAATACAGTAATGCAGGTTCAATAGTCCTACCTTGAGTCTCAGATCCTTTTTTTAAAAAATATAAATATTACAAGTGATCAAAACTTATTAGAAGATGTGTATAAAAAGTGTTGTGCTCTCCTTGGTGTATGTGAAAAATGTATTAACCAGTTAACGTAATACATTGGTGTCTTTTCCTCCTCCTTTAATGTAGTTCAACAGACAGTCTCTGCTGCTATTTAATTTCTTTTTTTTTTTTTTGAGCCATGACAGAAAATCAGTAGGGAAAAAAACATGCAAATAAAGGAATAAATAGCCATTCATAAGATCAGCACTAGAAAATAATCATAAAAATAACAGTGTCATTATACATGACCCCCAATATCCACTTTGAAAGATAATAAATCAGAATGAATGAACAGTGCATATTGGTTAAATGCTTATATTTTTTTGTTCACTCAAAATCCAATGACCATATCATGAAAACGTGTTTATATTTGGTTTTCTTCATGGTAAAACTATAGACGTGGTAAATTCTGACTGTAAGAATTTCTTTATAGAGTATTTACCATAACCTACAAATTACACAATTATCTCTAAGAAAAGAAAAGAAATGTTAAACAATAGTATACCTTTCTTTGCAAAGATTTGGAATGCCAATAGCGTGGAATTTCCAGCACATGGACCCACGATTCCATAAAAACCAAAACAACAACAAAAAAAACCCTCAGAGGTAGGTGCAGTGGTGTATCCTGGTTTTGTGCTGCTCTAGGCAGGACAAAACTCAGGCACTCCACCCTCCAACCCGCGCGCCACCCCCACCCAACCCTTCCCCCCCGCCCGCATTCTAAATACACACACACATTCACTGACAGAAACAAACACACACACACTAACAAACACACACACTAGCAGACAAACACTTTTTTTTAAATTTTAATTTAACACCCCCCCCCAGCCTCCTTACCTTTAGGAGTGCTGGGGGGGGTTCTCCATCTTCCCGGGGCTGCCGGTCAGGCTGATGGGCTAGCTGCTGGGCGGGTGGCGCTGGTGAGGGAGCACTTTCCCCTGAGCGCGCGCCCAGTAGTCAGCCCAGCATGTCAGTTAGCCGCAAGGCTAACAAGACATTTGCCCTGGGCATTTGGGGGCGGCTTTTTTTGCTGCCCCCTGGAAAATGCCGCCCAAGGCTAAAACGTCCCTGGGTAGGTGCCTTCGATTTAGAGGTTTGCAAACAGAGTAATCTATATATCCATCTATATTATCAGGTCTAAATCAATATGGTTTACACATTTAAATTAAAGATATAAATAGCTCTAGGCTGGTCAGAAAAAATAAACTTTAACAACTTTGTAAATTCTGACAGCTACTTCCTCTAATGGATTTTTAAGTTCTTAGGGTTACTTCCTCTTTAGTAAAATGTTGTTTACCAGAATTCAAACCAGTAAAATTAAACAGAGAAGCTTATCCATAAAACAAAAGGAAATAAACATGCAATATTGTATTCAGCAAAGAGAAAAGTGTTGAGTGTTTTTAGTAGGTATATCAAACTAAGGTTAAAAAAAAAAAATATATATATAAAAAAAAAATTAAATATGTAACGTAATTGTTTTTACAACTTTCTGATTTGATACGAGATAAGTAACTAGTTAATAAAATCCTAGATTATGACTGACAACTTAACACTTCCATTCAGCTCATTCATGTGTTAACAGTGGTGGAACTACAGGGTCGCCTAGGTCGTGAGTGCGACCAGGCCCTCTGTCTGGCCTACTCTGCTAAAATATACTGGGGGCCTGTAGATGTGCTCTACCAGCCAGGGCCGGCCTTAGACTTTTAGTCACCATGTGCAAAAATGATTGGTGGCTGGATGTTATTTGTATGCTATGTACAAGATTTGTAATGGTTGTATTGGCTGTGTATTTATTGTCTGTGTGTGTGATAGGTACAGGCAGAAACACACCTTTTCATAATATGCACTGGCTGTGTGAAGAGGTGGAGGCACCGCTGTCCCGGTCTAGTTTTTGGGGAAGCAGGACTGCTTCATGCTCGATAAAGGGGCTAGGATTCTTGCCCTGGGCCCTAGGATTCCTAATTACATCCATGGTGTTCAACGTCTTGAACACACTTCTGGATAAGTAAAGTCTTGAGAGTATAAGGTCGTGTCAAGTTTCTGTATTTTTTTTATATACCTAAATAAATGTAGATGACCCATAATGAGCCTTAATTACATATAGTAAAAATAAATGCATCCACAAAGACTGTAGAAACAGGGATGTAAAAACAAAAAAACATATGACTTTCACGAACTACCATTTCAAAGAAAAAAAAAAACAAACTAAAACCTCCTACCAATAACAGATTGGTATACACATTACAGATTATAATTTTCAATGCCAGATCTAATATATATGACAGTTATTGAGGATGCTCCAGTCTGTCTAATAAGTCTACACCAACTTGGCTTTGTGTGGGTCTCACTGGCTAGTGAAAGAAGGGCATGCAAGGAATGTGGATACAATTATAACTGGGAGCATTTAACAAAACTCCTCATATGATTATGACATTTCAGGGAATACTAGATTTGAATCCCAGTCAGATTTTATCAACAAGTGTATCTGTGATAGATTATATAATGATATATATCGGTCTACCTCAAATTCTCAGAAGCTGGGCCTTCTTCACCTCTAAATACTCCCTTTCAAAGATTTTAAAGTGCTGTGGAATAAGTTGGCGCTGTATAAACTATAATAATGATAAATTGAAAGGTATTGTGCCTTCAAGAACAACAAGAGTGACTGAAATGCTTGATGTTTGAAATAAACGAATTGAACAGGTCATACTACAGAATGATACAAACATAGTACAATGTTCTTCTTTAGGTTTTCTTTTTAATTGTATAAATATCTACATAATTATGGAAAAGTCAATCATGAACTATATATTTTAACTTGCTATCTCAAAGTGGTCACTATAATATGAAAAATATGGTTATTTTGTAGAAAATTGTCAGAAATATTCTCTGCAGTAAAGCATGTGCAGTATTGAGGTCAGGAGTTAATAGAACAGGGTAGGTCAAAACAATGGCAAACAAGGTAAAATTAGATTTGTAACTGTAAAGTAAATTAGATGTTCAAACTAAATAAAATATGGGATTAAACATTATTTAAGTGACCCTCAAGGAAAACAATCTTTTAAGAATCCTTCGACAAACCATCTTCATCTTCACTGATATGTTCAGAAACACCACTCTCATCTATATTTTCCAATTCATCAGCTCGCTGAATAGACAAGTCTTCCAAATTAACACTAGGTAGTGTATTTTGCTCTGGATAGACCCAGGGCTTAAAATCTGGTTCATGTTTCCGTTTCCATTCAGGATACTTTAGCCCAGCTTTGTAGATCTTCTTCATGGCCTGTATAAGAGGCATCATAAGTAATTAGATTTTAAAAATGAACAGTTAGATTTGTATTTTTCACGAGAGAATTAAACATACAGTTGTGTTTAAAAGTTTGCATATCCTTGGATCATTGGTAATATATGTACCATTTTTTAAGAAAACACATTTCTTTTATTTCTTATGGGATTCATATTCAACTGTATGTTATAACAGAATGGCACAATCATAAAACAGAACATGGCAACAAAGAAAAAAATTAAATGACCCCTGATCAAAAATCTGCATACCCTTGGTTCTTAATACATACCTAATTCTTGCAGGTGGTATAGCTGCCCATTCATCTTGGCAACATGCCTCCAGGTCATCCAAAGTCTTTGGCTGTCTTGCATGAGATCTCCCCAGGGTGGTTCGATGATATTAAGGTCAGGAGACTCTGATGGCCACTCTAGAACCTTCACCTTGCTCTGCTGTATCCACTGGAGGGTCCACTTGGCTTTGTGCTTAGGGTCATTGTAACGCTGAAAAGTCGAAGTGCGTCCCATGCGCAGCCTTCGTGCAGAAGAATGCAAATGGTCTGCCAGTATTTTCTGATAACATGCTACAATTATCTTGCCATCAATTTTCACAAGATGCCCTGTGCCTGTAGAGCTCTCCCCCCCCCCACCCTAAACATCAGTAAGCCACCACCATGTTTCACAGTGGGGATAGTATTATTTTCACTATAGGTCTTGTTGACCCCTCACCAAAAACATTGTGCTTATGATTGTGACCATAAAGCTCTATTTTGGGCTAGTCACTAAAATCACAGAGTGCCAAAAGCTGTCGTTGGGCATATTGTAACATTGATAAATGGCTTCATATGATCACTATCCTTTTGAAAGATCATTCATATTTTCAAAAGCAATGCCAAAATTTCACAGTTTCTGCCAGGGTATGCAAACTTTTTAGCACAACTGTACACATTTCTTTCTGTACGCAAACACCTTCATTTAAAACCATCTGTTTATCATTAATCAAGTCAAGGTCTCTTGATTTACATTGGTGTAAAGGACATACCTTTGGGGCTACAAACTGTGAAACTTTGTTTACCACCCACTTTGGTAGTGAACCTGCGAAAAAAATATTAAAGAAACAAAATGTAATATTGGTACAATTTTAAAGTTGCATTAAAATACATCAAAAATAATGTATAAGCATATGGAGAAAAAATAAATAAATCTATCAACACACTATCAACAACAAAATGTAATATATTTGCTCAACAAACCATGAACCAGGGCATTTTTTCTGACATTAAAATGTACTAAGTACTATATGTAAGTGTACATAGTGACAAACTTTAAAATACTTATCATTAAATGCTAAGAAAATTGAAACTTTTCATATAACATCCCAGGATGAGGTGGTGGGTTTTGGGTGCTCTTTAAAAGGCCAGGAATCACCTCTAGTGGTTAGTGCACGGCTAAGAGGACATTGATACTGCACCCAGACCATAACATTTAGAATGAAGAGGTCTGGGTGCCTATAGTGTCCCTTTTATAATAAATTCAACAAACTATTACAATCTTTAACTGGAAAGAGGTTGCGGCTTGAACAAGCTTACAATCTAGAGGAAGTGGAGTATACAAACTTCACGAGCCTCTTGGGGTATAAACAAGTAGGTGTATAGGAAAGCAGCAAAATTGGAACGAGTGAGTGAAGTGTGGACCTACTAAGTTTAGAGAGTAGTAAAAAATAGATTTGAGGGATGACATTTACCCAAGAAAACCATAGGGTAGTCTGAAGACATGGGGATTGAGAGCCTTCTTAAAGGATGGAAAATGATGGGGAAATTTGATATGACAAAGTGGGCTGTTCTATAGGAATGGACCTGCCCACGAGAAGTCTGTGAGTGTTATAAGTATGGGTATGAGCAGTAGACAGGAGAAGGTCAAAGGCAGAACATAGAAGGGATAAATCTATGAATTTGTGAATAAATGTAGTAGAGGTAGAGTTGATAAAATAATTGCCGGTAGGTTTTCATATATAAATATAAAATATTGCTAGTAAGCATTGCATAAAACAATGTTAGACCTCGCATGCATATAAGTAGCTGGACACAAAAGCAAAATATGGCCATATAGTGTGATAAAATATTTAACATTGTTACTAAGACATGAAAGAAAGCAATTTAATTGTATGCATCATTTCAGAAACAGCTCAACTAAGTAGTGCATATTGTGAGGGAATGGTTTCATGTGCATTGAGCTTTTGGGAGTTGCTGCGTGTGTTAAATGCATTGCATTTCTGGATTAACTTGGCAATGAATGCTGAGTTATAGTGCACATTAGTATACACATTTGACAATTGCTGTAAATTAAAAAGAGCCTGGCCAATTTAAAGAATATCAGCATACAAAATAATATATTGTATGTGCTTTACTCCAGTCAAATGAATAACATTTTTCATAGACAAATGTCATAAATCAAAAAGTTTGCATTCAATATCACTAAATTAAAGCACATGAATTTGTGTATGTAATATGCTTAAACCCAGAACATAGCAAATGTTTATTAACATAGTTCAAGTTTGTCACAATATCACGCATGAAATACATGCAAATTTAACTTTTACCTCTGCTCTGTTAACAGAATATATTGCAAAAAACTTTTTTTTTTTCAAGCAACAGCACCATCTAATGTTCTCATATATCCATTGCAGATCAGTTGTCATACAAAACTTAAAAAAGGAACCTACACTATAAGTAAACACTCCAAACTCCATAATAGTCTATAGTGCAAGAAGATACCAAGTTCCTATCGTCCGGCATTTATTTTAACACTGAAAATTACTACAACAGTAGTACAACCCACCCCCCTTCTCTCTGGATTATATAAACATTTGGTTTTCTCAAAGTAATGGTAAAAAACAAGCTAAGGTTCTTGGTAATCACCACTTGGTTAACGTCCCCAAGCCATTTACTTTTAATATTGAGGTTGCTTCTTAATGTTGTATAATTATAGAATTTACAAGGATGATCAGCGAATTATTCACGCAATATTTAATTTCAGAGAAAGTAGCATCTGATTATGTCAAACTTTATACTGATAAATAAGCTGGTTGCAAAGGCATGCCAATGCTATAATGAATAAGAAGGCTGAAATAGCAGTTACGTTTCCCATTCCTAAAGTGTTAACTGTCAAATTCTAAGCAATTTATCTTTATCTACAGTTAGAAATGCAACTAGAATTTAATTAAAGGACACAGAGGCTCATATTATGCTTAATCTCTTTCTTTATTCCTCAGCAGCAAAGAAAGGATATTGTAGATATTAAAAAAAACAAACCCCCCAAAAAACGCATGTACCCTAAAGCATGGGTACTCAAACTCCGGCCCCCCAGATGTTGCTGAACTACAACTCCCATGATTCTTTGAATTACATAGATAGCCAGAGAATCATGGGAGTTGTAGTTCAGCAACATCTGGGGGGCCAGAGCTTGAGGACCCCTGCTCTAAAGGGTTAACCACATATAACATGTTATCCAATAAGAATGTTTCTAGCACAATAATGACCCATGTGACCGTAAGCCACTCCTTCTTTGCTGCTGCCTCCTCAGCCAAGTACAATTTTCATATCTCTGTCTTAATTTTGAGCAATTTCTAATTACTGTAATTATTTATAGTATATTAATACCTTCTTTCCACCTTCCCCCCTCCCCCCCATTTGATGTACTCCTTATTGGAGCATTGTGGCTCCTTCTTTTCTCCCTCCCTGCAACCTCTCACTCCACTTGGTTATTTTCCAACCGTTTTTGTTCCCCCCTGCTCTTTGTTGTAGCCTCAGGTCTGAGGCTCCTTCCTTATACAGGGTAACGCTTTTTCTGCTGTCCCGGCGGCTCGCGGATGCGTGCATCATGGTGGCCATCTTGGGGTTGGCAGATTTGCCGTGCCTTTTGTTGCATAGCCAATACCACTCATTTGGGGGCGGGATTAAGCCAGTTGTACTGCTGGGTTGCTGCGTAGCTTACTGGTGCTCCCCAGGAGATCATTCCTGAGGGAACACTGTGAGCTTGCCCTGTTTTACCACTGTGCCTTAGTATTTTACATAATTCTATGCCTGTAATACTTCCCTTTTTCACTGCACTTCCCAGTACTGTTTCTGTGTAGGATCTCCCTATTCTGTGATCCTTCTAGTTCCTGGCTCTCCTATAAGCCATTTTCTGTTTTACACTTGGGAGTATAATTACTGTGCCATGCTGTCAGGTAGAGAGGTGGAAGCTTCCGCTACCGGCTCTATCAGTGCCACCAAAACCACTTACACCCCTAATGGTGTACAGGCCACCTATATTAGATGAAGCGTCACAGGAGAAAATGAACACTAGATGCTACAATGGCCAAGTCTGTGACAAGCTGCTACGGGGGCCATGTCAGGTAATGTGTCCCACTCGATAACTTATTCACTTATGTCAACCCAAAGACCATCTACTCTCATTTCTAACCCCCAGAGAGTAAGCTGGAGGCTCTCAGTGGGCATAAATCAGCCCCCCAAAAAATCTTGCCATTTGGATGAGGATGCCTCCAAAAATTTACAGATGGACAGGGTACGTCCCGTAACAGAGAATTTGGTTGCACCACAACTAAGAGCTCCCCACTGGGCAAAATCAGTGATGAATTGGAAGAGGGCAAAAGCCCTAACTGAATCTTCTGAATCTGAGTCAGAACAAGAGGAGGCACTGAGCGAGTGCAATGAGGAGGACTCTTATGATTCCAGTGTTTATTTTCCTGAGCAAGGCTCCTTGCCCATGCCTAGAGATGACCCTGTGGATGGAGTGGATGGCTCCACCCTTATTGACCCGGATACCCTGCAGCATCAGAGATCCTCAGAGTGGTACCCCTTAGATCACATGGCAAAATACATTGCTGCACGCATGTAGAAAACCGCTTGATAAGGTGGCATGGAACAAGCTCAGAGCAGAATGCCCGCACCCCACAATTCCTGATATGGCCTGCATTACCCCTGATGTGGACCCAAACAAAATCGCCCAATTTTTAGGCAAATCAGGGTTGGAAGGCAAAGAAAGGCCAGGATTTTTCCTTGTGGAAGTGCCAGGATAAAATCCAAGATGTCCTTGGACGGAGTACGAAAAAATTCAACATGGTCGAAACAGAATTGGCAGGTGATACACATGCAGATTTGTTAGCCATCAGGGGGTGGCTCCAGCGATCAGTATGTTTGTTGGGCAATGCCAACACAGCATTAGCCACTGAAAGACGCAAGTCAGTTCTAATAAAAATAGAACACAAGCTGGTGAACCTAGCTATCTCTGAGCCTGGGCCACAGGCTCCTGTTTGGAGACAACTTTGTGAAAGAGTTGGGCACATGTGTAGGAATCTTTAAGGCACTTGATAAGGCGCAAGCCAACATAAAAGGAGTGTTCTCCCAGAGAGTTTTTGGTGGGGCCGGCAGATATCGGGATCATCTGCCCAGCCGTTCATCCCAGGGTCCATACCGGGCATCTCGAGGATCCATCCACTCCACGCTTCCAGCACCTAAATACAAGTCCGCCTCACCATTCTTCCCAGTTAGAGGTAGGCCTTGGCAGTCTTATGGACCCAGAGGTTTTAACCAATGGCCGATGACCTTATGGTAAGTTTAATTCCATACCACCTGTCTTCAATAACAATGGTGGGGGGCAGACTATCATTTTGTCGAAGCCTGGCTCAGATTCACTTCAGATGCTTGGGTCCTCCACACAGCCCTGGGTTACTCTACAGATTTTGTGTAACACCCTGTTTAAAAGAATTTATCCAGCCCTAGTCCGTAGCCTCCAAGGGTGCAATTTCAGCAATTCACCCGCGCACTCGCACAGGTTTCCTAAGAAACCTCTTCCTGGTCCCCAAGAAAGGTGGATGCATTTGACCCGTCATTAACTTAAGACCCCTAAACGCTTTTGTCAGATACCACCATTTAAAGATGGAAGGTATTCACTCTCTTTGGGACCTTATCCTTTCAGGGGACTGGATGGTTAAACTCTACCCAAAGGACGCATACCTCACTGTTCTGATGGCCAAAGATTGCCAATAATTCCTACAATTCCGGTGGGAGGAGACCATGTGGTGATTCAAATGCCTTCCGTTCGACCTCTCTTCGGCACCAGTGGTTGCTCTTCTACGCAGCAGAGGAGTTCGCCTCATAACATACTTGGACGATATCCTCATCACCTGCTCCACAAATACCCTTCTTGGACGAGGACTCTGCTGGGCAACCTAGGCTTCCTAATCAATTGGGAAAAGTTGGTCTTCGAACCCTCTCGATACATAGAATTTCTGGGATTCACCATAGATTCTGTGTGTGGAGCACTCCTACTAGGAAAATCCAAAGTCAAGTCCATCAAGAATGAAATCTGCTGGACGCTGGCATGTCCTGTTCTTACCCTGAGGCAGCTGGCCAAGATTACCAGCCTTCTCTCAGCATTGATCGAAGCCATATTTCCCGGCCCGCTGCACTACAGAGCACCTAAACGTCTGAAGGCCAAATGCCTTAGTTTGGGTCACTCTTATTCAGACTGTTCCTCTCGACTGCACAGCCAAAAAAACTCACGTTGTGGCTACAACACATGGAGGCATGGAACGGGTGAGCGATCTTTGGAACCGCTCCAGACTTCATTTTGGATTTAGATGCAAGCATGCTTGGCTAATGCGCGTGCTGCAGCCTATCTCCAGTGGGAGAAAAATGGTCCCTGGAGGAACAGGGACTACATATCAATTGCCTCAAACTGTTGGCAGGCTCGTTTGCCTTACGGAGTCTATCTGGTGTATCGACCAACTGCTCCATCCTGTAACGCATGCACAATGTATCAGTGGTTCGGTGCATCAACTATCTCGGGGGCATGAAGTTAAAAGTCTAGTGAAGGAATTCTAGCAATACTAGGAAAACCTAGTGAAGGAATTCTAGCAATACTCCCTGGATTACAATATTTTGGTGGTGGATTGGAATTCCAGACCACCCAGGGATTGGTGACTGAACACTTCCATCTTCAGCAATTTACAGTCACTTTGGGGCCTCCTAGATATCAACCAGTTCGCATCATGTTTGAACTCCCAACTACTAAAATTATTCAGCTGGAGGCCAGATCCGGTAGCTCTAGCGACAGATGCTTCTCTTCACTGTGGTGGTATAGCATCCTGAAGATGGGTTTCTAACACCTGCAGGGCATCAGATTTGCACGTCCATGTCCTAAATATTCCTCCCTATGGGATGTTGGATGACACTTTTTCTCTGACTTTTTGAAAACTGGCCAAAGAATGAGGACAAGCAACTCACGGCTAAACTGGTATTTGATCTAATCTCCTGTAAACGTGTCTCAGATGTTCGTGCACTGGTCCTTACGGTGTGCTCATTTACGCCAGAGGACGTTTCCTTTGATATTTCGGAACATATGAAGACATCCATTACATAGTTTTTTTTTTATCCAGCTTCCCACATAACACTAATCTATGTCCAGTGGCCTGTCAAGGAATATGAAGCGAGGACCTCTTTAGTTCAAGATCCCATGTATCCGGATTTGTTTCTAGCAATTCGACATCCACATCATCCAGTTTCTACAGTTACCTTATCTTGTTGGGTTAAAATCGATCATGGCGTCACCGGTGGTCACACAGCTTTGAACTAGCATAATATGAGCCTCCGTATCCTTTAATAAAATTACCAGATTTGACCAATTTCATGACGTGAAGTCATGATTTTATTAAGGACACGGAGGCAATTATTATCGCACCTGATCCATGTACGTTGCGCCCTCCCTAAGGTGTATATTTTCACGTAATAGGTGTACAGTCTTCATGGCAATGTTGTCCAATCTCCTGTTGATATTAATGTTTTGTCTAATTGGACATGCTGTTATGGTTACTAATACACTGTGAATGTGGATTTTAATATTCAGGAACATATTTTACAACTTATTTCTCTGTCTCTTACAGTCTCCTTAATTGTTTTTGCACACCGGTCCACACCAATTTCAAGCAGATGATGTGACGAAGTGCCCTTCGCCACTTGTGCCTGGAGAGGACTGCTTGCCCGCCTCTTGCCTTGGGACTATAGCCCCTGGTTTCTATTGCTCTTTAAAGACATGATTTGGGCATAATGGATTTGTGTTGTGCTGCTGCTGGCCCTTTAAGAACCATCTGGGGACATACTGTGGAGTTACTGGGTGGCTACCATTTCCTGTATCAGAGGCACATGGTGAGAACAATGGATGGCGGCCATTTTAACTCACAGACACTGTTTGGACTTTTCAACACGGTGCCATCTCGCCAGTATTTGGTGCACAGAGACATTGTGCAGTGGTTTTGGACTATACAGCAGGGGACACATTATACAGTAATTGTTTTTCATTAAGCCTGTATATGTTCTGCAGAATCTGCATTAAACTGTATTTTCCAAAGTACTGAACGGATCTGGGTGAATTTTGGATATGTGGTTCACCCAGATCCCCCGGTTCCAAGGATATACTTTTATGGGGTTATTGCATGTTTTGGGGTCCCTGTGATGTATATTTTAGACGTTATGAATGCTGTAAAAATTGTAATGTTTCTGGCCAGCAGATAATTGAGCTTTGTGTATTGTAGAAACTCAATTATCTAGCCTGGCCCAGAGGAGGAGTTTTGTGTTGTATAAATTGTGAGTTCTGTGTGCCAGTAAATCAGTCTTGTTCCAGCATTAAGCCTTGGCTCATGTTTGGGGAAAGGGATACCTACACTCTGGGGATTGCTATAATCACTTACTCCCCAGAGGAAGCTCTTGCAATAGCTTGATTTGTTCCTGTTCCTGCTCTCTGGGGAAAGAGAGGCTCACCCACTGGAAGCTGGATCCTGGCCTTGGGTCCAGGGTGGGTGGAAACAGCAGAGACCCCGGCGCAGTTGCATCGCTGGAAGTGGGGTCTGCAGTGCTGATGGTGTCGGTTGGAGTGCTTGGAGTCCTCAGCAAGCACTAGGAGCATCAATTGGCGGAGGTACTCAGTCGGAGTGCCAGCGTTCCGTCACAGATGATTACCAGTTTCTTTGGAGTTCCGTTGTTATATTTTCCGGGAGTCCCTGTTCTACACATCTTGTTGGTCATATGTTCTTCAGTCTGTTTGGATGTACGTTGGCACCATCAAGAAAAAGGAGTGGCTTAAGGTCGCATGGGACATTATTGTGCTAGGAACACTCTCATTGGATAACATGTTATATGTTGTTAACCCATTAGGGTACATGCGTTTTTTCTTTTGTCCTTTGAATATCTACAATATCCTTTCTTTGCTGCTGAGGACTAAAGAAAGAGATTAAGTATAATAATGGACATCGTGTCCTTAATAAAATCATGACTTTACATCATGAAATTAGTAAAATCTGGTAATTATAGGTTATTCACACTTTAATGAGTAAGCTATAAATAATTACTGCTAAATAATGTACTATAGCATGCAAAGTTTGTCTCCTATGACGATCTAGCACTAGACTTTTGGATGCATGATTTAGCCACATAATGTAATATATTGACTACATATAAAAAAAAATAATAGCCTGATTTATCATTGTCTTGTTGAGGAGTCTGTCTAGAATATGAAGTAACACTAAACAAGACTTGAAGGCTTACCTTTTGGATCCACCTGCGTCAGATAGTAGAGGACACAGCTATTGGCCCCATTGGCTTTAACAAAATATCCAGTCTGCAAGGAAACTGCTCTCACATAGTC
>OW240921.1:36650014-36678394 GCA_933207985.1 Pelobates cultripes
GATCTGGGGCCTGTGGAATAAATTCGGCTGGTGGCTCGGTCCTGCTGCCGACCAGCCCTCCCAAAAACACCACTGCCAGGTGGTCGTGGAACACTTGCTTGAGGGAGGAGATGGCTTTGTTCAACAGAATCAACAGGTTCACATGCTTCTCTAACTTCGCTATAGTTGGTTCCAGGAATAGGAATCCCTTTGCCATGGGGCCCAGTTCTTTGGAGCCCAGTTCCAACAGTTCGGAATCCACCCACAACAGTGCCCACTTGCGTCTCTCTCAGAACAGAGGATAGCATTGGCATCACCTAGCAAACAGATAGAGAGCTGTGCCCATTCACGGACATGATTAGAAAAGGAGATAATAGGCGCTCGCTGCAGTGGAGTACAGGATGTGATGGGGCTGCAGTGGGTGATATGATATGAAAGAAAAAGGAAAGTAACCACGCCCAAGGATAATTAATAAAACTTAATATTATCACAGGTCTTTTAGATTTATACACGTATTTGACCTCAAAAAAGAAGTCTGAAAAAGGCTCTGGAAAGGCGAAACGCGTAAAAGTGGCACTCCTTGAGCTCCTTTTATATTCTTTTTATGCCTTTTTATATGGTTAATAAATAGTGTATTTTACATTATATTTACACTTTTTTATTTTTCCATTCATTACTTCCTGGTATCATCATATCCTTGGGTGGGGATTATACCACCAACGTTTTATACACCAGAGCAATGTACTCTGGGAAATGTGAGTACATTTCATTTATCTTTCCATTTCTCTTTTATCTATATTTATTTCACCATTGGAGTATTTCTGTATATTTATCTCCACATATGATCTCTATGCTGCACTTCACTTAAGCCATTTTGGGACGCCTGTTCCTGCATATATCCGTAGACGGGGATTGTTCCATCCATGCGCTGAAACAGCTGAGCTCTGTAGTAGCTCAATCAAATGTGAGTGTAATCACATTAGATCACTTACCACGCACCTACTGTGTATACTGTATTGTTCATTTTGTGTTTTTTTTTAGGTCAAATACGTGTATAAATCTAAAAGACCTGTGTACGTATTAAGTTTTATTAATTATCCTTGGGCACGGTTACTTTCCTTTTTCTTTCATATCCATTCACGGACGTCACTTGGATCCGATCGTGTGCCCAGGGCAAGGGCCAGATTTGCAAAATATAGCATCTTTGTCAAAGGACCAAGTAAATCTAGGAATTTGTCTTGCGTAGACTTAAGCTCTTTTTCAACATCCTTCCGTGGTCTTTTCCATCACGGGACATGAAGGTCACTACTGCGGTGTCATAAGCTGGCCAGGTGTTCTGGCTGGGTTCATTCAGCTGATCTAGGGTGTCTTATAGTGCATGGATCATTTTAACAGTGATACACATAGCACATCCAGAAAAAAAACCATTCCTGATGGTCTTTGGTGGAGGTGTAAGGGTATCTTTTCTGGATAATCGTCAGACAGCATGGTTTGAATCACATATTTGTAGCCCATGTGGGGTAGGTCTAGTCCAGTCCACCTCACTGGAGGCAGATCCTACCACTTGCCATTCATTCACCTTATCGATAGCATGAGGCGGACAAGTGTCCTCGTCATCTGAGGACCGGGTTAGAGGGGAAGCTGGATCCACCAATTTAAAGCACTTGGGTGTTTTCAAGTGAACCTTGCATTTAGTCTTGGTTCTCGTTGGTGAACTGGATCCCCTCTAGTGGTGCTAAGGCCCTCTCTGGCTACGTAGAGTCATATGGTATCTCGGGGTTCACACCGTATGGTGTGTCTTGTGTAACAAAGGACACCCACTATGTTAAAAGTAACATTTGGCACAATGTGTATAAATTCAATGGTATTCAGTGAATTATTAGATATATTAAATAGTTAAGGTACTATGACAAAAAGAAGGAGTCATCCCTGGAGGATCTACTTAAGCAGTGTCAGATCCTGGGGTGGTATTAGACTCTTGCGACCCCGTCTCTTGTGTATGGGATAGGACCCGTAGTAGGGCAGTCCGTGGCTGCGGCATTAATCATTGCCTGAAAATCCTGCGTTAGTGGGGGAGTGTCGCCCATGGTGTCTTTGTCCTGTAAAGAACAGTGACAATCAGTGGGTGCAGGATAAGTGGAGATGTACTCAAAGTGCCAGACTCCTTGCAAAACTTGGGCTCAACCAGGAACCGGCTGTACAGAATAAGAGGGGCTCACCTTCTAGGTGTATGAAAAGGGGTTTCTCTTAAGTGAAATAGGAGACGTGGAAGTCTCATAATTGTGGGGATGACCCCAAATTTCCCCTGTCTGGGGAGGTATCAAGAAGAAGCTCACCCTCATAAGTGTTGCCAATGGTGACATAAACGTTCAAGGAGGTTCACCTCAGTAGTATGTCAAAGCTGCACCTCCATGGTCAGCAGTTATAACCGGTGTAAAGTGTAAAAGTTCTGCATAATTTGATATATATATATATATATATATATATATATATATATATATATGACCAGATACCATGAAAAGAAAGGGGGGGGAGCACCCCTGTAGAGAGCATGCAGAACACCTGATATGATATCTGGGGCTCGCCCCAGGTGGTGTGCTTTGTACAACAGAGGACACCCACATATGGCAACTGGTATAATTAGAACTGGCACAGTAAATATGGCTTAAGAAGCTAGGCTTTTAGCCTTAGATATTAATCACACATTAGTGTATGTTACACTTCCTCTTTTAATAATAAGCACTCCTAGGCTTTGTATGGTATTGGCATACATGCCTCTGAGATGGACAGTGTTTATGGTTTATGAAGATAGGCTTATAGCCTCAGATATTAATAACACATAGTGTATGATACATTTCCTCTTTAATAATAAGCACTCCTTAGCTTTGTATTGGTATAGCATACATGTAGCAGATCGTACCTTAGACAGATGTGGAGCTAGAAGTACAGCTTTTTAGCAGGTAATTATATAAGAAGTTGGTCCAGATCGAGGTAATACCAATCTGGAAATGGACAGAAACTGGCCATTGTGAATTTTGACCCAAGATGGCCACCGTGCACACAACGGTCGGTGAGGTATGCGGCATTGGAGGCCCGCCAGCACGTGAGCAGATAGCGCTGGGTGCCCCCACCACCCCTACACCTCCCCACAGGAATCCCCAAGAGGTAGGAAAGGCAAAAAGGAAAGCGCAATCGTGGCATTCACTGGTCCCGACACGTGAGGGGCTAGGGAGGCAGGACAGACCCTGGCTCCAGAGCAAGAAGGGGGGAGAGTAGGCCTTGGGTGGTGAAATTAGAAATAGTCAGAAAACAAAGTACATCTAGGTCTTAGAGTAGTGGGGGCAGTAGAATAAGTAGATTAGTATTCAGAAATCAGCAAACAGCTAATTTTATAAGCAATATACAGAAAAAATCAGGAAGTGACTAGTGACAGGGCCTTTTGGGTAATGTTGAAATGTTTTCTGATTGGTTATTCTGTAATGATCTGTGCTGCTGGGTGTTTTCAGTATAGAGGGTTATGCAAATATGAGGCCCCCTGTCATGTGATAAAATTCTATACACACACACAAATTGCTGTGTCAATACCAGAGCTGGATTTTAGCTCTGTAAAATGTGAGTAATACTGATTATTACTATCTTACAATTTTAATTTACCTATATACTGTACCATTGGAGTCCTGTTCTTGTTTTCTTTTTGCATATGCTTCACCGAATCTCAAGTGTATACCCGTGAAGACTTGCTCCATTTTATATCTCAAGAGTCCTCCTTAAAAAACGTGGATAATTTCATCTTGGACTTATGATAAGTTATCTGGACTATTGTTAATATTTTTATTATTTGCCTTAAGGTGCACCCTTTTGTCTGTTGAGAGGTAAATAAATGTTCAATATGTGTTATTAAATGAGATAACCAATAGTGTTAAAAATTGGGAATATCTACTATGTTAAAATTGGGAATATCTACTTTCAACACTGATATGGGAGGTGCTCTGGACCATAATGAAGAGGGTCTAATTTTCCTGTACATAGTATCGCAAACTTTGATTGTAGCTTTTGTGGACGGAAACATGTTTGCAAAATGCGGTCTTTGAGGTGAGGGCAGCCACAGCACCTCTTGTATAAGATGTGGAAGAATCTTGGCTGCCTCCATCTCAAGCCAGTGTGGTCGTTCAGAATCTAGACTAAATTTGATGGTAGCCACGGCATTGGTAGCATGAAAGTAATGAATAAAGTCTGGCAAACCCATACCTCCACTAACCTTGGCTTTTGCAATATAGCCAGTTTGATTCTGCTTGGTTTCTTATTCCAAACAAACGGCAAAAGGACAGAATGAACCTTTCTAAAAAAAGATTTTCGGAAGTAGATTAATTTTAACAGAATTTAATCTTCCTATCTAAGAAATTTCGAGATCACACCACCACTCCAAGTCTTTCCTAAAAGCGGATGTAAATGGTGTTTGTAAAATGTATTTGAAGACATACCTGTTGAAAACACGCCTGTACCAAATTCTCTGGAAAGAGATTGCGAATAAGATCCAGAAAAGCATCAATACTAGAAACCTCTTCATTTTTGGTGGAAACAGTGACTTGTTTCTTCAACTTGGGGTTACCAGGATGTATAGAAAGAACCAAAATAACTCCAAGCAGTGCTGCCAGGATTGTGGTTGACATGTAATAGATCATGGCTCTGGATCCCATCCGTCCACTAGATTTGGCATCAAGACCAGCCAAACCTGTTGATGACATTGATCAAATAATGCTCTCAATTTTGTAAATAAACAGTTTCTTTTTATTTATATTTAATCACTGCATTATGCAGTCGACTATTAGACTATCCTTCAGCATATGATGTGAGTCAAATGCATTAGAAAGGATATGTGAGTGAAGCACAGGCTCATGAGCTTACAATCTAAAAATTATGAACAGGACTTGAGACAAGAGGGAGCACGGGAGATTTGACATTAATGGACAGGTAAAAACAACACAAGTTGGGGTGGAGCTACAATTCTAAATAACATATTGCATTCATATGTATATGTGTTATACACTGAAATGATGTTGTATTTTGAAGTAAGTGTTATACACTGGGATTGATGTTTTTCAGAAAATTGACAATCCATGCTGCTCCAGAAATCAGTGGGAATTACCTGCTTCCTTCCATGGACCAGCTATCCACCTGTCTGCTCCTTGTTACTTTGTATCTCAGATTCTGCAATATTCCTACCAACCCTGGGCTCTGACTTACTAAGTCTCCAGGCCACTCCCATGACTCTGAGCAGGATATTCAGAAAATTAAGAAAAGCTGTGCTCATTTGACACATCACAGGTAAAAGTGAAGCAGTGTTGTAAAAAAAATCAATATTTTCTATACTGACTGCTGTAAAGAAAGCCATGAAGGCTGAAAGATCATATCGCGCACATGAAAACACTTTCCTTGATTTCAGGTTTGATCGACTATTGATATCCCAGACACAAAAAGATGGCATAAGGCTGCAAGAAGAGGGTGCTGGATCTCCCTCAATGATCCACAAGCGCTAAACGCCAGAGCCAAGTGCATCTTCTTGGCTCCACCTTTGTGAGTGTTTCATATTATCTCCTTTTTATCTTTATAGCTGTAATCTATCTGCACTATTGTTTTTTCTTCTGTTTCATTTTATAACACTTCAAAATACAACATAATACATATACGTATGTATTAAATATATTGTATAGAATTGAAGCTCCACCCCAACTTGTGTTGTTTTTGTTGTGTTTAAGGTGTGGGTTAAGGTGATCCCCCATGGGAGTGTTTTAGCACATACTACCATTACCACTGTGGATATTTTAAAATTTTGACCTTGTTAATGGACAGGTAGCCTTAAAGCATTTGCCCAGAATGCTAATATGTCATGTGTTTGAGGAGATAACAGGGAAAGATGCCAAGCACCTGAAATGGCATGATATAAAGGAAGCAATAACAAGGGTGGGAAGAGGAAAGGTAGGTTGGGAAAGTGAAGTTATGTACAGCTGGGGAAAAGGGTAGGGGAGGTAAGAATAAAGGAGGGCAAAGGAAGAAATGAACATGTGTTGTTTTAAAATTCAAACGTTTGCCAAAGGATAGTATGTCCCTAAAAATGAATAATTACTTGTACTGCAGATACTAATAGACTATATACAGAATAAGATCAATACTACATGTACAGAAAATTGCATTTAAGTTATCATTTTTGGCTTCATAATAAACCTCCAAGTCCAGCTTGGGGGTAACTCAGATGTTACACTCGACAGGATTGTTTAATTGCCTGTCTTGGTCAAGTTCACTGCAAAAGTAAATGGGCTTTTTCCCTAAGTTCAGCTCAACTCAGTGGATATCTACTCCAACGTAGTGGAAATTCAACACCAAGTTAAAGGACCACTATAGTGCCAGGAAAACATACTCGTGCCCCCATCCTCAGGGTCCCCCTCCCGCCCGGCTCTGGGGAGAGAAATTTACCTTTTTCCAGCGCTGGACGGGGAGCTCTCTTCCTCCGATCCTCCTCCGTTCCTCCCATTCGGCTGAATGCGCACGCGCGGCAAGAGCTGCGCGCGCATTCAGCCGGTCTCATAGGAAAGCATTTACAATGCTTTCCTATGGACGCTTGCGTGCTCTCACTGTGATTTTCACAGTGAGAATCACGCAAGCGCCTCTAGTGGCTGTCAATGAGACAGCCACTAGAGGAATTGAAGGAAGGATTAACCCATTTACAAACATAGCAGTTTCTCTGAAACTGCTATGTTTATAAAAAAATGGGTTAACCCTAGCTGGACCTGGCACCCAGACCACTTCATTAAGCTGAAGTGGTCTGGGTGCCTAGAGTGGTCCTTTAAGTGAACTAAATTTCTAGTGAGATTAGCTTCTAAGTCAAGTATCCACAGAAGTTGGTTGTGGTCAGATCCCCAGAACATCATGAAATTGTGCTCCAGAACATCATGGAATTGCGCAGTGCACAAGGTTAGCAACTACTAATCTAAATGTAAGGTACAGCTCAGAGGTGAAGATTTAACCTCTGCCATATTCAGTCACACTGACTAGATATAATGATAAATGTTGGCCACAGGAATCAGGGTGCAGTTAGTTGCCTGTCCCTAGCATGCTGGAAAACTAAGCATAGTTTCAGAGTCCTTGTAGGGCTGTCTCCTTAAAGAAATTTGGAATCATATTTTACCTGGAATGGCATATTTTCACTTTTCAAGGAAGTCAAATTGGATGTGATTTTGTGAAATGTGTAAATTGCAAATGTTTATATTTTACCAGAAATTAAGCTGGAGATAATCAATGGCAAGATCAACATTTTCAGCATCCGCATGAGAATATCTCCTGGAAATGATATCAATATCAAGGTATTTCCATCCAAAGGAGGAAGTAGTCGAAGAAGACAGCCAAAAACAGAGCCACAAATCACACCTACCGAGTGAGACATAATAAACATGTTTTATTACGATGAAATGTAACATTTGAAGTGTAGAAATATATGCTTTAAGGTCAAACACCTAACTGATAAGGGCAAAAAAACAATATTTCTTGCAGTTCTGGAGTACAATTTAAAATATACAGTAGCAACAGATTATAATATAATATGGAATATAAGTAACACATTGGAACATGGTACAAATAAAAATTATAAAAAAAATGTATTGTAAATACATGCATTTCAATACCTAAAGGGTTACTCCAACCACCACGACAACTTCAGTGATTTAAAGTGGTCAAGGTGGTAGGGGACTATACGTGCAGCATTAATAATCGGCACTTGTAACCAGCACTTGCGTGTAGGGGGCTAGTTAAACCCCAGCACACATGCTTTTGGCAGCCCGGAACTCTGCCCCAGACTGCCCACTGTGTATTTGGTGCTTAAAATAAGTCTGTCGTCAGAGCTCACTTCACACTGGCAACAAATACATTGCACTTCTCCTCTGCAGACAGACGCAAGAGGAAGGGTGGGTGTCCCCTCCCTCACCAAGTTGATCCTTTTGCCCACCTATAGCCTCAATAATGCTTATTTATTTTCCAATTTTCCACACTTCTTCACCAGCTCAGATTGTATACATTCGCTCTAAGCTGGTGAACGTTCCAATCACGGGCTTCTCTACAAGCTTCGCTTAGCTCTTGATTCTAGGTAAGTAAAAGAGTTTTGCAGGTTTATTGCAAAATTTGGGGGTGCTAATTATAGTGCTTAAAGGGGCTTTTTAAATAGAACCCCTCCCCCCCTCCTCCAAAACTGCTTGAAGAATCCCTTAATAGAGATCGAAATTTACTCTACACTCCGCTCTCCTATTTTTTTTCTTGTACAAAAATTGATTAACGAGGTGGTAAAAATAAAGATGACAGTAGTAACAGGGATTTAAGAATAGCTCAAAAACCTCCCAACTGTCCCAATTTTGGCTGGACAGTCACAATTTTTTGAGTCCTCTCCCACTTTAGTTCCATGGTGTTTCGCTTTTGAGGCATCAGAGAACTGTCCCCTACAGATACCACATTAGCACATCAGCCTTTAGCTTAGTGGCTTAAATGATGGCCATTCATGCTAGGTGCAATTGTGTAACTGCCCCGCCCTTTTACCTCCCTCCTACCGGCATGCCGATTCTCAGGGCGCAAAGCTGGGAAGTACACTAAAAACTGAACTGGAACCAAATTTCCCTGATCCTGATCTCTCCTGTCTCCTTTAGTACAATCATGGCGCATACATTACTGTTCCTAAAGGCTACTATATAAGCAAAGACAGATTGGCACTTGATGTAGTTGTGTCTGAACATCATTTAAAACACAATAAAGGGGAGAGAAAAGCTAAACATGTTTAAATACATAATATTGTAGTTTACCATCCTCCCTCACACAGACAACCACAAGATGTAAACATGTAAACTACTTAGAGGAAAGTAAATTAGAATTATTTATTTAAGAATTTGTTGTTTTCCAGAAAGAGTGTGGGGATGCATTTCCTGGGCACATTTCATTCACTGCTGTGTCTTACACCCGAGAAATAACAGATTCCTGTTCAAGAACATTCCATGTTCTTTTTCAAATACTTTTTGGTGAATGGGATAGATATATACATGTGTATTTGTTTATTTTTCCTTTCAATCCTCACATAAAAGGACATCCTTATATCTGCCTTTTTTTTTTTTCTCCCAGCCCGTTTAACCCACATGTTTCAAAAAATATAAACAGTGTCACTAGGTAAAAAGAATAGTAGCTTAGGTCAAAATAGTAATAATAAATCCCCAGTGCTATAGCTTAGTCTTTCTTAGAGGCTGACTCATATCACCCAACATTTCAATTGGACAAAGAGGGATACTTTCATATCGGGGTTGTGGGTGGGGTTGTGGCCAGGGTATTCTGTGAAATTTCTGGTGACTTACAAATAACAATTTTATGCAACTAAAATGTATTTAGAACAAGAAAATGCATCTTATTTACAAAGACTGAGTTCTAAACAGATTTATTGTCGTTTAAAGACATATTACTGAGAGTATTATTGCTGTGGAGCTCTGTTTTACACACAGATATGCCAAGAATAGAGATCCTAGAAATGAAAAACATTAGGATTGAAAAGAGGGACATAGTCATTTGGCTACAATATATGGACTGCCCTCCTAAATATGGACACTTGGGAAGTTTGCTATGCCATTTGGGAGAGAGTGTTGTAAAGGGAAAGTGAGTACTTGAAGGAAGAGGGGAAAAGAGGACACCGGAAGATGAATGCATGCAGAGTGACGGGAGTGAGAACACACTGTCTGGGACTGAGAAAACTGGGTGGTGTTGAAGGTTGGACCGAAAAATGGGAGGGAGAAACCATCTACTATAAGAGGGAGAGGAAGTGCTGAGGTGGAACACCAAGGCAATAGAAGATGGAAAGATGTATAGAGGTCTAGGTATAGGAAGTGGGGAAAGTGGTCAGAAAAACAGAAGGAAAGGGGCGACCAATAAAATGGGAGAAGCAGAGAGAATAGGAAATATGAATGACGAGATATTTTTTTTTACGGGAAACAGATACCAGGGCGTGTTATGAGTGTTGCCTAGCAAAGAGAAATAAAGGGCCAAAAGGAACTGTGTAAAAAAATCAGCAAAGTGGCTAAACATATGAAAATAAACTGGCAGTGAAATAGCCACGTGGCATTATTCAAAGCTATCCTTTAATTCGCATATATAATAGTAATTAAATTAATGTAATTAAAAAGACTGTTGTAAAGCAGCTTTTAGATGACCATAGTAAAATAGCCAACTTGTTTTCTCACAAGCATTTTTAATCCTTTCTTTTCTTGTTTTCTCATGTCTTTTTCTTTTTATATAACCAAAACATTTTGGCAAAATTCTATTTACATGATTAGTATTTTATTTGTATTTCTGACTATTTTGTGCATTGTACTTATGTTATAATGTGTTGTATATCCTACACTTCATACTCTATTCGTGCCTTACTTTGCCTGTTTTGCAAAAAAAATATACATTGAAGAAAAAAAAAATGAAATTAAAATACACAGTAGAAACATACAAATAATATATTGATAATAAATCAGTTTACAATTGATCAATATAGTTAGAAGGACTATCAAGGCTGCAATTAACTCCAATTTTGTTAAAGGGACAATATAGGCACCAAAACAACTTTAGCGCAATGAAGAAGTTTGGTGTATCGATCATGCCCCTGCAGTCTCACCACTCAAGTCTATGACAATTTAGGAGCTAAATCACTTTATTTATACAGCCCTAGTCACACCTCTCTGCATGTGACTTGCACAGTCTTCCTAAACGCTTCCTGAATACTAACCAAGATATTTTAGGTTTCTGTATTGCACAGTCTGTTTAATTTAGTATTTCGTATCTCCTGATCTGTTAATAGCCTTCTAAACCCTGCAGGAGCATCCTGTGTGTGATTAAAGTTAAATTTTGAAAAAAAATTCTATAGCAAGTTAACGTCTGATTCAAAATAAAGCCAAATGTTTTTCATGCAGGCTGTGTCTGTATCAACAGAAACAAAAGCGATTTAAGCACTAGATGGCAGAAAATTGAGCAGTGAAACTGAAATGGCATGATCTATGCACCAAAGTTGCTTAATTAAGCTAAAGTTGTTTTGATGCCTATAGTACCCCTTTAAAATGATTTGACATCATTTCATTAGGCATGTGCATGGGGAAAATTTTCGATTCGGTTCGGCATTCCGAAATTCGGGACTTCCGCAATTCGACACTTCGGAACTTCAGCACTTCGACACTTCGGAACTTTGGCAACTTCGGCACTATGACACTTCGGAACTTTGGAACTTCTGCATTTCGGAATTTCAGGACTTCAGCACTTTGGACTTCTCTTGCAGCTGCTTAGTAGATAACTTCCTATTTCCCACTCCTGAGCGGTGTGTGGGGGCACTAAATCAGAATAAGGGGGGGGACCTAATGTCCTCCCTCCTGGCCCCCACCGCTGAGCAGTGGGTGGGGGCCCTAAATACCAACTGGGGGAACCTAATGTCCTCCCCCATGACCCCCACCCCTGAGCGGTGGGTGGGGGCCCTAAATTAGAATAAGGGGGGTACCTGAGCAGCGGGTGGGGGCCTTCAAGTAAAATGATGGGGGGGACCTATTGTTCCCCCCCAACACCTTTCAGTCTCTTCATTTACCTGTCTTAAACCCACCAATCAGAGCACTCTGAGCCTAATTGCAGGGCGGGGCAAGGCTCCATGGGTAATGAAGGATTTTTTTTTTTGCGCTTTTTTTAATTTTTTAAGTGCGTCGGTTATTATGGATTTTTATTTGCCCTTTTTTAGGGCTGAAAATAGAAGATTTTAGAAGAAAGAAAACATCAAATGGTAAGTTTTTTTTTAGTTTTTTTCAGGTACTTAGTTAATGGTCCCCCCCCCTCATTATATTTAGGGTGAGGGTGGTAGGTAGGGGTTAGTTTTTGGGGGGAAGGGGGTGACTAGGGGTTTGGGGACCTCTTGTCACCCAGGGGAGGGGGGTTAATTTTTTATTTAGGGCCCCCACCCACTGCTCAGGGGTGAGGGACAGGGGGAAGGACATTAGGTCCCCCCCCCTTATTCTAATTTAGGGCCCCCACCCACCATTCAGGAGTTAGGGCCAGGGGTGAGGACATTAGGTCCCCCCTTTATTAGTATTTAGGGCCCCCACCCACCGCTTAGGGGTCGGGGCCAGGGGGGAGGACATTAGGTCCCCTCCCTTATTAGTATTCAGGGCCCCCACCCACCGCTCAGGGGTGGGGGCCAGGGGGGAGGACATTAGGTCACCCCCTTATTCTAATTTAGGGCCCCCACCCACTGCTCAGAGGTGGGGGCCAGGGGGGAGGACATTAGGTCCCCCCCTTATTAGTATTTAGGGCCCCCACCCACCGCTCAGGGGTGGGGGCCGGGGGGGAGGACAATAGGTCCCCCCATCATTTTACTTTAGGGCCCCCACCCGCCGCTCAGGGGTGGGGGCCAGGGGGGAGGACATTAGGTCCCCCCTTTATTCTAATTTAGGGCACCCACCCGTCGCTCAGTGGTGGGGGCCAAGGGGGAGGACATTAGTTCCCCCTCCTAATTGGTATTAAGGGCCCCCACCCATTGCTCAGGGGTGGGGGCCAGGGGAGAGGACATTAGGTCCCCCCCTTATTATAATTTAGGGCCCCCACCTACCGCTCAGGGGTGGGGGCCAGGGGGAGGACATTAGGTCCCCCCCTTTTCTGATTTAGGGCCCCCACCCACCGCTCAGGGGTGGGGGCTGGGAGGGAGGACAATAGGTCCCCCCCATTATTTTACTTTAAGGCCCCCACCCGCTGCTCAGGGGTGGGGGCCGGGGGGGGCAATAGGTCCTCTTTAGTTTTAAAAAAAAAGATTCCCCTCCCGAGCCCCCGGGAGGGGAATCTTTTTTTTTTTTTTAACAGTGAGCAGCCACAGGCTTAGTATTAGTAAATTTGGCTGAAAGACCAATTTAGGTCTTTCAGCCTTTTTGTAGATAGCTCCCTAATACCGTGGGAATTAGGGAGTTCTCTACTTATTCATTCCTGTCATTACATTGACTGGCTAAGTAACTTACATTTTATATGAATGTATGTTACTTGATTGTTGTAAGTGTTGCAAATGCTTACAGCTGAATCCTTGCTATGTTTGTATACTTTTTATTTAAAATTGTATACAGTGTAACATTCTTCATTCTTCCACTGGGTAAGTATATTAGTTCTTAGGCAATACTGTGCTTCGGAACTTCAGCACTTCGAAACTTCAGCACTTCAGCACTTCGGAACTTCGGCACTTCGGCACTTCGGAAATTCGGTAATTTCGGAACTTCGGAACTTCAACAATTCAGCAATTCGGCAATTCATCTATTCGGACATTCGGAAGTACCCGAATGTCCCATTTGCCCGAAATTCTCACATGTCTACATTTCATTATATAATTGGTTTTCTACTGAATTCATAGTTAACAGTACTTGAGTTTTTCTGAATCCCCAGTTGCAGCTCAGTGTAAGCAGGACAAGTAATTTAAGTAGACCGATAGCCTTTATTCCTCTTAGTTGGCCCACTAGTTCATCCCAGTATACATTTTCATTGGCTTAAAGACATAGGCCTATTAGCAGGCCTGGCACCCTAATTGACCTATTGGCGATACCAGTCAGCTGGATTACGACTGGTGCCAGTGAGCATACAGTCTTGTCAGTGGACATATAACATTGCTAGAATGGCAATAGCCCAGGCTTCTCCTGATCTTCTGTTTTCCCAACCCTTCCTGTCAGTCAACCTTTGGTCTTAAGTGAATAAATAGTAAGCCTGGGAGAGGGGGTGAGCAAACATACTGGAAAAGGTGAAAAGGGGGTTAGGAGAAAGCAATAGAAGAGTAACTATTGACAAGTTAGGGGAGACCTCTATAGGAACATACTTGGGTCAGGAATATAAGTGAAAACAGATTTAATGGGGAGAAGAGGTAGACCAATTGGTAAAGTAAATGGAGAAGGGGAGAGTGCAAAAAGTTGTAGCAGTAGATACAGGGCCAGATTAAGTGCCCAGTGGGCCTGGTGCTGACAATTATGATGGGGCCTAATTACAGAATCTTATCGACCAAAAACATTAAAACAGTGTTACCTCCCAAACATCATGTATCTGATGGAGATGGTATTGGAGGGAAACTCAAAGGATGCAGCTATAAGAAAACACATACTCTGTGTTAATCTCTCTCTAATTTATGCTTTCATCTTTCAAGTAGATCTATACCCCCTAACAGCAGTGTCCATTGTCAATGGGCGGGGTAAAAGGGTGAGCCACTGATGTGAATCACGTGACCAGAACTGCCAAAAGGGGCGAACATGCCCGAAAAGGAGGCATGTCTGTCCAAAGAATTGGAAGGCCAGCCAGGCATCAGTGTCCCTATGTATCACAGTGTCCGTGTCCCCATGTCGCCCAGTCCCCTAGTCTCCCAGTGTCTGATTGTCCTCATTTCTCCCTGTGTCCCCATGTCTCAGTGTTTCCCGTGTCACTAGAATACTAGGGGACACTGAGAGACATGTGGACACAGTGAGACATGGGGACACTGAGACACCAGGGGCACTGAGACACCAGGGGACACTGAGACACTTGGGGACACTGGGAGACATGGGGGCACTTGTGGATACAGACATGGGGACACTGGGAGACATGGAGATACTGGGAGACATGGGGACACAGATACTAGGGATACAGAGACATGGGGACACAGACACTGGGAGACATGGGGACACATACACTGGGAGACATGGGGACACAGACACTGGGAGACTAGGGGACACTGGGAGACATGGGGGCACTTGTGGATACAGACATGGGGACACTGAGAGACATGGAGATATTGGGAGACATGGGGACACAGACACTGGGAGACATGGGGACACAGACACTGAGAGACTAGGGGACACTGGGAGACTAGGGGACACTGAGACACAAGCGACACTGGCTGTGAGACATGGGGCACAGACACTTGGGGACACTGGGACATATGGGGGCTCTTGTGGACATAGACATGGTGACACTGGGAGACATGGGGACACTGAAAAATATGGGGATTTGGGGACACAGACACTAGGGACACTGGCTGGGAGACATGGGGACACTGAGGCACTAGGGACACTGGCTGGGAGACACGTGGACACTGGGAGACAGATATTTGGGGACACTGGGAGACATGGGGACACTGAGAAACATGGGGACACAGACACTGGAAGAGTAGGGGACACTGGGAGCCGTGGGGACACTGAGACACTAGGGACATTGGCTGGGAGACATGGGGACACTGGGAGACATGGGGACACTGACAAATTTGGGGACTCTGGGAGACATGTGGACACAGACACTAGGGACACTGGCTGGGAGACATAGGGACACTGGGGGACATGGGGACACTGAGACACTAGGGACACTGGCTGGGAGACATGAAGACACTGAGAGACATGGAGACACTATGTTCCTAGTGTCTCCATGTCCCAATGTGTCTCCCAATGTCCCTATGTCTCACAGCGTTCCCATGTGTCTCAGCTTCCCAATGTCTCACAGCGTCCCCTAGTGTCTGTGTCCCCTAGTGTCCCCAAGTTTCCCTGCTGCCTCCTCCCCCCCATTCTTCACTTCCCTGAGCTGTAGTCTGTCTCTGCAGGCTGGGAACTGCTGTCTGAAATCTCTGTGCTGTGTAGCTGCTCCCCTGCGGATCAGTGAGTAGAGAGAGGCAGGGAGGGATATGCTGTAAATTCCTATCCCTGCCTCTCTCCACACACTCCAACTGGCTGGTGCTTGTATTCCAGAGTAATCTCCGTTTATACTGAGAAAAATATCTGCATTTGTATTGCCGGTATTACTGCAGTACCTGCACGGCCAGGCAGCCTCAAATAACGGCTGTGCTGGTAAAATACCAGTCAGGTGGCAAACCCAAGAGGAGTGTGTAAAAAAAAAAAAAAAAAAAGTAAATTTTTTTTTTTTTTTTTTTTTTTTTAAATGGGCCTATTCTATGGGCATGGGCCTGGAGCTGCAGCTCCATCAGCCCCTATGTTAATCCGGCCCTGAGTAGATAAAGGATAGAGCTTCATATTTCCCTTATGATGATTTTGGAACAAAGACAAAAAATAGTGAATAAACAAGAAAAACAATGTGTACAATGTTTCCAAAAGATTTAGAAACACAAGACATTATAAAAATGTTTAAATACGCAACTTCTAAATTGACTTTTTGCTGTGTGAAGAATAGGAAGAATGAGAAAGGAAGAAACAGCAGTTCGGAGGATTAAGCAAGGTTTAATTTTCTTTCTGCTGGACAGTGACGTAAGAGAAACATTAAGGCACTAATGAATTTTCACCAGCCTTTGCCATCATCTCTCTGGAGCCAGTAGGCACAGGAAAGCCATCTGCCTGGAGTATACTAATCCCTCCGTGACAGAGTAAATACAGTAAAGCGAGCAAGAAAATGATAAATTCAAACTATTTAAAGGAGGCATATTATTATTATTATTATGATATTTATAGAGCGCCGTCAAATTCCACAGCGCTTTACAATGGGTGGACGAACAGACGTAGTTGTAACCAAACAAGTTGGACACACAGGAACAGAGAGGTTGAGGGCCCTGTTCAATGAGCTTACATGCTAGAGGGAGTGGGGTAAAATGACACTAAAATGTAAGGATATTATTAGACTAGTGACAGTTGCAGAAGAGGAATCAGTCAGGAGCTATTAACAGTTTAATTGATACGCTTTTATGAAGAAGTGGGCTTTTAATGATTTTTTGAAGGAGTGGAGACTGGGTGAGCATCTAACGGAGGAGGGAAGCGAGTTCCACAGGAATGTTGCAGCCCTCGAGAAATCTTGAAGGCGAGCATCAGAGGTGGGAGTACGGACAGAAGATAGATGTAAGTCTTCAGCAGATCGTAAGGGCCTCGACGGGACATAGTTGTGTATAAGGGAGGATAGATAGGTGGGAGCAGCATTATGTAGAGATTTGAAAGCAAGAACCAGAATTTTAAATTGAGCTCTATATTTTATAGGAAGCCAATGTAGGGACTGACAGAAGGGCGAGGCATGGGAGGTGCGGGTGGACAGGAAGATGAGCCTCGCCGCCGCATTCATTATGGACTGTAACAGCGCAAGTTGGGAGCACGTAAGACCACTGAGAAGCGGATGACAGTAGTCAAGGCTAGAAAGGACAGTGGAATGGACCAACACCTTAGTCGCATCTGGTGTTAAGTAGGGGCGGATGCGCGCAATGTTTTTGAGATGGAAATGACAGGATTTGGCTATAGATTGAACATGAGGCTTGAAGGAGAGGTCGGAGTCAAAGAGAACACCTAGGCAGCGAGCCTGCGTGGTGGAGCTGATGGTAGCACCGTTGACTTGGAGGGAGATAGACACAGGAGTAACAACACTTGAGGGAGGAAAGACCAGAATTTCAGTTTTGGTCAAGTTTAGTTTAAGGAAGTGGGCAGCCATCCAGTTAGAAATAGCAGAGAGGCAGTCAGAGACACTAGTCAAGGGACGGGGAGAGATCAGGAGAGGATAGGTAGATTTGTGTGTCATCTGCATAGAAATGATATTGGAAGCCAAAGGAGCTAATGATATAATATAATAATAATAGCAATGAGGTCTTAAATGTTAAATATTTGTGCCCAGATGGGCTAGGCAAGAAATAGGCAACTTTTTTTCTACTCCAGATGCTGTGGACTACATCTCCCCTCATGCTTTGCCAGCATTATAGCTGTAAGAGCATTATGGGAGATGTAGTCCACAATATCTGGAGTGCTGAAATTTGTCTACTCCTGACCTAGCCTGACTCCTGGGTCACATTCATGTTATTTTAGCCCCGTAAGGACCAAATGTTGCAATTTGAAGGAATCACAGTCTTTTCCCTGGTGGACATGGGGCGGCACGGAATGCCTATCCATGGCAGCTCTATACCTTCCTGCTGTTTTTAACTGAATAAGTTATTCCTTTTTGGGAACCATTTTTATGACAAATTTCAATTTGTCATTGGTCCATAAGACGTTAAGTTGATAAGCATTTGAAATAGATTAGGACACAAAATTGTGTCTCTATGTTATTTTCAGAGCCTAGAAACCCAGCATTGTCAGGGTTGTTCACTAAACCCAGATTGATTTTTCACAAAGTAAAGCTGAATGAAAAAAAGGGACAAAAAAAGCTAATCTGGAAAAACTCTCCAACTCAACTGAAATTACAAATTTGTACATCAGTGTTGCCATTCATATTTAATTTGTGAATAATCTGAGTTTAGTGGATAATCCAGAGTGTTTTACCCTCTGACTACCCCCAATGTTGGTGTGTGGTTGTATGTAATGTGTGTGGTGTGTGCTTGCTGTGTGTGCTGGCTGTGTGTAGAGTGTGTGCTGACTGTGTGTGGTGTGTGTGCTTGTTGTGTGTTTTGTGTGTGGTGTGTAAGTGGGGAGGAGTGCTACAATTCCTGGTTCAATATGAATGTGCTATGTGTAATATAGGTGTTTGAGCTATGTGTAATGTGTATGTGCTGGCTATGTGCATAGTATAGGCTGACAGTGTGTGGTGCTTGTATGTGTGGTGTGTTGGCTGTGTGTAAAGTGTGTATGGAGCACTGTATTATGCCCCCCTCCGGCAGGATGGATAAAATTCCTTGGTGGGTTAGTGGGAACCCACCAGGATCTCTGGTGGTCAAATAAAGGTAAAAGTCCCTGGTCCCCATGTCATAATATTCACTCCTTCTGGTCGTGGCACTCTGTCAGGGAATCTGGAGGCTGACTCATTAGTTAGAGCTGGGATCACATGGGAGAAATTACCTGAGTTACCTGAGTTGTTACATACACCTCCCTGCCCTATTCCCCTCTGACCCATCGGTAGCTAAAGTTAAAAAAATTAACTTTTTCCATGAGCAACATGTCCCGATTATCGGTCGATACAAATGCTACATTCTTGACAATAATATATATGTGTCTAACACTAACAGTAATGTGTATATTATAGTTACAGTAAAGTATAGTTTATCTGGTTGGGTAACAAAGCAGCATAGTAATTTATGGTTTAACTGGTTGTATTACAGAGCAGAGTGTAACAGATAGCTAGACAGACAGACAGACAGACTTAGCTATTAATGAGTAATTAGCCATTTCAGAAGAAAGACTGGGAGAGAAATAGATAGACAGACAGACCGACAGACATATAACAGATAGATAGATAGAAAGCATCACTTTCATATGAGATATGGGCTGAGTTGAACTCTAAAAAGTCCTACTTACCTGCTATTGTCAAAATTAAAAGAAGATTCCTCCTCAGCCAACTACAATGCTGTGTCCAGCATGGTTTGGGTAGTTCTTCTAGGCTCAAGTGATTGCCATCAGAAATCGGAACCTCGATATGATTGGTCATCATATATCTATATTACAAACACTATGGCAAAAGCCAGTGAGCAACCTACAAAAAAAGACAACATAAAATACAAATACATTTCTAACACAAATAAATTATGGTTGAGACACACTGCAACAGTTTATTACTCATAGGTGGATACTAACTTACGAATTAAAAGTAAAACCAATTTAAAGGAACACTCCAAAGACAGTAACACTACAGCCCTCTGTAGAGATTATGGTGCTAGTAATGCCCTGGTTCTATCCCAGCATAATCTGTCATGCTGTTTTAGCAAAGGTTGATGCTTACCCGGGTCCCTCTGTCTTCTCAAACAGGAAGAGCTGGGTCAAATTATCAAAAAAACAGTGGTGCTCTAGAAATTATATTTAACAGAAAGATTTTCTCAAAATCACAAGTGTTAAATAATACAAGAACATAATTGTGCATACCATCCAATCAGAAGTAATAATAATATTCTGAAATAATATTTCTATATCTGGGGTTCCCACTCCAACCTGGCTCTGGGATTTTATGGCTTCACTTTAGCTTTCAGGTCTTCCACTGGGGGAGATAAGTGAAACCAGCACTCAAATGGTAAAGTATCAACACGCATTATTAGTATATAAAATATAGAGACAGCTTACTAAAATCTTTGGTGGGTTTCCCAGCCAAGTTCCCAAAATCTTGCATAGACAGTACAGCAGTACACGTCCACCAAACAGTTTTTCGTGTAGTGCTATCACACAATTTGTCACACTGTGGTTTATTGCTGTTGTTTTTATACACAAGTTTGTGTTGATTGATCTTTAAATTTTACACAATTCTAGGAAGAGCTGGATGTTAATTTCGGCCTTCATTCATTGGCCTGGAGCATCATCCAAAGAATGAGTTGAACAAAACTGACATCCATCTTTACCAGCTCTGAGAAGATTGGAAGTGGCAGCAGGCCAACCACAAAAAGCAACCAGTGTAGATTTTATGGTTTCCCAAACTATACTATAGCACCCACCACGATTTAGCACCTTGGTTGAGTGCCTTCCTTACCTAATGGGGTGTTCCGGCTAAAATAAGATTATGATGATAAATTAAATTGGAAGTGCCACTTTAAGTGCATTTGATTGAGGTTTTGTCTTCATGCTGGAAAAATACTCTAAGTCACCGATTCTTTCAGTTTGGCTACTCTGGACTTAAATTTGAAATTCACTAAATAACCCTGTAAATTGATATTAACAGGAAATAAAATAAAGCATGAATACAAAGTCAAAACATATAAAACCTGTGTACTTAAAATGTGTCTGTGCCCAGAGTGTTTTTATAATCCATAAGGAATATATTCTAAATAGCCGGCGCTTTCAATGTTTCTCATTGTGCTTTTAATGTTTGGTCACTAGGTGTCACTTACATATCAAATATGAATGTTTGGTAGTTCTCATTGCTGTTGGTCTATTACTTGAGATAATTGTGCTCCCAAATGTCAATTATTAATTGATTTTAAAAAATAGTCTTTGAAAGTCATCATATCAGCTGATACATGATACCATGTGTATTTTACTAATGACCCATTATTGAATTAATTCATCCTTTTTAAAAACTTTAATCTAATACAAATAATAGAAACATAAAAACATAATTCACCGACTAATTGAGACTTTCACACATTGCTATTCACTAAAGTGTGAACTGTCTGTAATACAGTGAATTTCACATTGTAGGGTACAAAATAAATGAATCAATTAATACAGTTTTCACAATTTGGAAACTTTAATCAGCAAAGTTTTTAGTTTTGCTATTTTTTTTTCTACATTACTTTCTTGTTAGAATGGTTGTGATAGCTGTTACAAAGAAGATATCATAAAAGTAACTTACTTGTATTTTAATTTCTATTTGAAAACATTGCAAAGGTACACTGTTTATCTAGATTATTATTTGGGGAGAATTATCAAAATTTCTCCCTTATGCTCCCTATTGCAATGAGGATTTTCTGGGAGAGATTTATAAACCATCGATGCCCAAGTGCTAGAAAGGCCTCATTGTATAGGGATGGGGTCTGTTAAACATAAAATTGGGCCTGGGGTGGGGGGGTTAGGGGACTTTAAATTAATTAATGGGGGATAGATCACAGTCTAAACCCTGTCCCCACCTGTGGTCAGTGGTGGGGGCTATTAAATTTAGAAATATGAAGGAGGAGCATCCGAATGACCACTGACAAAGAAATTAATCAGTCTATAATTTTTTGGGTAGGTGTATTTTAACAGTGAGAGACAGAAGTACCAAATCAAAATCCAAAAATGTCAAAAAAAGTTATAAATTGATTTGCATGTCAATGAGTGAAATACGTATTTGGCCCCTTCGACTTAGTACTTTGTGACAAAACCCTTGCTGGCAATCACAGAGGTCAGATGTTTTCTGTAGTTGGCCACCAGGTTTGCACATATCTCAGGAGTGATTTTGTCCCACTCCTCTTTGCAGATCCTCTCCCAGTCATTAAGGTTTCGAGGCTGACGTTTGGCAACTCGATCCTGCAGCTGCCTCCACAGTGGCCTAAGGTCTGGAGACTAGCTAGGCCACTCCAGGACCTTAATGTGCTTCTTCTTGAGCCACTCCTTTGTTGCCTTGGCTGTGTGTTTTGGGTCATTGTCATGCTGGAATATCCATCCACGACCCATTTTCAATACCCTGGCCGAGGGAAGGAGATTCTCACCCAACATTTAAAGGTACATGGCCCCGTCAATCGTTCCCTTAGCAGAAAAACACCCCCAAATCATAATGTTTTCACCTCCATGTTTGACAGTGGGGATGGTGTTCTTGGTGTCATAGGCAGCATTCCTAATTTTCCAAACACGGCGAGTTGAGTTAATGCCAGAGAGCTCGATTTTGGTCTCATCTGACCACAACACTTTCACCAAATTTTCCTCTGAATCATTCAGATGTTAATTGGCAGACTTCAGACGGGCCTGTACTTTTGCTTTCTTGAGCAGGGGAACTTTGCGGGCGCTGCAGGATTTCAATCCTTTACTGCGTAGTGTGTTACCAATTGTTTTCTTGGTGACTATGGTCCCAGCTGCCTTGAGATCATTACTGTATAAAATATACCTGGGAGCCAGAAATCTTGCTGATTGATAGGGGATCAAATACTCATTGACATGCAAATCAATTTATAACTTTTTTGACATGTGTTTTTCAGTTTCCGTTTTTTTTTTTTGTTGTTCTGTCTCTCACTGTTATAATACACCTACCATTAAAATTATAGTCAGTGGGTAAACGTTCAAAATCAGCAGGGGATCAAATACTTTTTTCCCTCACTGTATGTGTTGTTGACTGTCAAGCAGTATCCCTCACTATGTGTTCCCAACAACTGTTAATTCTAACTCCTCTTAATACAAGATATAGAAAATAAATAATACCTTAAACTGTTGTATAGTGATTATCTGTGCATAGCTACTGATTTGCACATTTTAGTATAGTTACCATCAACATTAAAATGCCAGTATGTAAATGCATTCTTCTCCTGCAATATCTTCTACACCTAGGTCCATCTCTATCTACTTTTGAATCATCTCATTTAATGGACACACTTGTAACATCATCTGTTACCAGGGACACAACTAGCTCACAAACTGCCAATATTAATCCATCTATCCATCACCACCACCACCGCTGCCCTTTCAATTAGCAATTCATTACACAAGTCTTGCAGTGTGGCTGCACCTGCTATCTCAGAAGACACACCAGGTATAAGCTGATAGGGCACTGTTTTTTTTCTGCACTGAATGACTAAAATTCCTGATACAGACTGAGAATGATACAGACTGAGAATCTTTTGTCATTTTTTTGGCATTACAAAAAAAGCCTGATATTGCACAGTCATTTGGCTAAGAAAATAGGCAATATTGTTGTAGCTGTTTTTACATTGCAGCACACTAATAGGTGTCATTTTCCCCATCCTTTTGGCTTGTTTCCTTGAATATTTTTCCATTAATATTTTGCTCGGTTGAAATTCAGCTAAGCTGAACAATGATATAGATGTAGATTGTTCTACCAAACTAAAAAAAATATTTTAGACAAAGTGATTCAGCCAAAGAAAAATGTTCCACCATGCACAAATCTATTAAATGTGCTAAACCAACAAAGTCACATGTTGGTTTGGTCAATAGGAATGAATAGGTGGCTAAAAATTACCTTCATTAAAATTATGAAATCCTTCCATTACACACCTTGGATGATTCATAAGGCCAGCCTTATTTTAAAAGGTAAAAAGCAAACAAACAGTGTTTGTGCTTAATGTTATTAACAATTTTTGAAACCTTTAAATGTTTGTCCATCTGTATAACTTCCTTGAAAATAGATAATGTATTTGAAAGTCTAAAGTAGATGTAAACGATAAAATAATAGTAAATGGATATATTAAGGAACAGTCATAGTTACATAGTTACTTAGTTACATAGCTGAAAAGAGACTTGCATCCATCAAGTTCAGTATTTTTTGCTGTTGATCCTAAAGAAGGCAAAAAACCTAGTCTGAAGCGCTTCCAATTTTGCAACAAAATTGGAAAGAATTCCATCTTGACCCCAAAATAGCAGTCAGATATCTCCTTGGATCAAGCAGTTATTACCCCACTAATTAGAAATTATATCCCTGTATGTTATGTTTTTTTGCAAGTATTTATCCAATTGCAGTTTAAACATCTGTATGGACTCTTCAGGCAAAGAATTCCATATCCTTATTGCTCTTACTGTAAAAAAACATTTTCTTTGCCTTAGATGAAATCTCCCTTCTTCCAGCCTAAATGTGTGACCTCTTGTCCTATGTATAGCCCTGTTTATGAAAAGATTTCCAGGTAATGGTTTGTACTGGCCCCCGAATATATTTGTATAATGTTATTGCCTCCGAGGCGCCATTTTTCCAATATAAAGAGATTTAAATTTTTTAACCTTTCTTCGTAACTAAAATGATCCATTCATTTTATCAATTTTGTAGCTCGTCTCTGCACTATTTCTAGTGCCATGATATCCTTCTTGCACAAAATTGCTCAGCATATTCAAGGTGTAGTCTTACCAGCGATTTATAAAAAGGCAAAATTATATTTTAATCCCGAGAATTTATGCCCCTTTTTATACATGACAATACCTTAACTCGATTGATTTAAAAAAAAACCAAAATACAATTTAGTAGATATATCCCAAAGAACGCATATATTTTTTATTTAATATATTCTTTGGGCGTATATGGAAAAAAAAACAGCTTGCAAATGCTGCAGACCAGTTGTCTGCAGATTTAGCAGATCCCCCCACCCCCCATGCCCCTTCACCAGTCAGAGGCTTCTTATTTTAATTTTTAAAAACAATTTAGTTGATATAACCTCAAAGAAAACATCCATGTATTTTTCATTCTTGTAAAAGGTACCTTGCAAGTTGAAGTCTTTTTGGTGCATGGAGTGCTCCTTTAATAAAACTACTGAAGTCATATGGATAGTGCAGGGCGTAGTCATTTAATATAAACAATTTATGCATGTAACACATCTCTACTCTATGTAAATCACTAACTAAATTTTATTAAATGCAGTGCACTTTGAGAATTGGAACTTTCTTAATGTCTTTTGCAGTTGGCACTATATTTTATATGGTTAAAAAAGTGAATGTGTCAGAAACAAATTGTGCAATATATGTAACTGAGACAATGCTGTAGCCTATTTAACTAGATAAATATAACATTTTAAGATTGAATTATTAAAACAAGATTTATGGAAAATTAACAAGGGAATTTCAACATTTAGGTCAATAATTAAATATTTTGCATCAGTAACTGTCAACTTAGCATCAGAATAATTCACATCTATAAATTCCATAATGTTATGGAAAATAAACTTGAACCAGACAACAAAGTTATTCTATTTTCATCTTTTATGCAATCCTCACAATGCAATGTATAAGATTTTCTATTTTCTAAGGGTTAATAGGATACAGCCAAATTAGGGTAATTTGTAAACTAACAATCTCTGGCTTCGTTTTAGACCTTGGGAACAATATCACATAAGTGTCACAAGACTGCCACAATTACATATTGAACATGAAGCATCCAGATCCGGGTATGAATTCAGTGTCTCGAGTTACATTTGTTTTTCACACATATCACACCTGGGGTACAGAGGTCCAGGTACTACATTGTGCTCATTAACAATGGAATGCTCCTTGCCAACATTCAGCTGTTACAAGTTGATCCAAATGCATATTAATATATAACATTGAGACACTTTACACCAAATGGTTTCTAATATAATTTATATCACATAACAGTAAAAAAGCTGATAAGATTAGCATCGTTCAGACACATTAACTTGTACTCCCAAATTAGCATTAGTACTACAATGTTCTGATTAGAGGGTCTGATTTATGTTGGTCCTTCGTTCTTATATATGATTAAAAAAAAAGAAGTTCCTCAAGACCATTCTCTATAATAGAGAACCACCTAACACTGACAGTGGACAAATTGGCTATTATTATTATTATTATATTTATATAGCGCCAACTATTTCCGTAATGCTTTACAATGGGTGGACTAACAAACATGTAATTGTAACCAGACCAAGTTGGACGCAGGGGAACAGAGGGGTTGAGGGCCCTGCTTAGTGAGCTTACCTGCTAGAGGGAGTGGGGCAAAGTGACACAAAAGGTAAGGGAAGTATTAGGGAAGTAGATTGGTAGGATAGTATTCAATGAAGACTTAATGTGGGTTTTTTAGTTTTTTTTATGACAGTTGCAGGAGCCATTAACGGTTTAATTGATACGCTTTTGTGAAAAAAGTGAGTTTTTAATAATTTTTGGAGTGGAGACTGGTTGAGCGTCTAATGGAAAAGGGAAGGGAGTTCCACTGTCTGTTTATTTGAAAATTTAAAATCTCCTGCTCGGTTAATATCTTGTGTGAGCCTCCTGTGATTACAGTTTAATTAGCAGAACAGGAGGGAAACATTTCTAAAGTGAACACACGGTGCTGATTGAAAATGAAACCATTTTATCCATGCAGGCTATGTGAGTCACAGGAAGGGGAGTTTGGCTAGGGCTGCATAAATAAAGCAATTTAACTTATACATTGCAGAGAATTAAACAGTGAGACTGCAGGGACATGAGCTTTTGTTGGGCTAGAGGCATTGAGTACTTAAAAGAGGTATGTCTGGTGTTAAACTTTAATCACAGGAGGCTCAAACAAGCTATTAACCAAGCAGGAGATTTGAAATTTTCAAATAAACAGACAGAGCAACAAAGGAAGTTTAAACATTCAATCTCTCTTTACAGTAAATGTGTATGTCACATCAGTGGCGTAGCTAGAGCTTTTGTCGCCCAGGGCTGCCCCTAAGTTTGCCACCCCTATCTCGACCCATGTCATGTCTGGTGAAGTTGCAGACATCCATGGTGGCACCAGACATACCTCTTTTAAGTACTCAACACCTCTAGCCCAACAATACAACCTTTTCAAGCTTTTTTAAGATATACACCCAATGAATACATACATGAAAAATTCATTCATGTAATTCATTGGCGGCATATCTACTACATTATGTAGTTATTTTATAGGGGGGTTTGCCCATTTTGGCAGAGTGTTCCTTTAAATAATTGTTACTTGAGAGCTTCAGTATATTTAACTTTCTATTGGTGTGAGAGGAAACATGCTTATTGAATTTAATTTTATATACACATTTTTAAAAAAAAAAAAACTTTTATTTTTTGGCAGGGAGGGAGGGTGTGTGTGGAGGGTGGCTGTGCTAGGTGCAGGGACGGAGTGGGTTCTGTGCAGGGGTGAGGGTGACGGTGCAGAGGAGGAAGGGAAGAGAGGGAATCTGTACAGAGGAGGGAGGGTGACTGTCAGGGTGCCAGAGAGGCGGAGAGAGAGGGGATCTGTGCAGGAGAGTGAGGGGGGAGGGGCAGTAGAGAGAGCTGGCAGCCTTAGGCCTGGGGGGCAAATCCAGTCATGTGACCCATTACACCAAGAGGAGAGTGAAAACACCTTTACCATATGATTAAAAGGGGGGGGGGGCAGTCACCGAAACAAATACACTGACTGACAGGCACACACACACTTGCTGATTTGACACAAACTAACAAACACACTCACTGACAGGAATACACACACACTCACTGACAGACACACACACACATAGACACACTGTTACAGGCATACTGACTCACACAGACAGACGTACTGACACACACACAGGCATACTGGCTGACACACACAAACACACACAGACAAACTGGCACACACACACAGACATACTGGCACACACACATAAACATACTGGCACACACACAGACATACATACTTGCACACACATAGACAGACATACTGACACACAGACATACTGACACACACACGGAGACATACTGACACACACAGACATACTCATACACACACACACAAATGTTACACTTTTAAAGCCAGTAGAAGGGGGCTGAGAAAGGGGACAGGGCTGAAGTAGGGGGTTAGGGGCTGTAGTGGGGGGACAGGGGCTGTAATTGGTGGGTTATGAATTGTAGCTGTAATTGGGGGTTAGGGGATGTAGTGGGGGGATAGGGGCTGAAGTAGGTTGATGGCTACAATTTGGTAAAGGGGCTGTGGTGTGGGTGATATGGGTTGCAATTGGGAGAGAGGAGCTGTAGTGGGGATGTTATGAGGATGTTATGAGGTGGGGGGGTGGGGCTGAGGAAGAGGGACAAGAGCTGAGATGGGGGGCAGGGCTAAGGAGAGGGGGGGAGGCTGAGGAGGGGGGACAGGGGCTGAGAAAGGGGGACAGGGGCTGAGGAAGAGGACAAGGCTGAGGAAAGGGACAGGGGAAGGGGAACAGGGGCTGAGAAAATGTACAAGGGCTGAGCAAGGGGATGGGGCTGAGTAAGGGTATGGGGCTGAGGAAGGGAGACAGCGAATGAGGAAGGGGAACAGGAATGCTGGTGTGAGGGAGGGGGGTGATGGTGAGATGGAGGGGGTGATGTGAGAGGGAGGGGGGGTGAGAGAGCGGGTGATTGTGTGAGAGAAGGGGGTGAAGGTGTGAAGGAGGGTGGTGATGTAAGAGGG